>OX336394.1:347096669-347696669 GCA_946902985.2 Meconema thalassinum
ATTCATAATGTTGAATTTTGGGCTTATGCCGTGTTTTATTATATTAATATTCGACGCGTTTGGAAAGAAACCATGTCTTTCTTCGTCAGGAATAATCTGGAATACGACAATGTTGCTAAGAGAAAGCAACGAAGCACATATAGAAGGTGCCCAAAGATGGACGCCATTATAGCCCCATGTTAGGGACAACGGAAAGCAGCAGTGAATTACTTTCTCAGGGTTCTGATAATAGGTAGCCAGGATTCACTGAGATTGTAGCCGGTGTCGCGGTTGAAATTATCTGGGTGTTTACGTATTTCAACCGCCTCCCTGATGATTCTGGGACGATATTGCTTTATACGGGCAAGAACATCCACTCCTTGGAACATGACATCATGGCCAGGTGTTAAAGCATGATCGGCAACAGCTGATTTATCAGGTTGAATGAGCCTGATACATCTATTATGTTCCTTAATGCGAGTGCATATTGTTCTCGAAGTCTGCAGATGTAAACCTTGCCACAAGTACAGGGAACTCTGTAGATACCCGGTTGTTGCAATTTAGGCAAACTGTCCTTAGTTGGTCGCAGGAGTTGCCTAATCTTAACAGAAGTTCCAAATACAGTCCGTATGTTGTACCGACGTAGGATTTTAGCAATACGATCCGTCGTGTTATGTATGTACGGAAGGTAAGCAGTTCCTCTTACATCTCTTTTCTCAACTGACGTCCTATTATTATTTGTTGGTTTCAGAACCGTAGAAATCAAAGCCTTGCTATAACCGTTGCTCTCAAAGGTGGTTCGCAGGGTGTTAATTTCTTCTTGTAAAGAAGACACTTCACAAATCCTCCTAGCCCTGGTAGTTAGAGTTGTAAGGATACCTTGTTTCTGGGCAGGGTGATGGTGAGAACTTGCTTGGAGATATATATTGGTGTGTGTTGGCTTACAAAAAACGCTGTGTACTAAAGATCCATCCTCTTTCTTGGTGACGAGAACATCTAAAAAGGTATTTTGCCGTCAGATTCCTTTTCCATGGTGAAACAAATAGAAGGGTGCTGGAGATTAAGGTGATCCTGGAAATGGCTAAGATTTTCCTCACCTTCCGTCCAAACAACGAACGTGTCATCCACATAACGCCACCAGATCTTCGGTTTGAAAGGAGCCGACGACAAAGCTTTCTCTTCAAAGTTCTCCAAGAAGAAATTAGCCACAACAGGAGAGAGAGGACTACCCATGGCCACACCATCAGTCTGCTCATAAAAATTCCCATTCCATAGAAAGTAGGAGGAGGTCATGCAGTGATAAAAAAAAGTCTTGTGATGTCTTCAGGAAAAAAGCCATTAATGAGAGACATAACACCATCAATAGGTACTCTCGTAAACAGAGACACCACGTCGAGACTCACTAGGATATTACCCAGCTGAAGTGTTATAGCTTTCAACTTTTCCACGAAGTGTGTGGAATCCTTAATGTACGAAGGCGTGTTACCCAGAAGCGGCTGAAGTAGTATACCTAGGTATTTGGAAAGGGCATATGTAGGAGAACCAATCGTACTATAATAGGTCTAAGAGGGACATCTTCCTTATGTATTTTAGGAAGACCATATAGTCTCGGAGGAATAGCATCCCCTGGAAGGAGAGTCTTCGCTGCATCCGCTGGAATAGATGATTGCTTGATCAATTTGACGGTGACATTTGAGTAGCGAGTAGTAGGATCACGACTATTAATCATATATACAGGATCTGATAACAAAGACGAGATCTTGGAATCATAATCAACCTTATCCAACACCACTGTCGCGTTACCCTTGTCAGCTGTGAGAACGATAATATCAGAATTGTCCCTTAGATCTTTAAGTGCCCGGCTTTCGCCTTGTTTTAAGTTGGTGTTAGGTGGCTTAGCGGTCTTGAGAACTCGGGAACATTCTTGCCTGGCTTCCTCGGCCTCTTCAGGTGTGAGGTGATGTACCGAGGATTCTACGGATGTAATAATTTCTTCAATAGGAATTCTTCTAGGCGCTACAGCAAAATTGAGACCTTTAGCGAGAACTGCCTGTTGGGTATCATTTAGGGGCTTGCTGGACAAATTTACGACAACCTTGTTAGCATCAAGTCTAATGGCTTGAGATTTCTGCAAATGACATAACCTATCATATTTGGAAATATGTCTGTCCCTCACCTGATCTAGAACGCTGTTAGCTTGCACTGAAGAAATACGATCAAAGATCTTCCATAATTCCTGACTTACGAAGTTCGAGAGGCGTAGATGTAGCTGTAGTAACTCCCTCGAAATAAAATCCAACTGCTTACGAGTATGCTGTAACCTCTCTATCAATAACGCCTTGCTTGCACGACGATAGATTCTCGTTGCCTTAGGTGTTCTGAAGGTATGCTTCAACATAACAAAATTCGGTAGAATATCATGATCCCGGCATCTAAGGAGAAAAGCGAGTGAAGAGATTAGACACACCTTCTTGCGTCGTAACCTACTAAATCTAGACAGCAGTTGGAAAATATCCTCTCTATAGAGGTTTCTAGTATTGTCATTTAGACTTTCACGGCCCGTGTTACTATTCATAATGTTGAATTTTGGGCTTATGCCGTGTTTTATTATATTAATATTCGACGCGTTTCGAAAGAAACCATGTCTTTCTTCGTCAGGAATAATCTGGAATACGACAATGTTGCTAAGAGAAAGCAACGAAGAACATATTGTTACGTGCCACCCCCCTAGTGGCACTTTTGTTAACTGGATTACGGTGGGTTGAAGCACAACACAGAATGTTTCTTTAAAGAAATAATTAACTTTATTGCGGCCAGAAAATGACACTACTCGTCAGCAAATACTAGCAATTGGAACCTTACTCCAGTTTTCTTAAGTCACGACTCGGTACGGGCCCTCCCAGGACTTCTGCAGTTTGAGTGACAGGCCTTTCTTCCGTAATGGGTTGAAGAGCCAGACCAGGTCGTCCTCGTGGAATCCACCGGAATCCGTCTGCTGGTCGTATCGGGTCTTCATTCGGTCGGTCTCGATCCGCAGTTTCCTCCTCGCGAACGCGTGCACGTCCTCCAGTTGGTCGACCAGTTCTTGACAATACTGGCTTACCGGGATCGGATCTTTCCCAGGTCGGCCGAAGGCAAGATCGACAGGTAGACGGAGCTCCCTCCCAAACATGGCCCGGGCTGGTGTGCACCCGGTGGCTTCTTGCACGGCGGCGCGGTAGGCCAGGAGAAATAGTGGAAGATGTTTGTCCCTATCCCTCTGGTGCTCGCTGACGACTATTCGGAGATGGTTCTCGATGGTGCGATTGAATCGCTCTACCATCCCGTCGGACCGAGGGTGTAGCGGCGTTGTCCTTGTCTTCCGGATTCCCAGCAGCTGGCATAGGTTCTGAAACACCAGCGACTTGAAGTTCCTCCCTTGGTCGGAGTGCAGCTCCAGGGGTACTCCGTACCGGCTGACGAATTCCTTCACCAGGGTCTCTGCAATCGTCGCGGCTTCTTGGTTAGGGAGCGCATACGCCCCCGGCCATTTGGTAAAGTAGTCGCTGACGACTAATATGTAGCGGTTCCCTGCCTCGATTAACGGGAGTGGCCCAGCAACATCGATGGCCACTCTCACCATGGGGTCGCCCACGTTTTAGGTCTTCAGTGGACCCCGTCGTCTTCGTCCAGGGCCCTTGCTGGCTGCGCAATCGTGGCACCTCGTGCAGTGGTTCTCCACGTCTGTTCGGCATCCGATCCAGTAGAACTGCTCTCTCAGCTTCTCCAGGGTCTTCTTTATCCCTAGGTGTCCACCAGATGATCCTCCATGAACTTCCTTCAGGACTTCCTCCGTCATAGCCTTTGGAACGACGACTTGTTCCCGAGATGTCTTCCCGTCGGTGCTCTCCCAGGTACGGCAGATGAGGCCATCCCTTACAATCAGCGATTCCCACTGCGCCCAGTAGGACTTAAACTTTGGGCTGCAGTCACTCACAATGTTCCACCCGGGTCTGGTGACACAGGCCCTCTTCCATTCGGCTATCATTCCCAGGTCATCATCTTCTGCTTGTGCCCGCGTGAAAGATTCGCGGCTCCAGCTCCCTTGAAGTTCCACGGTAGTCTTTCGGCACTGTATCCCGGTCTTCTCCTCCCTTCGGGCACAGAAGGTGCAGTCTTCGGGGCACGGTCTTCGTGACAGGGCGTCGGCGTTAGAATGCAGTCGGTCTTTCCTGTGCTGAATCTCAAAGTTGTACTGTTGAAGCCTCTCTAACCTCCGCGCGAGTTGACCCTCGGGCTGCTTGAAGTTCAGGAGCCACCGCAGGGATGCATGGTCGGTCCTGATGAGAAATTCTTGGCCGTACAGATACTTGTGGAAGTGTTCAATGGTCTTCACGATGGCGAGCAGCTCCTTCCTGGTGACGCAGTAGTTCCTTTCTGGCTTTGACAAGGCCTTGCTGAAGTAGGCCACTACTCTCTCCTCGCCATCCACTACTTGCGACAGGATTCCCCCTATGCCAAAGTCGCTGGCATCGATATCGACGATGAATCTTGTTCCAGGTCTGGGGTAGGCCAGAATAGGCGCGGTTCACAGAGCCTGCTTGAGTTGTTCGAAGGCACTATGGCATTCTGCTGTCCACGTGAAGAGTTGGTCCTTCTCAGTCAGTCGATGTAAAGGTTTGGCGATGTCGGCGAATCCTCTCACGAAGCGACGGTAATAAGTGCAGAGTCCCAGGAAGCTTCGTAGTTGGGACTTGTCCTTCGGAACTGGCCACTCCCTCACAGCTGCGGTCTTCTCCGGGTCGGTGCGCACCCCTACCTCGGAGACGATATGCCCAAGGTACTGGACCCGCTTCTGGAAGAGCTGACACTTCTTGGGGCTCAACTTCAGCTGGGCAGCCCGTAGCTTCAACAAGATCTCTTTCAGGTTGCTGTAGTGCTCCTCGAAGCTTCTCCCCAGAACGATGACGTCGTCTAGGTAAACCAGGAAAGTCTTCCAGTGTAGTCCCCTCAGATTGGACTCCAATAGCCTTTCGAAGGTCGCAGGTGCGTTGCACAGACCGAATGGCATGACGGTGAACTGCCAGAGCCCGCTGCCCACAGAGAACGCATTTTTCTCGCGGTCCTTAGGGTGGACCTCCACCTGCCAGTAGCCACGCTTCAAATCCAAGGTGGAGAACCATCTCGACCCTGATATGGTGTTCAGCGTGTCGTCGATCCGGGGTAGAGGGTAGCTGTCCTTCTTCGTGACGTCATTCAGCCGCCTGTAATCCACGCAGAACCTGGTGGAACCGTCCTTCTTCTTCACTAGCACGACCGGAGAACTCCAAGGACTATGTGATGGCTCGATCACCCCTTGCTCCTTCATCTCTTCTACCATCCGGTCGACTTCGGCTTGCTTGGCGAGCGGGACACGTCGGAACGGGGCCCTAATCGGTGCGCTGTCCCCAACGTCGATTCTGTGCTGAACCAAGCTTGTCCTGCCGAAGTCTTTGCTCCCCACGGAGAAGACGTCCTGGAATTCGCGTAGCATGTCCTGAAGTTGGCGTGATTGTTCCTCGTCTAAATGGTCCTGGGATACTTGGTACAGCTTCTGTAGTTCTTCTGGCAGTGTGCGTCTTCTTCGGTTGTCCGTCTGCAGGTGTCCGTCAGTCGTATCTGTGATGCGGGCAATTCAGGTAACAGGCTCGCAGACTCCTAGGTTGGTGTCCCGCTGAACCGTAATGTCGTAGTCGTTCAGGTTGGACAGGCGGACGTACGGCCGAGTCGTCGTGTTGATGAGAGTCTTGGCAACTAGCAATCCTTTTGTCTGGATGTCCTCATATTTTGGCTCGATGACAGCCTCCACTCCCTCAGCAGTTCCGTCGACAATTACGGCAGCGCTGACCTCCGTCCTGGCGGGAACGATGACGTCTTCTCTCAGCCTTACTCGTCGTGCGGTGATGGACTCGTGCGCAGGTTGCAAAGCAAGTTCCTCACCTCCGAAGTGCAGAGTGTTGGTACTCAGATCCAAGATGATGTTGTTCTGGTCCAGGAAGTCCAGTCCGATGATCACTTCATTTGATACGTCAGCCACAAGCACTGGATTCTTTATCGCCCGTCCACCAATGACGAACTCCAGTGATGCTTCGCCATGTACCGGTGCGGTCTCTCCGGTCGCGGTTATTAGCTGGAGGTTCCTTTGTGTGGGTTGCACTCTCCACTTCGGGATCACGGTGGGACTGACGATGGTCCTCGCTGCTCCCGTGTCGATTAGCATGGGCCAGCTCTCTCCGTCGACCATCAGGCTGCTATTGTCCCACCGTAACTTCGTCACACGAACCTGGACTGCCGGGGCTTGACGACTGTCATAAGCCAACCTTTGCCCCCCAAGGCTGGCTAATACTCGTTTCCCTGGTTTTCAGACGACTGATTTCCCGTCGGATACCCTCGGCGGCGGCGTTCACCGCAGTCCTTGCTCAGATGGCCTTTCTTACCGCAGGTCCAGGAGGTCGGTAGTCCTCTTCCGGGCCGCCTCTCCGGTTGCCTTCCGGCTGTGTCGTTGCTGGTGGTGCCGCGACTATCGAAGAAACGGCTTAGCGTCTCCATTAATTCGTCGGCCAGGGGCTCGGTTTCGTTGGTTTTTACTGGTTCGTCGACGTCCACTTGACGCACCCACGCGTGCATTCTGGATGCCTGTTTTGCCGTCTCGAACTCAAGTGCGTGGCTCAGCGCATCTGTCAGGGTCTTATTGCGCGCGAGTCGCAGCTCCTGTTGAGTCTCCGAGTCCCGTAGCCCGTCGGTGAAAGTCTGCGTCGCTATCTGCTCCAGAAAGTCGGCCGGCGCTGTTGGGTAAGCGAGCCTTACGAGACGTGCGATGTCCATCTCTAACTCCTGCAGGGTTTCCGCGTTCTTTTGTACCCGGGTCTGGAGCTGCATCTGGTATGCCTGCTGAAGATGGCTATCTCCATATCGGGAATCCATATGGGCGATTAGTGAAGCGTAGTCCTGGGATCCAGTCGGGATGGCCTGAAGGACGTTATGGGCGCCCCCTCTCAGCGCTACAATGAGAGCTGTAGCCTTTTCCGTGCTGTTCCAGTTGTTTATTGAACAGGCTGCCTCGAACTGACGTAAATAGGTGCTCCACGGGACCTTTCCGTCGAAGGTTGGGGGCGTCACTCTGCTCTGTCCCGTTCCTGATATTCCCGGTGTACCTGTGGGCGGGCGTCGGCGCAGCTAGGCGTTGAATCTCGCTTCCATCCCCGTCGACGAGCGTTGGTTCAGCTCAGAAATTTCTTTTTGTAAAGCGTTGAATTTTTCTTCCACCCCCGTCAGTGGGCGTTGGCGCAGTTCGGCAACTTCCTCTTGTAAGGCGTCGAACTTCTTTTCTACTGCTGTGACTTCCTCACGTAGGCCCTGGCAGACGGTGTTGACTTCCTGACACAGACCCTGTTCCAATTTCTTTTGACTTTCCTGTAATTTCGTCAGTAGACACTCTTCCAGTTTTTCTGACCATCCAGAAATTAGGCGGTTAGGTCCTCTGCTAGCTTATTCTAACCGTCTTCTAATTTGGAAGTTAGGTCCTCGGCTAAACTTTTGTGGCTGTCTTCCATCTTCTTCAGGACCTCCGCTAACTTATTTTGACCGTCTTCCATCTTCTTCTGGCCGTCTTCTAGCTTCTTCTGACCGTCTTCTAATTTGGCAGTTAGGTCCTTGGTTAAATTCTTCTGGCCGTCCTCCATTTTGGTATCCATGCCATTTAACTTTTCTAGCAATGCTGCCAATTGCGCCTCCATTTTAGTTGTTTGTCTTGTAAAGGGCATGCACTCACAAGAAAATTAGAGAAAATGACCTGCTCGGGTTTTGAAACCAGGACCGTCAGGTGTTGTGCTTGAGTTCGTAATCCGGCTTCTGACACCAGTTGTTACGTGCCACCCCCCTAGTGGCACTTTTGTTAACTGGATTACGGTGGGTTGAAGCACAACACAGAATGTTTCTTTAAAGAAATAATTAACTTTATTGTGGCCAGAAAATTACACTACTCGTCAGCAAATACTAGCAATTGGAACCTTACTCCAGTTTTCTTAAGTCTCTTCCTTGAGCGCTCTTGGCCCTTTCACTTGTCAACAGACCACAGAAGTTAATCCGTCCTGATGAGTACGGTGGCCTTGACAGAAAATACCTGCTCCTCTCCCTTATTGTACGCCGACTACAGTTACTTACGATCACTTGCTGCAGGCTGTTCACAAGCTGGGAGAAACAATGTCACTGGATTTCGTAACTCGCACGGCACTTCGTCACCACACTTCTGTCGCTCACGAAAACACGCACTAGCTCAGAAACACACACCCACAGAAAGCTCAGTCCCCTCACTTTGAGGCCGCTTATATAGCAGGCTGGTGACTCAATGAATTCTAGAATCGTCCAGGACACACGGCTTCGAGAGATTTCCATCACTGGCTGGGTCACGAATATTCTGGACCATCCCTTTGTCCTAGTAGCCCTGTTGCATAAGGCGCACGCAATACGCAAGGCAGGGCACAGCCCAGCCCTGGGGCAGTTGTGACTCATGCGGCGAGCGATGACACAAACTCACAGCCGTAACAATATAGAAGGTGCCCATAGATGGACGCCATTATAGCCCCATGTTAGGGACAACGGAAAGCAGCAGTGAATTACTTTCTCAGGGTTCTGATAATAGGTAGCCAGGATTCACTGAGATTGTGAATATCGTCCCAGAATCATCAGGGAGGCGGTTGAAATACGTAAACACCCAGATAATTTCAACCGCGACACCGGCTACAATCACAGTGAATCCTGGCTACCTATTATCAGAACCCTGAGAAAGTAATTCACTGCTGCTTTCCGTTGTCCCTAACATGGGGTTATAATGGCGTCCATCTTTGGGCACCTTCTATATGTTCGTCGTTGCTTTCTCTTAGCAACATTGTCGTATTCCAGATTATTCCTGACGAAGAAAGACATGGTTTCTTTCGAAACGCGTCGAATATTAATATAACAAAACACGGCATAAGCCCAAAATTCAACATTATGAATAGTAACACGGGCCGTGAAAGTCTAAATGACAATGTAAAATGTAATTTACGATAGCACTGTAATATGCGGGAATCTTGCAGTTTGGCCAACATTAAGTACGGAATACGTCGCTGAAAGGCAGCAAGTCATTGACTTAATGTTTTCTCTTCTGGACGCACTACATGTAGCAGTGGTTTCTGTTCTAAACCCACAAATCAACTTGCTTTGTGATGGATTCTTCCTTGACAGTGAGCTTCCGTGTTTTTTCTCCAGCTGGTAAGATGATAATGTTTTGTGTGTATCTAAAACAGAAGGCTGATTAATTATTTCCTATGCCGTTCCAAGGCCCTTGGGTAAATACTTCAGAATACTAATACTTTTCAAAAGAGACCATTTTTAGCCTACTTTCGATTTTTGCAAAAAATGAAAGTAGACTTATGAGATCACTACAGGGCGAAAAAAAAGTGTGTCTCTCTGTGTGTGTGTATGTGTGTGGGTGAGTCTGTGTGTGTGTGTGTGAGTGTGTGTACTCTGAATGTCTGTCCCCCCCCCTATCAATTCGAACACGGTGAGCGCAAATTGAACGAAATTAGGTACAAAGGTAGCACTAGCAAAGGACACCTCAGTGTCATGTTTTATATCGCCGCCATCTTGACGGAAACGTAATGGCGGCCACACAAATGTTCAAAGCTTAAATCAAATTACGACTAACCTAATCATCCGATCTCTACCAAATTTTGCAACAACATACCGTTATGGGGACAGCATCCTTTGACAAAACTAATAGGTCATCAGCCTAATAGTTTGCGGATGGCGGCCATATTTGTGTGAAAATCGATTGCCCCTATTAATTCGAACACGGTGAAACCGAATGGAACGAAATTTGGTACAGAGGTAGTACTAGCAAAGGGCACCCCAGTGTCATGTTTTATATCGCCGTCATCTTGACGGAAACGTAATGGCGGCCACACAAATATTCAAAGCTTAAATCAAATAACGACTAACCTAATCATCCGATCTGTACCAAGTTTTGCAACAACATACCTTTATGGAGGGACAATCCTTTGACAAATCTAATAGGTCATTAACCTAATAGTTTGCGGATGGCGGCCATCTTTGTGTCAAAATCGATTACCCCTATTAATTCGAACACGGTGAAACCGAATAGAATGAAATCTGGTACAGAGGTAGCACTAGCAAAGGGCACCTCAGTGTCATGTTTTATTTCGCCGCCATCTTGACGGAAACGTAATCGCGGCCACACAAATATTCAAAGCTTAAATCAAATTACGATTAACCTAATCATCCGATCCCTACCAAATTTTGCATCAACATACCATTATGGAGGGGGCATCCTTTGACCAAACTAATAGGTCATTAGCCTAATATTTTGCGGATGGCGGCCATCTTTGTGTGAAAATAGATTCCCCCTATTAATTCGAACACGGTGAAACCGAATGGAACGAAATTTGGTTCAGAGGTAGCACTAGAAAAGGCCACCTCAGTGTCATGTTTTATATCACCGCCTTCTTGACGGAAACGTAATCGCGGCCACCCAAATGTTAAAGGCTAAAATGTAATTACGACCAACCTAATAATCTAGTCTCTACCAAATTTTGCAACAACAAATCTTTATGTGGGAAGCATATTCTGACCAAACTGCTAGATCATCAGCCCAATAGTTTGCAGATGGTGGCCAAGTATGTGTGCAAATCGATTCCCCCTATCAATTCAAACACGGTGAAACCGAATTGAACGAAATTTGGTACAGAGGTAGCACTAGCAAAAGGCACCTCAGTGTCATGTTTTATATCGCCGCCATCTTGACGGAAACGGAATGACGGCCACCCAAATCGAAAAAGCTTAAGTCAAATTTCGACCATCCAATAATTTGATCTCTACCGGATTTTGCAACAACATGCCTTTTTGTGGAAAGAATCTTATGACTGACTAAAAGGTCATCAGCCCAAAAGTTTGCAAATAGCGGCCATGTATTGTACCCATGTGAGTAATCTCGATGGAAAATATGCTTCTGCCTCCAGCTAGCGTCAGGTCTCAGGCGTGTACCGTTCCCCCATTGAGCAGTTGCATATTTTGGATTTGAGGCTAAAAGGTATCAACTCTACAATGATAAGTCACAACTCTACTCTAAAGACTTTAATTCAGTAAAACTCATGGCTTCAAACAAATAATAAGAACACTATTCCAATAAACAATACACAAACAAACAAAGTTACTCCCACAATCCACTAATTATTCACATAGTTGAACACATTAAATCCATATCACTATTCAATCTCTTACCATTATGTGGACTTTAAACTTTACTCAAGTGCGCTGATGCACATGTAACGTTTCACAAAAACTGAACTATTACACTCATGACACCTAATGTGACTTCTTTATATTCACAAAGTTACTTGTTTCTTACAATACATCTTAATTTACATCATGTGTACTGTCTGTGTTACATCTCTCTCTCCCACCAAATGCTTTCATGCATTAGCCAACTCATGGGTTGCACTACAATCTACTTGCAACACCATAATTACGTAAGTCTACCCCTCCACTCCCCTCTTTTTATAGTTCCACTTCATGCCATTGTGATTTCAATAAATAACTTATGTTATCGTTGTGTCGGATAGTACTATTACGCTACCCAGCGAGCGTAGCCTGTGGCGTAAGAAGCCAACTTCTGAACTAGGCGTCAGTGACAGTAACAAACACAACTTCCAACCATTCGTTAGATTGCTAAAATCGTGAACCATCAGGGTGATCTATGATTAGTAATGTGTTTTAAACCACACACATCCATTACACACTATAACAATTCTTCCTTTCAATACAAGCAAGGTCTTAAATCTGTCCGCCCAAAACGCGAGCCTTCACAGTTTGTTTAGCGACCCAGCCCCTTGGAGCTGCCTGTATACAATGGAACCGAGTAGGGGTGTTCACAGCTGTAAATCGTACCTTGTCTCCCTGATTCCTGGACTTCATCTCCCCAAGCAGTATTACGACTTTGAATACAATATTGTGGTCACAATGATCCACCTGATCCCATATGATCTGAACTGAATATTATGCAATGGTTCTGGGTGAGCTTGAATATTTAATCCTAGCTTTAGGACATTAATAACGGCCTCAACAGGTCCGTATCATACTATGAAGGCACGAGATTCTTAAAACACAGGTCTAGTGGTTAGCCGGTATCTTAAATAAAGATTACAGTCAGTCAACAGCTGCCGCCATTGGATTCGCTTCACAAGAGCCGAATCATCCAATAACAAGTTCTCGGGCAATCAGGTATAGTGTCGAGGTTTCCAATGTTCTCCCCTCACCTACCACAGTATTCGAACCCGGAACATTTCATATCCATCATCGGAGATATGGTACACACTAAATACGCTCCGGCATAAATTAATATCTCTGTACGCCCATGCTGTACGAGATTTCACACGTCCATTAGATCACCTGGCTCCTACCTGTCTACGATCTCGTCCTATAATAAAGAGAACTCTATCTGTTACTCTACAAGCTTACACAAGCCACAAATTCAATTCACTGTCAAGCTCCTACATTTCCTTGCATAATTATATTCCCATTAATACAATATATTTAATATTAACTCTTTTCTCTTCCCTTAATGTAATCTACTGCTTGGCTAGATAAATAATCCAATTAGCGTAAATATTTCTTGCTTAAAACATTTTATCCTGATGTATTCAATTATACCGTTTACCATTATTATAATTATTATTATTAATATTACTGACATAAATTATTTTTCCGACACAACGTAACCGCTTCAATGATCGAACATTCGTGTGCGTCACGTTAAGTTTCACATAACTGAATTGCCATTTTATTAGTAGCATTAATAGTGGTAACGATTAATCCACTCTCTGATGTATTCAACATCTTAACTTTACTGAAATCAAACAATAAACATATGAGGGTATGCCTCCTAATATTGATTCTTACTGGCATATTTTATACTTCCGAAATCACATTACATGCAGTGGCTATACTTCGATAATAACATGATTTGTGGGGTACTTACGTCGGCTTATCCAGGTGGCTCCAACCACCATATTCCAGTGTCACCTGCCATTGGCCTACTTAGTGACACATTGCCATACTGCTAATACACATCATATATGACATCTGATTCATAAACACACTACACTTTTCCATTTTTATAATGAAGCTAATGCTTCCAAAACACATGACACTTTATAACACTGGTTATATTATTAATTTAAGAGATATTTTACATAACATCACTGCACAAACAAACGTTACACATTATATTCCTGATAGGTTGAAATTCCCTGGCATATATCAGAAGTGCAGGTGCGGACGGCCCATTCATCGGTCCTACCCCCTCCTGATTGAACATCTCGATCATCTGCTCACGGATTCACCAACAGTCTCTCGATCATCCTTTGATAACCTTCCTGCTATTGCAGTGATATGCTTACATATCGTCATGAACGCTACTTACTGGTATACTCCAGATGTGTATAACCAATCACGATCCTGCGCTCAATATTGTACATTGTATTTACATGAATTATTACTTTCAACAGTTCTGCCTAGTATATCGCACGGCACTTAATAAACAGTATATAACAGTCTTACTGCACGGCTTCCCAAATTGAAGTCCGAGCCTCCTCTCTTAACTTCGGTAATATGCATTTCGCATAATCAAGTTTGTTGATTACCGACTTCATTCTTATTTCATGACCATGCATGAATATATTCTCACTGGTGCGTTACACTGCACAGCTAACATGCTGATTACCAGTAAAATGTTTAAGTCTTTGTGTGCGCACCTGGGCGCTCCGTAACTTTCAAACACAACAACTCCCACCAACTGCAAGTTCCAACTGTAAGCTTCAACTGTCTCTCTGACTGGGTCCTCCCTCTTATATCTGTTTCACACAAAAAGTAGGGCAAGGATTCCCGCGCTAAATCAGCTCCTCTCTTAGGATGATTCTGGTCTTGGAATAATATCCATATTGTTCCTTTTTCGTCGCTGGTCACAAAAATGTATGTGTGTTCGAGGATCGATCGGCCACTTAATTAATATTAATTGTCTTATCCATGGCGTGGGGACGCTGTTTCTGTGGGAATCCCTGGCGACATACTCAAACCCAGCCGCGAACATCCATAGTCCTGTATCATTACGCACTGCATTAAATATGCCTTGATTTCGCCGTTTGATGGCTCTAAAATTAGCCTCCTGGCTAAAGATTCACCTGTGTGCGACTCTCATGTCATTGCATTGCTCCAATCATGAGTAATCAATGATTTTCCTTGGGATCTTCCCATCCCACTCTCATTTCCATTCTCAAACGGGGAAGAACCTGGTCATTATTCAACCCCCCGACCCCTTGCAGACGACTTAACTTGGTCAGCAAGATTGACATGGCGCCAAGGGTCTCCTCCCACAATTCTGGGGCTATTAGCAGAACGTCAAACTCTGGAACTTCTGAGTCAAGTCCAGCATAGCCTACTTCATGTAGTCCAAATAATGCTATCTTCCACTCATTTTCCTGCATTATTCAACTAAATAATGTCAGTAACAACTGATATCACACCAGTGATTAAATATATAATTTCTTCTAGGGGTTCTTACAACGAAACACCCTCAACAGATCTCGGGTTCGTTCCCTGGTGGAACCTTCATTCAGAGCTCAACTTATCTCCGAGATCCACGTTCGATACCAGTCAGCATGACCCCATCGGGTTCATATTCCCCTTGCAAAACTTATAGAAGTCAATTGCAAGTGACTTTCTGTAAGTAACCAGCTGACTGTCCGACTGTCTGTGTTTACATTAGAGGTCTTTCACCTCGTCTGGCTGTGAGTAGGTTAGTCTGGCTCTCCCTTTTCACTCTGCGCTCAGACCTAAGCTGTTCATTCACTAAGCGGAGGGTCGCATTTATGGCCTCAACCTCTCGCGCTGCTTCAACCATTTCTTTGTAAAGTTCTTGCAGGCACTGGCACTCTTGTTGTTTGCTCCTTTCACTGGACAAGCTGTCTGCTTCTCGTTCCGTCCCGCTGCGCGAACCTTCAGGTCTGACTTCCTGGCTGACTTTGCCGCCCACGTTCAGTTGGGTGTGCGCTGCTAATACTTCTTCTTGTTCGTCAAGTTCTTCTGGCGGATGGTAAATTTTTAAATTGGGTGATTTCATAACGACCTCATTTCCTGTTTCTAAATGCCTAATTCTGTATGCATTGTTCTGTAGGTCTCTGATAACCTCGAACGGGCCGTGATATCCAAAAATGAACTTCTTATATTTCCTTGCTCCTGGATCTGAACTGGCTGGCCTCCTGACTAAAACTCTTTCACCGACGAGAAGCGGTCTGTGATACCTCTTCGCACGATTTCTCCTCTGACCTCTCTCTGCTTATGCTTGGAGATATTCGAAGGTTCGTTGGATTCTCAATTCTCGTCCTGGCTGTGCGTCTACTGGTAATGGAATAACACCAGTCCACGGTCTCTCCGGTCTCTGATCCAAATGTAGAGTCACGGGAACCTGACCTGTCGCCTCATGTACCGTATTATTTATACAGTATTCAATTACTTCTAGGAACTCTATCCAACGCCATTTCTCTTCAGAGCAGTAGATCTTCATATACTTCTGGATCTCTCTCATTACTCTTTCAACTGGACTTGCCTCAGGATGGCGAATGGTAGATAAAATTTGCCTAATTCCTAGAGTTTCCAGATCTTGACGAAATTCCGCGCTTGTGAAGCAACTTCCATGGTCCGAGAGTATGTTATCCGGCTTCCCAAGGATCGGAATAACTCTCTCTTTCAGGCGTTTCAATACCTGCTATGAACTTGTCTTCTTTATGGGGCATAATACCACCATTTTTGAAAATACATCCATGGCTACAAAAATGTGTCTATTGCCTCTACGTGCTCTAGGCAGTGGCCCAAAGTTATCTATGCTCATTAGCTGCCTTGGCTTCTCCGGTAACAACGGAATAGGTCGTTGTCTCATTAAAAATGGATTTGGCTCTACCCTTTGGCACAAATCGCATGTCCTAATAGCATTTCTCACAGTTTCTCTCAACTTTGGCCAAGTGAATACTTCTTTCAACAGAGCAGTGACCTTGTCTATCCCGGGATGCCCAAAAGCTCTGTGTGCTAGCCACACCAATCTCCTCTGCAAAGATGCAGGAATGACAACTCTTTGGCGGGTATGGTCCACATCATCCCACTTGTGTAGTAACTGATTATACCATACATAATCTGTTGATAATGCCTCTGCCTCTCTGTATATTGCAGTTCCCCTTGCTAATCGTCCTTCGAAGTAATCGATCATCATCTTCAACCACGGGTCTTCGCGTTGTAGGTTGGTAAGATTCCTCAAATCATCCAAGGTCTTCTCATCTCGATTCTCAATCTGGACAGCGAGAGTTTCCTCTTCTCTAGGGTAAAGGCTTAATATGTCCGGTATTACATTTTCTTTCCCTGGACAGTATTCTATTTCCACATTGAATTGTTGAATATACAGGGACCATCTTGTCAACCGCTGGCTAGACAAGTCCGTCTTTTACAGAAACGTTAAAGCTTTATGGTCTGTTCTGAGGACTATTTGAAAGCCATACACGAGTTTATGCAAGGAATGCAACGCGTATAAAATTGCGAGCAACTCTATCTCTGTAATCATGTAATTTTTCTCATGGGCTTTCAACCTCCTACTTATAAAGGCAACAAAAACTTTCCTTTCAGGCTTATCAACAATTTCCTGGAATAGCATCGCTCCTATACCAATAAGTGATGCATCCGTCTGTATGATGAATTTCTGGGTATAATCCGGGTATCCCAGCTTCACATATTCCAAAAGCATTTGCTTTGACCTCACGAATGCTTCTTGACATTGCTCCGTCCAATTCCATCTGCCGCCTTTCTTCAATAAATCCTGCAAGGGTGCTACAGTCGTAGTATAATTTGGGCAGAGGTTCGAAAAGAATCCAATTACTCCCAAATACTGTCGGACGTGCTTTACTTTCGTGGGTCGAGGGAAATACCGAATTACCTCCAATTTATCTGGGTTTGGCTTAACTCCATTTGCATCAATAACATGCCCTAGGAATTTAACTTCCCTCTGACAGAAGTGCGATTTCTTGATATTAACCTTAAAGTTAGCTTCTCGAAGGTTATCTAGCAACTTCTTCAGGTCTCTCATGTGCTCCTCCATAGATTCTGATGTGAGTAGAATGTCGTCTACATATCTGATGGTCCTCTCCTTCACATCATCGGATAGATTGCGATCTAACGCTATTATCAGGGCTGAACCAGCTGTTTTCAAACCAAAAGGTAGCCTTAAAACGTGTATGTGTGTTGATCAAACATAAATCCTGTCAACAGACTAGTTTTCTTCTCTAATTCAAGATGGTGGAAACTGGAATTGATATCCAAGTTTGTGAATACGGTTTTCCCTTTGAATTTCCTGAGGATTTCTTTAATGGGTGGCACTTGGTTGAACTCCGGAATAACCTTCATATTTAAATGTCTCAGGTCCAGACATATTCTGACAGTCCCGTCTGTCTTAGGTACAATTACCAATGGACTTACGTAAGGCGTAGGTGTTTTATCAATAACACCGGCCTCCAACATCTCCTGAATTGCCTCTTTCACTTTAGCATAGTGCTTTTCGGCAATAGGGTAGGGTTTCTGCCTAAATGGTGTCCAATCACTGACTTGAAAAGCATAAGTGAAGTTCTTTATACGACCAGGTCTCGAATCAAAGACTTCCTTCTGTTCCAGTAATAATTGCTTTAAATTTTCTTTCTCTTTTGGTTCAATTTTTGCTTCTTCAAGTTTTTCCGAAATATGTTCTTCCAGTTCGGGTTCCAGATCTTTTTCTAAGTCTGCGGCTAATGTTTTCAGTTCTTCTTCTAACTGTTCAATAGCTAACACTTCTTCCTCAGCCACATCTCTGTATGTATGCCATAGTTGTTCATCTGACCCTGGTTCATTCTGACTGAGTGCGATCTCCAAGCCTTCGGCTTCCTCATTTACACGGAACATAACCCTGTCCTGTGCTAGGTCTATTATCACTCTGTATTCCCTTATAAATTGTGCCCCTATAATCAGGTTAAAAGGCAGTTTGTTTACTAATAGAAAACTCTGTGAAAACGTAGAGCCTCCTATCTGTAACTCTAGGAATACTTGATATTTGCGTACCATCGTTCTGTCTGGAATTACACATTTTATTTTGACACTTGAGATAGGTATTTTCAAAACATTTTCTCTCTGCGCTATCTCATTATACAAAGCTTGTGTCATAAGGCACACTGTTGAACCCGTATCTAATAAACTTCTTATTTTCAACCCTGCCACTCTTATCAAAATAATGGGCAATTCTCGTTTGACCATGACCTGTGATCCTCCCGTATCTTCAATTAACTCTTCTGGTTTGGCTATCCAATTGATGACGTTGACTGACTTCCATCCATCATTTCCAAATTCTTCTAATTTTGGCGTTTTTTTTTCAATAGCGCCCGTCCCCTTAGAGTTTCTTCTCTACTGTTCGCTGCGCTGTAGCTCCAAACTCTTAGCTCCGTCTCCATATCTATCTGGCGACGTCCTATTCTGCATAACTTCTTGCCAGTGGATTTGTTGCTTCTGGGGCTCATCTCCCCTTTCATTGAGGTACTGCAATGAAGCGTGGTATCGTTCCTCTACCTCATCATCGAAGTTACGTCTTCTTTCCTGGGGTCTCCAATTTCTATTGTTGCCTTCTTGGCCATTGTTACCTCCATCGTTTTGGTACGGTCTATCCCTGGTATTCTGCTTATTCCAAGAATTTCGGCCTCTTCCTCTGCCAGCATTACCTTTATACTTCTGCTGCCATCTTCTGGGTTCCTGTTCCCATTGACGTCCGTTGGAATCTAACGTATCTGTGCTAGTAGCTTTGTTGTTTTTGGAGCTTGATACTGGTCAGTCTGCGTGTTGGTCATGTGTACCTGTTCCACGGTTCGTTTCTGACGCATAGTATTAGCTGTTGTGAGGTCCAGTTGTCCAAGAACTGTCTCCTTTTCCATAGCAGTTTTTGCATTAGCCGAGATTAGCAGCCTTTGGATCTCGTATGGAAGCTGTTTGGCGATAGCAATACATAATTCCAGCTCGCTAGGTTTTTGATCAAGTTCTTTGAACCGACACATCTGTGATATGAAGAATTCTGCATACTTCGTTGGATTGTTAGTGCTGTATCTTTTTGAATATAAATCCAACCGTAAATTCTGTAGGGTCGCTGGATCCCAGTACCGTTTCAAAAATGCCTCCCGAAACTCCTCAACAGTATCGAAAGTGGAGCGGAAACTGCGAAACCATAATGCACACTCCCCCTCTGTTAATTTCTCTATAGCTCGTAGCCTGCGCTCTTGTGGTATTCGCGCATCATTCAAATATTCAGACACTTCTTTCAGCCAATATTTCGGTGTCATACTACAGTGGCTACCTGAGAATTTCCTTGGTTTCTCTTCACTTGCTCTGATAACATTTATCACTTGTGTGTGCATAGCATTTTCGTGTGGCGTCGATGCTGCAACTGGTGCACCTCGCGTCATATAAGCACTTTCGCCTGGGCCTGTAGCACTCCTTATTAAAGGCTGGGTTTCCAAATCTGCCCACCTAGTTCTCCTCATATCGTCCATGCTGCCTTCGCTAAACTTAGGATCTTTCATAAGGGTTTCCTCTTGCGCAATTATCCTAGTCTCCATTTGATTGTGGCGCATCTCTGCTCTTTCCAGACGAGTAATTACCTCTTTCTCTATTCTGGTAAGCTTATCTCGATTTTCCTCGGCTACTTGAAATATTTTCTGCTTATCTTCCTTCAGGCTTTGCTTAATATGGGATATTTCATCCTCTACATCTTCCTTTATCTGAGCAAGGGTCTTGTCATTTGCCTCTGTCTTTTGGCCTTCTCTCACTTCGAGTTCTTCCCTCAATCCTCTGATTTCATCTCGAATGTGTCCATTCACCTTTGACATTTCATTCTGGACCTTAATGATTTCACCTCTATTCTCCTCTTGCCTTTTGTTAACTACGACAATGTCACTTTGAACTTGGTCCAGTTCTTGATGAACTTTGCTCATCTGACACTTCATATTTCCCACCAGCTCTTTACTCTCGTTAACGACGGCCTTGATTTCACCTATTTCCTGACATTGACCTAATATATTCTGATCCTGTTTCTTTAGATCACCGTTAATTGCTCTAGCATAGCTTTTCAATTTCGTGTCCCAATTATTGTCGTTTTCTTCCAACCTTTGATCTACCGTACGAGTAAATTCTGAGAACTGTTGCGCTTGGCGTTCGAGATTCGCTTCATTTTGGATTTGAATATCCTTAATGTCGTTAGATAACGCGTCTAACCTACTGTTGGTTTCATCCTGCGCATGCTTACACGCTTGCAAATTACTCTCAAGTTTGGCTTCTATAGCCTCGAAACGTTTATCTGTCTTAACCTGCAATTCTGATACAATGCTTACAACAGTTTCTGTTACTTCGGTCTTAATTACCTCTTGCATCTGACCCAACTTATCGTTTAATTCAACCTGATTGGCATTCATTGCCTCCTGATTGGCATCTAAACGAGTGTTTATTTCATTCTGGAAAGCCTTTGCTTCCAGCTTATTTTGTTCGTTAACAGCGTCAAAATGCTGTCTCCACCCTGCAATCAACTTCACGATCTCCTCTGCACCAGACATTCTCCCAATAATACACTTTGAGATGCAGGCAGGCTTCCTGGAAACATGTGTGGATACGTTTTGGAGAGAGACACAAAACACTGTACACGTATTGTAAGATTGTATAAAACTTTGAATTTATAGATTAATTATGGATTGGGTGCGTAGCGCTCATACCCTTGGGTAATCTTCTTCTCAATAGAGAGATTCTGCGTTACGTCAAAAGCCTACTGGACTCAAAAATCACTCAAACACAGTTTGAGGCAAAAATATAATTACTATGGTTTTCCCCATGAAATACCATAAAAATCTATGGGGTTTCCCTAAATCCCATAAGCCCCACGTTGGGGGCCATGATAATAGATGTAGGAGTCATTGGAGGTGGTCCTCGTTATGACATCGCAGCAACCATCCAAGGTCTCGGTTGTACTGTCGAATGCCCCACGTTGGGCGCCATGATAATAGATGTAGGAGTCATGGGAGGTGGTCCTCGTTATGACATCACAGCAACCATCCAAGGTCTCGGTTGTACTGTCGAATGCCCCACTTGGGTCTCGCCATGATAAATATAATGTACACCTCTGCGCCTATGGTGACCTGTATTTTAAACCGGCCCACATACCAGCGCCATGATAATAAAATAAGAGGGTTGCCATGATAATAGAAAATAAAGATCAGGTCTTGCAATGCCAAGATACACGTATTGCACTACTGAGGCGATTCCATGATAGAATAATACCGCCCCATGTTACCTGTATCATGGTAATTAAGGTGTTTATCATAATTTATATTGTTTGTATCGGAGCTTAGCTAAGGCTAGGCGCGGTCATCCCCTAATTCATGTTAATCGTTACTTTAATAGAGTTGTGTGAACAAAATCTAGACCGACCTTAGTTGTACCTATAGCTCATATCACTGTACAGGACATCAATTTCCATGTACCCATGTGAGTAATCTCGATGGAAAATATGCTTCTGCCTCCAGCTAGCGTCAGGTCTCAGGCGTGTACCGTTCCCCCATTGAGCAGTTGCATATTTTGGATTTGAGGCTAAAAGGTATCAACTCTTCCATGATAAGGCACAACTCTACTCTAAAGACTTTAATTCAGTAAAACTCATGGCTTCAAACAAATAATAAGAACACAATTCCAATAAACAATACACAAACAAACAAAGTTACTCCCACAATCCACTAATTATTCACATAGTTGAACACATTAAATCCATATCACTATTCAATCTTTTACCATTATGTGGACTTTAAACTTTACTCAAGTGCGCTGATGCACATGTAACGTTTCACAAAAACTGAAATTTTACACTCATGTCACCTAATGTGACTTCTTTATATTCACAAAGTTACTTGTTTCTTACAATACATCTTAATTTACATCATGTGTACTGTCTGTGTTACATCTCTCTCTCCCACCAAATGCTTTCATGCATTAGCCAACTCATGGGTTGCACTACAATCTACTTGCAACACCACAATTACGTAAGTCTACCCCTCCACTCCCCTCTTTTTATAGTTCCACTGCATGCCATTGTGATTTCAATAAATAACTTCTGTTATCGTTGTGTCGGATAGTACTATTACGCTACCCTGCGAGCGTAGCCTGTGGCGTAAGTAGCCAACTTCTGAACTAGGCGTCAGTGACAGTAACAAATACAACTTCCAACCATTCGTTAGATTGCTAAAATCGTGAACCATCAGGGTGATCTATGATTAGTAATGTGTTTTTATACCACACACATCCATTACACACTATAACAATTCTTCCTTTCAATACAAGCAAGGTATTGTCGTGACTGTGAGCCTCCATGGTTCAGAACCCAGGACTGCGTTTCGAAGGAACATTATACATAAGGGCAATAGAGTTATTATTATTATTACTAAGTTGGATGTGAGCTATTGTAAGCCAGAGATGTATTTCTGGAGGAAATAAGACTGCTGGAGCCAGGATGTGTACCGAGGTCTGTAAATATTGATAGTACAGGGGTACGTTTGGTCGAGCACTTTGTATTGTAGGGAGAGTGATTCATAGTCACAAGCCAGGCCAGAAATTGAACCTTGGATGTCACGTAGACACGAGTACGGACAGGAGCCGCTAGCTTAGGGAGCAGCACTTGCTAGGCACTGGGAGGATGGAATGGACCAGGCCTCAGTGGAAGGAGAAGATGGACTCTGTGTCATCTCCAGTGGGATATAATGGTATCCAAAATGGCGAGCGACAGAGTTATTACAGAGTAGCAGCAGAGTAGTTGTCACAGAGTTATTACAGAGTAGCAAGAGTAGTAGTCGCAGAGACTTTCAGAGTAGTGGAGCGGCAGAGTAACAGTAGTTCTCACGCCTCAGTTCTTGCCAGAGTAACGTCGTAACGCGCGCGAGCAGAATTCAGCCTCGCGGAGACATGCTAGATGTCAAGTATCAGTAAAGACTTAGTAGCGCTAATACAGACCTGCGTGCACTTCCAGCAGTAACTTCACATACCTTGTATATAGTGTATATATACTTCGACTGCCAAGGGCTTAATAAATCGGCAGTAGTCAAGGGAATATCGTCTTTTAATCCTGTAGTTCCGGGACTAGTCTTCGAACCTCAAGTTCCGTTATCTAGAAAACCGCTCGGCTTGGAGGGAAAATCATCGGAGGAGCTGTCAACCTGCCAGAACGTCTCACAGGCCAGGTAGGTCACGACAGACCTAAAATTTTGGTGTCAGAGGTGTAGGGTACCGAGTTCGACGCACTGAACAGAGCAACTACGGAATAAAGAGAGAGATCGCGACATCGCAGAAGATTTTCCGATAAAGACCGCGACAACGCAGAAGATTGTCCGATAATGACCTCGACAACGCAGAAGATTGTCCGTCCGCGCATCCGCGTAAATCGTACCGAGTGCCGGGCAACGCAGAAGAGAGAAGAAGAAGCCTACTAAGCAGAAGGAGCCGTGCAGTAGCGAGCCGAGCCGTGCAGCCAGCAGAGGGGAGAACCGATAAGCCGCAGTATCCAGTTAGCAGAGACAACAAAGAAGAAGAAGTAGCCGCCAGGTAAGCTAACCTTATTACAATGGCAAGACAGACAAGTGCAGCTACCGGTGTCCAGGTAGAGGAGAGGTTAGCAGACGTAGATACGGTAAGTACAAGTGGGCCTTTTGTATCAGTGACTGAAAGACATCGCCTGATAGGTCGGGAGTTCGATGGAACACAGCCCGACAGATTACGTGAGTTTGTGGCCAATGTAGACGCTGCTGTTCGCATGGTAAAAGACGATGATCAAGAGCTGTTCTTTAAGTATATCCTGACCAAAATCACGGGCAAGGCCTGAGATAAGTTGTTAGTCAGAAGAGATATAAATCACTGGGAGGCTGCCAAGCAGGCATTAGGAGAATACTACGGATTTCAGGGCACATTAGACTTATATATTTGCCAGATGTTTCAAACAGCGCAGGATCCGAGGGAATCAGTGGCGACATGGGCGCATAAGGTAGAAACTCTGTCAGCTGCATTCAGGGAAGCAGTCCTCGACGGAGAGAGCTGGGAGGATAGAGAAGCTCAGCTAAGAATCGCAAGAAAAATATGCGTAGCTAGCTTCATACAGGGGTTAAGTAACCCACGAATCCAAGCTAGGGTCCAGGGCCACGGGGCCATTACTTTCGAGAAAGCGGTAGCCACTGCAAGGCAAGAAGAGGCGGTAATTCTGTCAAAGAAGGCACGAGAAGGGTTGCATACGAAACATAGCTCAGGGGTAAGAGCAGGTAAACCCGATCAGGAAAGGAAGGCACCACTAAGTTGGCATACTAAGCCAACACAAGCGAGTGTTAGGGTGGTCTGTTACAATTGTAACAGGGAAGGCCACATCGCACGGGAGTGCAAGGAGGCACGAACCCGAGGTGCACGCACCGCGTTAGGTAGTACACCCAAAGTACAGACAGGGGGCACCCCAAGTAAGATCATATGCAGATATTGCAAAAAACCGGGACACATAGAGCGCGATTGCCGAAAGAAGCAGAGAGATAAGGAAGCCGTGGCGCCGGAAGCCGTGCGCATGGTAAGGGGGAAGTCTCACATGGAATCGGACAGGAGTAGAACCTGTTACCGTTGTGGGAAGAAAGGGCACGTACAAAATAACTGCCGACAGACAGCCCGGGTACCACAAGTAGAAGTGGACCGGCGGAAGTGTTATAAATGTGGCCGGAGGCCAAGAAAGGCCAGGGCCAGAGTAGGCGCACGGGAGGCAAGGCCATGAAAGGCCGACGACAGAGCGATAACCGTGACCGGTGGTCACATGGAACCAAGGACTGTTGGTTCAAGAGTGGGAAAGGTAATAGGAGAAATATCACTCAGACAGGGGCGACAAAGTGGAACGGGTCCATAACACAGGGACAGCTATGGAATCCCGTAATTTAAGGAGTCCCAAGGCATGTGACATGGAGGGCACTATATTAATGCATTGTGGGGGGCCTCTGAGGTTT
Organism: Meconema thalassinum; assembly: GCA_946902985.2. NCBI lineage: Eukaryota > Metazoa > Arthropoda > Insecta > Orthoptera > Tettigoniidae > Meconema > Meconema thalassinum. The sequence goes on from OX336394.1 coordinate 347,121,827, forward strand.
TTAATTGACACTGGCTCCGATGTCAGCCTAGTGAAGAGGCAATCAGTGCCTAAAAGAGTTACAATCAGTAGAGGCACCACGATCGAATTAACGGGTGTAAGCGAGGGAACGATTTACACCCAAGGGACCGTTCAGTTTGTTATTGGAGGTACTAAACACACAGTGCATGTGGTGGGCAGTGATTTCCAACTAAGCCAGGATGGTATAATAGGGAGAGACATCCTAGCTGACAGCGTGATCGACTACCGGGAGGGTCATGTTACGATCCACGGTAAAAGATACCCGCTGGGAGCGAGGGAGGCGAAGATAATCAGCCTCGAGCCTCGAACCCAGAAGGTAGTAGTTATTCAAGTCGATAAGAATCTACCAGTGGGAATTATTGAGAGGGCCGAGGTGGCACCAGGGGTTTACCTCGCAGAGTGTCTAACTAGGTCAGAGCACAATGAGGCAGTAGTCAGCATGATGAATACTACTGAGGAAGAAGTGACTCTGTACAGCCCTCGAGTGCGAATGCAGGAGGTGGATGACACCTGCCTGGCAGAAGTACGCAAGGTACAGCAAGGCAGTAAGGCGGTAACCGGAGAACCGGCTACTTAGAAGCCCAGATCACGCCGAGTGATAGACTGCTTGCGAGTAGACCATCTCACGCAGGTAGATAAGGAAGGTATATACGCCATCTGTGCGGAATACAATGACATCTTCCACCTTGAGGGAGATAAGCTCACATGCACGGACGTTATACGTCACGAGATCCCAACGCCCCGGGATCAACCCCCGATTAATGTGCGGCCGTATAGATTGCCGGAGGCACAAAAGGAAGAAATACAAGCGCAGATAGATAAGATGCTAGGTGATGAAATTATTGTACCTAGTACATCCCCTTGGAAAGCACCATTGTTGTTAGTACCGAAGAAAATGGATGCGTCAGGTAAGCAAAAGTGGAGAGTTGTGATTGACTTCCGAAAATTGAACGAAGTAACGATAGGGGTTAGTTATCCCCTCCCACTCATCTCAGAGCTATTAGATGCTCTAGGTAAGGCCAGGTATTTCAGTACACTTGACCTTTGCAGCGGTTATTATCAGGTGTTATTAAAACCTGAAGACAGGCCCAAGACAGCTTTTTCAGCATTAGGGCGCAAGTACGAATTTGCAAAGATGCCCATGGGGTTGAAGGATGCGCCAGCCACGTTCACAAGGCTGATGAATACAGTGCTTACCGGATTGACAGGTATTCAGTGTCTGTGCTATCTAGATGATATAATGGTGTATGGTAGCTCAATAGAGGAGCACAATGCTAAGTTGAGAGATGTTTTTCAAAGGCTGAGAGAAAATACGTTGAAGCTCCAGCCAGATAAGTGTGAGTTCCTGAGGACTGAAGTGACATTCTTAGGGCATGTAATTACTGAAGGGGGAGTCTTACCAGACTCACGAAAGGTGCAGGCCGTGAAGGATTTTCCGAGGCCTACCACGAGCCGCCAGATTAAACAATTCTGTGGACTCAGTGGGTATTATAGGAGATTTATACCCAATTATAGTAAGATCGCGAAGCCACTATATGAATTAGTGAAGAAGGACGTTCCCTTCGTGTGGGGGGATGCACAGGAACAAGCGTTCGAAACGCTAAAGCAAAAACTCATTGAAGAACCTATTCTGCAGTACCCAGATTTTGAAAAGCCATTCATTCTTACCACAGATGCTAGCAACGAAGCAGTGGGGGCCGTATTGTCACAAGGGCCCGTGGGGAAAGATCTCCCCGTAGCATATGCAAGCAGGACGCTTAATAAGTCAGAAAGAAATTACAGCGTCACAGAAAAAGAATTATTAGGCATTGTTTGGGGTGTAAAGTATTTCAGGCCGTATTTGTTCGGACGGCATTTCACAGTGGTGACAGATCACAAGCCGCTGAAGTGGGTATTCAATGTTCAAGACCCGTCGTTACGCCTGCTAAAGTTCCGATTGAAATTGGCAGAGTATGATTTTGAAATCATTTACAAGCAGGGCAAGCAGAACTGCAATGCTGATGCGCTTAGCAGGAATCCCATTGATACACAGTGTCAAGCGCGAGTGATCAACTCGGCTGGGCACGAGTTACGGCAGGGGGCGGCCGTGGTCACTCATATGGAAACTCGTAGGAGGGTAGCAACGACTTCAAAACCCGAGGACGCTACGGTAGAGGGAATTGAAGCAGACGGTAGTGAGGTCTCCGAGGACGCTAACGCAGAGGAGTCCACGCCCGAAGACAGCTTACCCGAGGTAACCGAGTTGCAGGAGGCTGAGAAATTGGCCATCCTGAAGGAGTGTCATGATTCCTTGGTTGGAGGACACCAGGGAATAGCCCGCACGTACGCCAGGGTACGTGAACGATTACAGTGGAAGGGAATGAAAGGTGACATTGAGCGTTATATACGCTCGTGTCCTTCATGCCAAAAGAATAAGGGGACTAGACCAGACGTCAGAGCGCCAATGGTAATTAAGGACACCCCTAGCACGGTCTTTGAGAAGGTATCTTTGGATGTGGTGGGTCCACTTCCGGTGACAGAGCTTGGCAATAAGTATATTTTGACATGCCAGGACCAACTGTCGAAGTACTTGGTAGCTAGTGCCATGCCGAATCAGGAGGCTGAAACAGTGGCACGGACGCTAATTAATAATGTTATAAGCATTTACGGGATACCGGGGCAGATTCTCACTGACCAGGGTAGTAACTTCATGAGCGAAGTTTTCAAGGCACTTTGCAAGAAACTGCGAATTAGGAAAACAAACACAAGCGCTTTCAGACCACAGTCCAACGGTAGCGTAGAGAGATCTCACAAGGTACTAGCAGAGTACCTGAGGCATTATGTTTGCTCATGTGAACAAAAGGACTGGGATAAGTATCTGCCCACAGCGAGCTTTGTATATAATACCACCAAGATTACTAGTACAGGGTTCACGCCCTATGAACTTATTTTTGGAAAGAAGGCAAATATACCAGGTATATTGCAAAAGCCACCTGAGGTGGATTATAATGAACATCAGAACGTGGTAGAGGAGCTGACGTCACAGCTCAGGAGGAATCATGAAGCCGCTAGGAGGACGCTAGTTGAGCGTAAAGAACTGGAAAAGGCTAATTACGATAAAAAGCAGAACGAAGTCACATTTCGAATTGGTGACAAGGTACTCTTGCGTAATGATGCATTGCGAAGAGGACGATCTAAAAAGCTGAGTCCGCCATTTGTAGGGCCTTATGAGGTCGTCGACGTTTCAGGGGTAAATTGCACCCTATTGCTTAGTAAGAAAAGCAGAAGAGTCAAGGTGCATAAGAATCGGTTGAAAATGTACTTGTAAAAGGACTCCAACGGGTTTAGAACCCGGGTGGGTGCAGAAGCAGCACAGAACGGATTAAATGGTAAGGATGTGTAACGGTTAGTAGATACAGCGATAGCTAAGGGTAACACAGCTGTAAGAGATTGTGTGCGCATGGAGTCAATGTGGTTTATCAGTAGGCACACAATAATATTTGAACAGCGGACAACTGAGGCGAGCAGCCTAGATAAGCACCGGGTGACATAAGTTATGTAAGGCGAAATACAGGGATGTCCATAGTGGCCCCGGAGCGGCCATCCTGAGGAAACTGAACACCCCCGTGTGGGTGGCGGGAACCATTGGAACGTTTAGACACGTGATCATTGGTGTTAGAATACCCCCAACAGTGAGCCTGCTGTGTCGTAAGAGGCGACAGAAAAGAGGCGTAGCCTGATGACCTCGATGACTTACTGGTCAGGGAGGCGCGAATCCCGTTGAGTAGCTCTATGTAATTGAGCCATGAGTTGTGAAGGAACGCGGAAGCTTGCCGTTCCTAGTAAATGGAAGCCGAACAATGGCATAAGGGTGAATCAGTGTTATAGGTACAAATTATTAAGGGACGCATACGTGTGTATAGCGAGTAGAGAAGAAGTGCTCTAAGAGGCACATTTGAGAAAAGCGAAGAGTCAGAACCTCAAATTTCGGCCACGACGAACAGAGGTTCGACGGGTGGCACTGAGGTGCTCGTAAGTAAAGGGTTGCACGATGGCGAGCGTGTAGCCTGTATGTGACTCGTCACCACTAGGGTAGTCGCGGATACGCACCCGTTAGGACAGGGGTAGGGAAAACCGGAAATTAGCTTAGATGAAATGAAACAGAAACCGAGCCATGAAAGGCACATTTTGAGAGCATTCAGTAAAATGCAAACGGCATTAGTGTAGCCATCCCCGAGGTGGGATGTGAAGCCGAGTCTCTATGTAACAGAACTCGAAGTTAAGGGAGCATGTTTTTGAACTTAGTGTATGACACTGCTGATAGTTTTGTAGCCGCATGCCTAAGCCAGGATGCGAAGCAAAGTCTTTTGAGACTTTAGATATTGAAGTAGATAAAATTTTGGTGAAATGTCAGTAAGGTAGGTTCAACAGCCAAAGCGTTATTTGGAACGTTAAGTCAGGATGATGCAGATAAGTATGAGTCACAAATAAGTGAGTTAGAAAGAGAGCAACTCTCAATGATTAAGGTCACTAAAGAACAGATGTTAGTGGTTAAGTCCACGTTACAAACAATGAACAGCACCATCTACGATGTAACTGCAAACGAGCAGAGGTTGACTCAGGGTTTAAATGAAATCAGGACATATTTGTCCAATAGTACGCTTCGGATTACAGAAGCATTTGAGCAAGCAGAGTTAGAAATCTCATTAAACAGGCATTTAATTGAGATAGAAGGCTTACTTGTACAGCTGTATGAGCAGTACAGTCTGGTACTGTCAGGCATCATGAATGCACAGGTAGGAGTCATCCAGGTACAGATAATATCACCGGATGACATCATAGAAAGTTATAAGAAAGCCCAGGAGGATTTTCCAAAGGGGTTATCCTTGCCATTTGAATTAAGGTCAGCTTACGGTTACCTAGTCTACAAGGTGGCCACAGTGGAAGTGTTTACAAGTGAAAATTATCTTGTGTATGTTATAAGGACACCCCTTACAGACAGAGTGGTTTATAGTGTGTATCATATGATCCCATTCCCCACCTACATGAAGAGTAATCCCCACCATTTTGTGTACATCCAAGAGGCCAAGGACTATATATTGATGGACAAAGAAAAGCAGACATTTGCGCAATTAGATAGGGAACAGGTGAGGCAGTGTAAGGTAGTGTCTGCCACGTGGAGGTTGTGTCATGCTCAGTTCCCTGTTAATATGGTTCACTCGCAAGACAGTTGCGCAGTGAAGATACTCAGTGGAGTTAGCCAGGTACCGGAGAATTGTGATAAGAGAGTACTACCAGTACGGCGATTGCTGTGGATACCTATAAGGGAAAACAGGTATATTTATGTGTCTCCAGGCGAGACAAGGGTCACCTGCATGTGTAAGGACACTACAAGTGATATTGGATTAACTGGCACAGGTATTGTTGTGTTAAGTCCAGGGTGTACGTTGTACAGCCCACATAGTAAGGTACAAGGGGTAGGTAAAATAAACACTACTCGAAGTAAGGACTTGGTGCCAGATTTGATACTTAATTTTGACTGCTGCGAGCAGATTGGTAGTGAGATTAAGTTAGAGCAGGTACTGGAGGTTAATAAACTGCCACTGAATAATTTGTTAAATCATGTGAATGATTTAAAGTGGGCCACGCACAAAACAGAAGAGGTGGAAGACTTGGTAAGAAAACAAGAAGAAGACATACAAAGTCAGATGATGTATAAACATTTCAATGTATATAAGTATATTGTACTAACTATGGCAGGTACAATTGGGATAATTTTATGGTGCTATTGTTGCAATTGTTGTTGTGATTGTCCTAAATTAGGGTTTCCAGCCCAAAAATGGTTTGATGATGCAAGGTCGCATTGCCCAAATATTTGCGTAAGGCAAACAGTAATTTCGAGGGAAGGCAAGGCTAGGACTTCAGATGAAGACATTACGATATTCCAACGCCCCAGGCAACTTCGGGGACGCCCGGAGATGTCTGAGGAAATCCTGGAATTACACGCTAGGCCTGCTGAAGGACGCTTCAGTACGCCTACAAGGGCTATTGTAGATTCAGATATGAGTGCGAGTCAGGTCGCATTACAGCCTTCACCCTCAACGCAAAGTCGCAGATCATTACGACTCGACAGTAACCGAGTGTAATATTGGGACAGAAATGAATGCAAGGAAGATTGCACCCATTTCTTCCCTGGGGAGGGAGAAGTCGTGACTGTGAGCCTCCATGGTTCAGAACCCAGGACTGCGGTTCGAAGGAACATTATACATAAGGGCAATAGAGTTATTATTATTATTACTAAGTTGGATGTGAGCTATTGTAAGCCAGAGATGTATTTCTGGAGGAAATAAGACTGCTGGAGCCAGGATGTGTACCGAGGTCTGTAAATATTGATAGTGCAGGAGTACGTTTGGTCGAGCACTTTGTATTGTAGGGAGAGTGATTCATAGTCACAAGCCAGGCCAGAAATTGAACCTTGGATGTCACGTAGACACGAGTACGGACAGGAGCGGCTAGCTTAGGGAGCAGCACTTGCTAGGCACTGGGAGGATGGAATGGACCAGGCCTCAGTGGAAGGGGAAGATGGACTCTGGGTCATCTCCAGTGGGATATAATGGTATCCAAAATGGCGAGCGACAGAGTTATTACAGAGTAGCAGCAGAGTAGTTGTCACAGAGTTATTACAGAGTAGCAAGAGTAGTAGTCGCAGAGACTTGCAGAGTAGTGGAGCGGCAGAGTAACAGTAGTTCTCACGCCTCAGTTCTTGCCAGAGTAACGTCGTAACGCGCGCGAGCAGAATTCAGCCTCGCGGAGACATGCTAGATGTCAAGTATCAGTAAAGACTTAGTAGCGCTAATACAGACCTGCGCGCACTTCCAGCAGTAACTTCACATAACTTGTATATAGTGTATATATACTTCGACTGCCAAGGGCTTAATAAATCGGCAGTAGTCCAAGGGAATATCATCTTTTATTCCGGTAGTTCCGGGACTAGTCTTCGAAACTCAAGTTCCCTTATCTAGAAAACCGCTCGGCTAGGAGGGAAAATCATCGGAGGAGCTGTCAACCTGCCAGAACGTCTCACAGGCCAGGTAGGTCACGACAGTCTTAAATCTGTCCGATCAAAACGCGAGCCTTCACAGTTTGTTTAGCGACCCAGCCCCTTGGAGCTGACTGTATACAATGGAACCGAGTAGGGGTGTTCACAGCTGTAAATCTTCCCTTGTCTCCCTGATTCCTGGACTTCATCTCCCCAAGCAGTATTACGACTTTGAATACAATATTGTGGTCACAATGATCCACGTGATCCCATATGATCTGAACTGAATATTATGCAATGGTTCTGGGTGAGCTTGAATATTTAATCCTAGCCTTAGGACATTAATAACGGCCTCAACAGGTCCTTATCATACTATGAAGGCACGAGATTCATAAAACACAGGTCTAGTGGTTAGCCGGTATCTTAAATAAATATTACGGTCAGTCAACAGCTGCCGCCAATGGATTCGCTTCACAAGAGCCGAATCATCCAATAACAAGTTCTCGGGCAATCAGGTATAGTGTCGAGGTTTCCAATGTTCTCCCCTCACCTACCACAGGATTCGAACCCGGAACATTTCATATCCATCATCGGAGATAGGGTACACACTAAATACGCTCCGGCATAAATTAATATCTCTGTACGCCCATGCTGTACAAGATTTAACACTTCGATTAGATCACCTGGCCCCTACCTGTCTACGATCTCGTCCTATAATAAAGAGAACTCTATCTGTTACTCTACAAGCTTACACAAGCCACAAATTCAATTCACTGTCAAGCTCCTACATTTCCTTGCATAATTATATTCCCATTAATACAATATATTTAATATTAACTCTTTTCTCTTCCCTTAATGTAATCTACTGCTTGGCTAGATAAATATTCCAATTAGCGTAAATATTTCTTGCTTAAAACATTTTATCCTGATGTATTCAATTATACCGTTTACCATTATTATAATTATTGTTATTATTACTGACATAAATTATTTTTCCGTCTCAACGTAACCTCTTCAATGATCGAACATTCGTGTGCGTCACGTTAAGTTTCACATAACTGAATTGCCATTTTATTAGTAGCATTAATAGTGGTAACGATTAATCCACTCTCTGATGTATTCAACATCTTAACTTTACTGAAATCAAACAATAAACATATGAGGGTATGCCTCCTAATATTGATTCTTACTGGCATATTTTATACTCCCGAAATCACATTACATGCAGTGGCTATACTTCTATAATAACTTGATTTGTGGGGTACTTACGTCGGCTTATCCAGGTGGCTCCAACCACCATATTCCAGTGTCACCTGCCATTGGCCTACTTAGTGACACATTGCCATACTGCTAATACACATCTTATAAGACATCTGATTCATAAACACACGACATTTTTCCATTTTTATAATGAAGCTAATGCTTCCAAAACACATGACACTTTATAACACTGGTTATATTATTAATTTAAGAGATATTTTACATAACATCACTGCACAAACACACGTTACACTTTATATTCCTGATAGGTTGAAATTCCCTGGCATATATCAGAAGTGCAGGTGCGGACGACCCTTTCTTCGGTCCTACCCCCTCCTGATTGAACATCTCGATCATCTGCTCACGGATTCACCAACAGTCTCTCGATCATCCCTTGATAACCTTCCTGCTATTGCAGTGATATGCTTACATATCGTCATGAACGCTACTTACTGGTATACTCCAGATATGTATAATCAATCACTATCCTGCGCTCAACATTGTACATTGTATTTACATGAATTATTACTTTCAACAGTTCTGCCTAGTATATCACACGGCACTTAATAAACAGTATATAACAGTCTTACTGCACGGCTTCCCAAATTGAAGTCCGAGCCTCCTCTCTTAACTTCGGTAATATGCATTTCGCATAATCAAGCTTGTTGATTGCCGACTTCATTCTTATTTCATGACCATGCATGAATATATTCTCACTGGTGCGTTACACTGCACAGCTAACATGCTGATTACCAGTAAAATGTTTAAGTCTTTGTGTGCGCGCCTGGGCGCTCTGTAACTTTCAAACACAACAACCTCCACCAACTGCAAGTTCCAACTGTAAGCTTCAACTGTCTCTCTGACTGGGTCCTCCCTCTTATATCTGTTTCACACAAAAAGTAGGGCAAGAATTCCCGCGCTAAATCAGCTCCTCTCTTAGGATGATTCTGGTCTTGGAATAATATCCATATTGTTCCTTTTTCGTCGCTGGTCACAAAAATGTATGTGTGTTCGAGGATCGATCGGCCACTTATGCCTTGATTTCGCCGTTTGATGGCTCTAAAATTAGCCTCCTGGCTAAAGATTCACCTGTGTGCGACTCTCATGTCATTGCATTGCTCCAATCATGAGCAATCCATGATATTCCATGGGATCTTCCCATCCCACTCTCATTTCCATTCTCAAACGGGGAAGAACCTGGTCATTATTCACCCCCCCCCCCCCGACCCCTTGCAGACGACTTAACTTGGTCAGCAAGATTGACATGGCGCCAAGGGCCTCCTCCCACAATTCTGGGGCTATTAGCAAAACGTCAAACTCTGGAACTTCTGAGTTTCAAGTCCGGCATAGCCTACTTCATGTAGTCCAAATAATGCTATCTTCCACTCATTTTCCTGCATTATTTGACTAAATAATGTCAGTAACAACTGATATCACACCAGTGATTAAATATATAATTTCTTCTAGGGGTTCTTACAACGAAACACCCTCAACAGATCTCGGGTTCGTTCCCTGGTGGAACCTTCATTCAGAGCTCAACTTATCTCCGAGATCCACGTTCGATACAAGTCAGCATGACCCCCTCGGGTTCATATTCCCCTTGCAAAACTTATAGAAGTCAATTGCAAGTGACTTTCTGTAAGTAACCAGCTGACTGTCCGACTGTCTGTGTTTACATTAGAGGTCTTTCACCTCGTCTGGCTGTGAGTAGGTTAGTCTGGCTATCCCTTTCCACTCTGCGCTCAGACCTAAGCTGTTCATTCTCTAAGCGGAGGGTCGCATTTATGGCCTCAACCTCTCGCGCTGCTTCAACCATTTCTTTGTAAAGTTCTTGCAGGCACTGGCACTCTTGTTGTTTGCTCCTTTCACTGGGAAAGCTGTCTGCTTCTCGTTCCGTCCCGCTGCGCTAACCTTCAGGTCTGACTTCCTGGCTGACTTTGCCGCCCACGTTCAGTTGGGTGTGCCCTGCTAATACTTATTCTTGTTCGTCAAGTTCTTCTGGCGGATGGTAAATTTTTAAATTGGGTGATTTCATAACGACCTCATTTCCTGTTTCTAAATGCCTAATTCTGTATGCATTGTTCTGTAGGTCTCTGATAACCTCGAACGGGCCGTGATATCCAAAAATGAACTTCTTATATTTCCTTGCTCCTGGATCTGAACTGGCTGGCCTCCTGACTAAAACTCTTTCACCGACGAGAAGCGGTCTGTGATACCTCTTCGCACGATTTCTCCTCTGACCTCTCTCTGCTTATGCTTGGAGATATTCGAAGGTTCGTTGGATTCTCAATTCTCGTCCTGGCTGTGCGTCTACTGGTAATGGAATAACACCAGTCCACGGTCTCTCCGGTCTCTGATCCAAATGTAGAGTCACGGGAACCTGACCTGTCGCCTCATGTACCGTATTATTTATACAGTATTCAATTACTTCTAGGAACTCTATCCAACGCCATTTCTCTTCAGAGCAGTAGATCTTCATATACTTCTGGATCTCTCTCATTACTCTTTCAACTGGACTTGCCTCAGGATGGCGAATGGTAGATAAAATTTGCCTAATTCCTAGAGTTTCCAGATCTTGACGAAATTCCGCGCTTGTGAAGCAACTTCCATGGTCCGAGAGTATGTTATCCGGCTTCCCAAGGATCGGAATAACTCTCTCTTTCAGGCGTTTCAATACCTGCTTTGAACTTGTCTTCTGTATGGGGCATAATACCACCATTTTTGAAAATACATCCATGGCTACAAAAATGTGTCTATTGCCTCTACGTGCTCTAGGCAGTGGCCCAAAGTTATCTATGCTCATTAGCTGCCTTGGCTTCTCCGGTAACAACGGAATAGGTCGTTGTCTCATTAAAAATGGAGTTGGCTTTACCCTTTGGCACAAATCGCATGTCCTAATAGCATTTCTCACAGATTCTCTCAACTTTGGCCAAGTGAATACTTCTTTCAACAGAGCAGTGACCTTGTCTATCCCGGGATGCCCAAAAGCTCTGTGTGCTAGCCACACCAATCTCATCTGCAAAGATGCAGGAATGACAACTCTTTGGCGGGTATGGTCCACATCATCCCACTTGTGTAGTATCTGATTATACCATACATAATCTGTTGATAACGCCTCTGCCTCTCTGTATATTGCAGTTCCCCTTGCTAATCGTCCTTCGAAGTAATCGATCATCATCTTCAACCACGGGTCTTCGCGTTGTAGGTTGGTAAGTTTCCTCAAATCATCCTAGGTATTCTGATCTCGATTCTCAATCTGGACAGCGAGAGTTTCCTCTTCTCTAGGGTAACGGCTTAATATATCCGGTATTACATTTTCTTTCCCTGGACAGTATTCTATTTCCACATTGAATTGTTGAATATACAGGGACCATCTTGTCAACCGCTGGCTAGACAAGTCCGTCTTTAACAGAAACGTTAAAGCTTTATGGTCTGTTCTGAGGACTATTTGAAAGCCATACACGAGCCGGCGACTGCATGAGCGAGGAGGTGGGAAGAGGTAAAGCTGACCTTGAATCCTAGAAGGATGGGATGGTTCCTGGCCACAAGCTTTCTTCAAGATTATTTGGAAAGTTTTCCGTATTTGAGGTCTTCTACAAGTATTTCCGAGCCAATGTTATATTGAAGTATTTCCGAGCCAATGTTATATTGAAAATCTTGCCTTCGCACTTTCCCTTTTTTATTAGACTACATTTTCTTGTGTTTATTTTCATTTTATTTTCAATCGCCCACTTATAAACCAGGTTCAGGTCATCTTGAATTTCTGCATTGTCTTGTGAGTCATGTATCTTTCGATATATTACACAATCATCCGCAAACAATCGACAGTCACTGCGAATCCCATTTGGTAAGTCATTTTTAAACGCCAAAAATAACAAAGTTCCGATTACGCTGCCCTGAGGGATACCCGACGTTACGGTAATTTCATCCGAGAATCGGCCTTCGACTTTCACTTTCTGGGAACGACCCGAGTAGGATATAAAGGCCGAAGCTGGCGCAGGGGCTAATGGGCAAGATGGCCGCCACGCTCAACCAGCCCTATGCTATTATTATGGAGGGGTCAGTCAGAGCTGGCGCAGTGGCTAATGGGCAAGATGGCCGATACGCCTGAGACTGTGCATGACGTCACAGAGAGAGGTCGGCCGTGTAGTTGCTAAATGGAATATTTATTATTATTTTTATTATTATTAGGTAATTATTGATTGATCGTGTACAATCAAGACCAGCCTTATATTGTCCACCTCTTGGTGTAGTGGCAAGCATTCTTGGCGGTCATTCCTGAGATTCGAATCCCGACTCTGCCAAGAAAATTAATTTCTGGTCTCAGGAGTGGAACGGGGTACACTCAGCCTTGTGAGGTAAAACTGACAGGAGCTGGCTTTTGATTCATACCTCAACGATTCTGCCTAACCCAACTTCACCTAACCTAACCTAACTTCAAAGTCAGAGCAAATATGAGAGCAAATGTGAGAGCACACATAAAAAACTAAGTTATAACCTAACCTATCTTAACCTAACCTAACTTAACTTCAAAGTCAGAGCAAATATGAGAGCAAATGTGAGAGCACACATAATAAACTAAGCTATAACCTAATATAACATAACCTAACTCAACCTAACCTAACTTAAAAGTGCGAGCAAAAAAAAGTGAAACCAAAATGACTGAGCAAAAAAGTGAGAGCAAATGTGAGAGCACAAATAATAAACTTAGTTATAACCTAACCACACCTAACCTAACCTAACTTCACCTATCGTAACCTAACATAACCTAACTTCAAAGTGAGAGCGAATATGGGAGCAAAAAGTAAGAGCAAAAAGTGGGAGCAAAAAAGTGGGAGCAAAGAGTGAGAGCAAAAAAGTGGGAGCAAAAAGTGTGAGCAAAAAAGAGGGAGCAAAAAGGTGGGAGCAAGAAGTGGGGGCAAAAAAGTGAGAGCAAAAAGGTGTGAGCTTAAATTGGGAGCAAAAAAGTGGGAGCAAAAACGTGGGAAAAAAGTGGGAGCAAAAATGTGAGAGCAAAAAGTGGGAGCAAAAAATGGGAGCCAAAAGTGGGAGCAAAAAAGTGAGAGCAAAAAGTGAGAGCAAAAAGGTGAGGAGCAAAATAGTGGGGAGCAAAAAAGTAAGAGCAAATGGGAGAGCACAAATAGTAAACTTAGTTATAACCTAACCTAACCTAACTCACAGAAACCTCACTTAAAGATTTTAGAATTTACAATTTTAACATTTTACAATTTAACATTTTAGATTTTTGATTTTTCATTTTACATTTTTCAGATTTTACATTTTACATTTTTGATTTTTTGTATTATAGATTTTAGAAAAAAAATAGTCATGGTCGGGATGAAATTTCACTCTGTATATTGGCATTATCTTTGCTCTCTTCCTGTAAGTATTTTCTATCTAAATTGCATTTTGTAAATATTGTCAATTCAAATAACAGCACAGTAAGTATGTAGTTAGTTGTAAGTAGGTAGTTAGTCTGTCTATTAGATATATGTCATTGTTCTATTAGACTGTGGTGTGTGAGTGTGTCTGGTAACAGTTGCATTGTTTATTAGTTATAGTTCATTGTTTCAGTAGACTGTGATGTGTGATTGCATGTGAGTGTGTCTGGTGACAGACTGTTTTAGTGGTAGTATTTGTTGTTGGTGGAACTTTAGTATTTTTTCGTTAGTAGAATTTTGGTATTTAATTGTTAGTACAGTAGAAGGTTAGTATTTCTGTTAGTAGAATTGCTCTTTACTTATTCTGAAAGGGAGTAGCAGCCTTTCAGAATAAATCAATTCTTTACTAGTCTTATAGACGGTTAAGATATTGATAATATAAGCCAAATAATGGCTACACTGCGTCCTGCTGCACGGCTGAAAGCAAGGGGAAACTACAGCCGTTTGCTATTCCCGAGGATAAGCACCACTCTATGCAAAAATACATGTGATGATGGCCTCCTCCCTTGTAAAATTTCAATTTGGAGGTAAACTAGTCCCCCGTTCGGATCTCCGGGTGGGGACTACTCAAGAGGGGGTTAACATCACAGAAGTGACAAAGAGGAACTCTGACATTCTACGGATCGGAGCGTGGAATGTTAGAAGTCTGCTAGGAAATGGAAGGTTAGAAAACTTAGAAAGGGAAATGGATAGGTTGAGGTTGGATTTGGTTGGGATTAGTGAAATGCGCTGGCAGGAAGAACAGGACTTTTGGTCAGGAGACTATAGGGTCATTAGCACTAAATCAAACAATGGCCAAGCAGGGGTTGGCCTCATATTGAGTAGGAAACTTGGACAGCGGGTGGAATATTATGAGCAATATAGTGAACGGATTATTGTAGCAAAAATAAATACTAAACCTACCTGCACCACAGTGGTACAAGTCTATATGCCTACCAGTCAAGCTGATGATGAGGATGTTGAAAAGGTCTACGAAGAAATAGACGAAATTCTGAGGTATATCAAGGGTGATGAAAATGTTATAGTAATGGGAGATTGGAATGCTGTGGTAGGAAAAGGGAGAGAAGGGAAGATAGTAGGAGATTTCGGATTAGGTGAAAGGAATGATCGAGGAAGCAGGCTGGTAGAATTCTGCACTGAGCATGAGTTGGTCATAGCTAACACCTTATTCAATAACCACAATAGAAGAATATACACATGGATGAGACCAGGAGATACAGGGCGTTACCAAATCGACTTCATTATGGTCAAGCAGAGGTTTCGAAACCAGATTTTGGATTGTAAAACATATCCTGGTGCTGACATAAACTCTGACCACAATCTGGTTGTAATGAAATGTAGATTAAAGTTGAAGAAACTGAAGAAAAGTCAAAAGCCAAAAAGGTGGGCAATAGACAGACTGAAAG
This sequence comes from Meconema thalassinum, assembly GCA_946902985.2. Taxonomy (NCBI): domain Eukaryota; kingdom Metazoa; phylum Arthropoda; class Insecta; order Orthoptera; family Tettigoniidae; genus Meconema; species Meconema thalassinum. The sequence continues at coordinate 347,136,972 of OX336394.1, forward strand.
AGAAGGATGTAAACGAAAGATTCAAGAAGAGTATAAAGGAAGGACTAATGAAAAAACCTAAACAAACTTCAATTGCAGACGAATGGGCACTTTTGAGGAATGAAATAACAAAATCCGCAGAAGAAAACATTGGTAGGAAAGAGAGAATAGGTAGAAAACCGTGGATCACTCAGGATATACTCGAATTGATGGATGAAAGGCGGAAGCACAAGAATGTAAGAGATGAAAAGGGGAAAGCAGAATACAGACGTCTGAGAAATGAGGTTAACAAGAAGTGCAAGGAAGCGAAAGAAGAATGGTTGAAAGAGAAATGTGCTGGTATAGAAAATTGTCTGAAATTAGGAAAAGTAGACACAGCTTATCGAAGGATTAAGAATACTTTTGGGGAAAAGAAGACTAAGTGCTGTAATATTAAGGACACAAATGGAAAGCCTCTAACAGATAGGGAAGAAAAGGTTGAGAGATGGAAAGCTTACATAGAGAGTTTGTATAAGGGAAAGGAGATTGAGACTCATGTAATGGAAAGGGAGGAGGAAATTGATGAGGATGCGAAAGGAGATTTAATATTGAGATCAGAATTTGATAGAGCTTTGGAAGACTTAAGCAGGAACAAAGCACCAGGCATAGATGATATACCGATTGAGTTGCTACGCTGCATAGGAGAGGAAGGTCTGATCAGGTTATTTCACTTGGTGTGTAGGATTTATGAGACAGGTGAGGTACCCCCTGGTTTCAAGAAGAATGTAATCATCCCTATACCAAAGAAAGTGGGAGCTGACAGATGTAAAGATTACCGTACAATCAGCTTGATTACTCATGCATCAAAGATCCTGTCTAGAATAATTTACAAGAGGATTGAGAGCCAGATAGAAACGGAGTTGGGTGAAGACCAGTTTGGTTTCAGGAGAAATGTAGGAACAAGGGAAGCTGTACTAAGTCTTAGGATGATTTTGGAAGGTTGAATAAGGAAAGATAAGAGAACGTTCATGGCTTTTGTAGACTTAGAAAAGGCTTTTGATAACGTTGATTGGACTAAATTGTTTGACATTTTGAAATCGATTGGAATAAAGTACAGGGATAGGAGGGTGATATACAATCTATACAGAAACCAGACAGCAGTCATTCGAGTTGAAGGACATGAGAGAGAAGCTGGTATTCAGAAAGGTGTAAGGCAAGGCTGCAACTTATCACCCATACTTTTCAATCTTTACATTGAACAAGCAATGAAGGAAATTAGAGAAAAATTTAAAGTGGGAGTTAAGATTCAAGGAGAAATAAATTCAACTCTGAGATTTGCTGATGACATCGTCATCTTGGCCAACAAGCCTGAGGATTTGAATGAGTTTTTGAATGGTATGGACTCCGTCTTACGGAAAGAATTCATGATGAAAATTAATAAATGTAAAACAAAAATACTGGAATGCAGCCGAAATAAATCAGAAACCTCTATGGAGATCAAATTGGCAGGTGAAAAGCTGAAGGAAGTAGGAGATTTCTGTTACTTAGGAAGCAGAATAACCAGTGATGGACGAAGCAAAGAGGATATAAAAAGTAGGTTGGCTCAGGCAAGAAAAGCATTTCTACAAAAAAGGAATCTGCTGACATCGAATAGAGATTTAGGTATTAGGAAGTCATTCTTGAAAGCCTTTGTCTGGAGCGTGGCGCTCAATGGAAGTGAAACTTGGACTATTGGTGCAGCAGAAAAGAGGAGAATTGAAGCATTCGAAATGTGGTGCTACAGGAGAATGATCAAGATCAGATGGGTAGATAGGGTTACAAACAAAGAAGTATTAAGACGAGTGGGAGAGGAGAGATGTTTCTGGCGACTGCTAATGAAGAGAAGGGATAGGTTGGTAGGACACATACTAAGACACCCAGGAATAGCAAGCTTAGTTATGGAAGGAAGGGTCGAGGACAAGAACTGTAGGGGTAGACCAAGGTTAGAATATGTTAAACAGATTGCCTCGGATGTAGGGTGTGGTAGCTATGTAGAGATGAAACGATTAGCTCAGGACAGGGAGGCATGGAGAGCAGCATCAAACAAGTCAAAAGACTGAAGACTCAAACATCAACACGGGATTATGCCAGGATTGCAACGCGTATAAAATTGCGAGCAACTCTATCTCCGTAATCGTGTAGTTTTTCTCATGGGCTTTCAACCTCCTACTTAAAAGGCAATAAAAACTTTCCTTTCAGGCTTATCAACATTTTCCTGGAATAGCATCGCTCCTATACCAATAAGTGATGCATCCGTCTGTATGATGAATTTCTGGGTATAATCCGGGTATCCCAGCTTCACATATTCCAAAAGCATTTGCTTTGACCTCACGAATGCTTCTTGACATTGCTCCGTCCAATTCCATCTGCCGCCTTTCTTCAATAAATCCTGCAAGGGTGCTACAGTCGTAGTATAATTTGGGCAGAGGTTCGAAAAGAATCCAATTACTCCCAAATACTGTCGGACGTGCTTTACTTTCGTGGGTCGAGGGAAATTCCGAATTACCTCCAATTTATCTGGGTTTGGCTTAACTCCATTTGCATCAATAACATGCCCTAGGAATTTAACTTCCCTCTGACAGAAGTGCGATTTCTTGATATTAACCTTAAAGTTAGCTTCTCGAAGGTTATCTAGCAACTTCTTCAGGTCTCTCATGTGCTCCTCCATAGATTCTGATGTGAGTAGAATGTCGTCTACATATCTGATGGTCCTCTCCTTCACATCATCGGATAGATTGCGATCTAACGCTATTATCAGGGCTGAACCAGCTGTTTTCAAACCAAAAGGTAGCCTTAAAAACGTGTATGTGTGTTGATCATACATAAATCCTGTCAACAGCCTAGTTTTCTTCTCTAATTCAAGATGGTGGAAACTGGAATTGATATCCAAGTTTGTGAATACGGTTTTCCCTTTGAATTTCCTGAGGATTTCTTTAATAGGTGGCACTTGGTCGAACTCCGGAATAACCTTCATATTTAAATGTCTCAGGTCCAGACATATTCTGACAGTCCCGTCTGTCTTAGGTACAATTACCAATGGACTTACGTAAGGCGTAGGTGTTTTCTCAATAACACCGGCCTCCAACATCTCCTGAATTGCCTCTTTCACTTTAGCATAGTGCTTTTCGGCTATAGGGTAGGGTTTCTGCATAAATGGTGTCCAATCACTGACTTGAAAAGCATAAGCGAAGTTTTTTATACGACCAGGTCTCGAATCAAAGACTTCCTTCTGTTCCAGTAATAATTGCTTTAAATTTTCTTTCTCTTTTGGTTCAATTTTTGCTTCTTCAAGTTTTTCCGAAATATGTTCTTCCAGTTCGGGTTCCAGATCTTTTTCTAAGTCTGCGGCTAATGTTTTCAGTTCTTCTTCTAGCTGTTCAATAGCTAACACTTCTTCCTCAGCAACATCTCTGTATTTATGCCATACTTGTTCATCTGACCCTGGTTCATTCTGACTGAGTGCGACCTCCAAGCCTTCGGCTTCCTCATTCACACGGAACATAACCCTGTCCTGTGCTAGGTCTATTATCACTCTGTATTCCCTTATAAATTGTGCCCCTATAATCAGGTTAAAAGGCAGTTTGTTTACTAATAGAAAACTCTGTGAAAACGTAGAGCCTCCTATCTGTAACTCTAGGAATACTTGATATTTGCATACCATCGTTCTGTCTGGAATTACACCTTTTATTTTGACACTTGAGATAGGTATTTTCAAAACATTTTCTCTCTGCGCTATCTCATTATACAAAGCTTGTGTCATAAGGCACACTGTTGAACCCGTATCTAATAAACTTCTTATTTTCAACCCTGCCACTCTTATCAAAATAATGGGCAATTCTCGTTTGACCATGACCTGTGATCCTCCCGTATCCTCAATTAACTCTTCTGGTTTGGCTATCCAATTGATGACGTTGACTGACTTCCATCCATCATTTCCAAATTCTTCTAATTTTGGCGTTTTTTTTTTTAATAGCGCCCGTCCCCATAGAGTTTCTTCTCTCCTGTTCGCTGCGCTGTAGCTCCAAACTCTTAGCTCCGTCTCCATATCTATCTGGCGACGTCCTATTCTGCATAACTTCTTGCCAGTGGACTTGTTGCTTCTGGGGCTCAACTCCCCTTTCATTGAGGTATTGCAATGAAGCGTGGTATCGTTCCTCTACCTCATCATCGAAGTTACGTCTTCTTTCCTGGGGTCTCCAATTTCTATTGTTGCCTTCTTGGCCATTGTTACCTCCATCGTTTTGGTACGGTCTATCCCTGGTATTCTGCTTATTTCAAGAATTTCGGCCTCTTCCTCTGCCAGCATTACCTTTATACTTCGGCAGCCATCTTCTGGGTTCCTGTTCCCATTGACGTCCGTTGGAATCTAACGTATCTGTGCTAGTATCTTTGTTGTTCTTTGGAGCTTGATACTGATCAGTCTGCGTGTTGGTCACATGTACCTGTTCCACGGTTCGATTCTGACGCATAGTATTAGCTGTTGTGAGGTCCAGTTGTCTAAGAACTGTCTCCATTTCCATAGCAGTTTTTGCATTAGCCGAGATTAGCAGCGTTTGGATCTCGTATGGAAGCTGTTTGGCGATAGCAGTACATAATTCCAGCTCGCTAGGTTTTTGATCAAGTTCTTTGAACCGACACATCTGTGATATGAAGAATTCTGCATACTTCGTTGGATTGTTACTGCTGTATCTTGTTGAATATAAATCCAACCGTAAATTCTGTTGGGTCGCTGGATCCCAGTACCGTTTCAAAAATGCCTCCCGAAACTCCTCAACAGTATCGAAAGTGTAGCGGAAACTGCGAAACCATAATGCACACTCCCCCTCTGTTAATTTCTCTATAGCTCGTAGCCTGCGCTCTTGTGGTATTCGCGCATCATTCAAATATTCAGACACTTCTTTCAGCCAATATTTCGGTGTCATACTACAGTGGCTACCTGAGAATTTCCTTGGTTTCTCTTCACTTGCTCTGATAACATTTATCACTTGTGTGTGCATAGCATTTTCGTGTGGCGTCGATGCTGCAACTGGTGCACCTCGCGTCATATAAGCACTTTCGCCTGGGCCTGTAGCACTCCTTATTAAAGGCTGGGTTTCCAAATCTGCCCACCTAGTTCTCCTCATATCGTCCATGCTGCCTTCGCTAGACTTAGGATCTTTCATAAGGGTTTCCTCTTGCGCAATTATCCTAGTCTCCATTTGATTGTGGCGCATCTCTGCTCTTTCCAGACGAGTAATTACCTCTTTCTCTATTCTGGTAAGCTTATCTCGATTTTCCTCGGCTACTTGAAATATTTTCTGCTTATCTTCCTTCAGGCTTTGCTTAATATGGGATATTTCATCCTCTACATCTTCCTTTATCTGAGCAAGGGTCTTGTCGTTTGCCTCTGTCTTTTGGCCTTCTCTCACTTCGAGTTCTTCCCTCAATCCTCTGATTTCATCTCGAATGTGTCCATTCACCTTTGACATTTCATTCTGGACCTTAATGATTTCACCTCTATTCTCCTCTTGCCTTTTGTTAACTACGACAATGTCACTTTGAACTTGGTCCAGTTCTTGATGAACTTTGCTCATCTGACACTTCATATTTCCCACCAGCTCTTTACTCTCGTTAACGACGGCCTTGATTTCACCTATTTCCTGACATTGACCTAATATATTCTGATCCTGTTTCTTTAGATCACCATTAATTGCTCTAGCATAGCTTTTCAATTTCGTGTCCCAATTATTGTCGTTTTCTTCCAACCTTTGATCTACCGTACGAGTAAATTCTGAGAACTGTTGCGCTTGGCGTTCGAGATTCGCTTCATTTTGGATTTGAATATCCTTAATGTCGTTAGATAACGCGTCTAACCTACTGTTGGTTTCATCCTGCGCATGCTTACACGCTTGCAAATTACTCTCAAGTTTGGCTTCTATAGCCTCGAAACGTTTATCTGTCTTAACCTGCAATTCTGATACAATGCTTACAACAGTTTCTGTTACTTCGGTCTTAATTACCTCTTGCATCTGACCCAACTTATCGTTTAATTCAACCTGATTGGCATTCATTGCCTCCTGATTGGCATCTAAACGAGTGTTTATTTCATTCTGGAAAGCCTTTGCTTCCAGCTTATTTTGTTCGTTAACAGCGTCAAAATGCTGTCTCCACCCTGCAATCAACTTCACGATCTCCTCTGCACCAGACATTCTCCCAATAATACACTTTGAGATGCAGGCAGGCTTCCTGGAAACATGTGTGGATACGTTTTGGAGAGAGACACAAAACACTGTACACGTATTGTAAGATTGTATAAAACTTTGAATTTATAGATTAATTATGGATTGGGTGCGTAGCGCTCATACCCTTGGGTAATCTTCTTCTCAATAGAGAGATTCTGCGTTACGTCAAAAGCCTACTGGACTCAAAAATCACTCAAACACAGTTTGAGGCAAAAATATAATTACTATGGTTTTCCCCATGAAATACCATAAAAATCTATGGGGTTTCCCTAAATCCCATAAGCCCCACGTTGGGGGCCATGATAATAGATGTAGGAGTCATTGGAGGTGGTCCTCGTTATGACATCGCAGCAACCATCCAAGGTCTCGGTTGTACTGTCAAATGCCCCACGTTGGGCGCCATGATAATAGATGTAGGAGTCATGGGAGGTGGTCCTCGTTATGACATCACAGCAACCATCCAAGGTCTCGGTTGTACTGTCGAATGCCCCACTTGGGTCTCGCCATGATAAATATAATGTACACCTCTGCGCCTATGGTGACCTGTATTTTAAACCGGCCCACATACCAGCGCCATGATAATAAAATAAGAGGGTTGCCATGATAATAGAAAATAAAGATCAGGTCTTGCAATGCCAAGATACACGTATTGCACTACTGAGGCGATTCCATGATAGAATAATACCGCCCCATGTTACCTGGATCATGGTAATTAAGGTGTTTATCATAATTTATATTGTTTGTATCGGAGCTTAGCTAAGGCTAGGCGCGGTCATCCCCTAATTCATGTTAATCGTTACTTTAATAGAGTTGTGTGCACAAAATCTAGACCGACCTTAGTTGTACCTATAGCTCATATCACTGTACAGGACATCAATTTCCATGTACCCATGTGAGTAATCTCGATGGAAAATATGCTTCTGCCTCCAGCTAGCGTCAGGTCTCAGGCGTGTACCGTTCCCCCATTGAGCAGTTGCATATTTTGGATTTGAGGCTAAAAGGTATCAACTCTTCCATGATAAGGCACAACTCTACTTTAAGACTTTAATTCAGTAAAACTCATGGCTTCAAACAAATAATAAGAACACAATTCCAATAAACAATACACAAACAAACAAAGTTACTCCCACAATCCACTAATTATTCACATAGTTGAACACATTAAATCCATATCACTATTCAATCTTTTACCATTATGTGGACTTTAAACTTTACTCAAGTGCGCTGATGCACATGTAACGTTTCACAAAAACTGAAATTTTACACTCATGTCACCTAATGTGACTTCTTTATATTCACAAAGTTACTTGTTTCTTACAATACATCTTAATTTACATCATGTGTACTGTCTGTGTTACATCTCTCTCTCCCACCAAATGCTTTCATGCATTAGCCAACTCATGGGTTGCACTACAATCTACTTGCAACACCACAATTACGTAAGTCTACCCCTCCACTCCCCTCTTTTTATAGTTCCACTGCATGCCATTGTGATTTCAATAAATAACTTCTGTTATCGTTGTGTCGGATAGTACTATTACGCTACCCTGCGAGCGTAGCCTGTGGCGTAAGTAGCCAACTTCTGAACTAGGCGTCAGTGACAGTAACAAATACAACTTCCAACCATTCGTTAGATTGCTAAAATCGTGAACCATCAGGGTGATCTATGATTAGTAATGTGTTTTTATACCACACACATCCATTACACACTATAACAATTCTTCCTTTCAATACAAGCAAGGTATTGTCGTGACTGTGAGCCTCCATGGTTCAGAACCCAGGACTGCGTTTCGAAGGAACATTATACATAAGGGCAATAGAGTTATTATTATTATTACTAAGTTGGATGTGAGCTATTGTAAGCCAGAGATGTATTTCTGGAGGAAATAAGACTGCTGGAGCCAGGATGTGTACCGAGGTCTGTAAATATTGATAGTACAGGAGTACGTTTGGTCGAGCACTTTGTATTGTAGGGAGAGTGATTCATAGTCACAAGCCAGGCCAGAAATTGAACCTTGGATGTCACGTAGACACGAGTACGGACAGGAGCCGCTAGCTTAGGGAGCAGCACTTGCTAGGCACTGGGAGGATGGAATGGACCAGGCCTCAGTGGAAGGAGAAGATGGACTCTGTGTCATCTCCAGTGGGATATAATGGTATCCAAAATGGCGAGCGACAGAGTTATTACAGAGTAGCAGCAGAGTAGTTGTCACAGAGTTATTACAGAGTAGCAAGAGTAGTAGTCGCAGAGACTTTCAGAGTAGTGGAGCGGCAGAGTAACAGTAGTTCTCACGCCTCAGTTCTTGCCAGAGTAACGTCGTAACGCGCGCGAGCAGAATTCAGCCTCGCGGAGACATGCTAGATGTCAAGTATCAGTAAAGACTTAGTAGCGCTAATACAGACCTGCGTGCACTTCCAGCAGTAACTTCACATACCTTGTATATAGTGTATATATACTTCGACTGCCAAGGGCTTAATAAATCGGCAGTAGTCAAGGGAATATCGTCTTTTAATCCGGTAGTTCCGGGACTAGTCTTCGAACCTCAAGTTCCGTTATCTAGAAAACCGCTCGGCTTGGAGGGAAAATCATCGGAGGAGCTGTCAACCTGCCAGAACGTATCACAGGCCAGGTAGGTCACGACAGACCTAAAATTTTGGTGTCAGAGGTGTAGGGTACCGAGTTCGACGCACTGAACAGAGCAACTACGGAATAAAGAGAGAGATCGCGACATCGCAGAAGATTTTCCGATAAAGACCGCGACAACGCAGAAGATTGTCCGATAATGACCTCGAAAACGCAGAAGATTGTCCGTCCGCGCATCCGCGTAAATCGTACCGAGTGCCGGGCAACGCAGAAGAGAGAAGAAGAAGCCTACTAAGCAGAAGGAGCCGTGCAGTAGCGAGCCGAGCCGTGCAGCCAGCAGAGGGGAGAACCGATAAGCCGCAGTATCCAGTTAGCAGAGACAACAAAGAAGAAGAAGTAGCCGCCAGGTAAGCTAACCTTATTACAATGGCAAGACAGACAAGTGCAGCTACCGGTGTCCAGGTAGAGGAGAGGTTAGCAGACGTAGATACGGTAAGTACAAGTGGGCCTTTTGTATCAGTGACTGAAGGACATCGCCTGATAGGTCGGGAGTTCAATGGAACACAGCCCGACAGATTACGTGAGTTTGTGGCCAATGTAGACGCTGCTGTTCGCATGGTAAAAGACGATGATCAAGAGCTGTTCTTTAAGTATATCCTGACCAAAATCACGGGCAAGGCCTGAGATAAGTTGTTAGTCAGAAGAGATATAAATCACTGGGAGGCTGCCAAGCAGGCATTAGGAGAATACTACGGATTTCAGGGCACATTAGACTTATATATTTGCCAGATGTTTCAAACAGCGCAGGATCCGAGGGAATCAGTGGCGACATGGGCGCATAAGGTAGAAACTCTGTCAGCTGCATTCAGGGAAGCAGTCCTCGACGGAGAGAGCTGGGAGGATAGAGAAGCTCAGCTAAGAATCACAAGAAAAATATGCGTAGCTAGCTTCATACAGGGGTTAAGTATCCCACGAATCCAAGCTAGGGTCCAGGGCCACGGGTCCATTACTTTCGAGAAAGCGGTAGCCACTGCAAGGCAAGAAGAGGCGGTAATTCTGTCAAAGAAGGCACGAGAAGGGTTGCATACGAAACATAGCTCAGGGGTAAGAGCAGGTAAACCCGATCAGGAAAGGAAGGCACCACTAAGGTGGCATACTAAGCCAACACAAGCGAGTGTTAGGGTGGTCTGTTACAATTGTAACAGGGAAGGCCACATCGCACGGGAGTGCAAGGAGGCACGAACCCGAGGTGCACGCACCGCGTTAGGTAGTACACCCAAAGTACAGACAGGGGGCACCCCAAGTAAGATCATATGCAGATATTGCAAAAAACCGGGACACATAGAGCGCGATTGCCGAAAGAAGCAGAGAGATAAGGAAGCCGTGGCGCCGGAAGCCGTGCGCATGGTAAGGGGGAAGTCTCACATGGAATCGGACAGGAGTAGAACCTGTTACCGTTGTGGGAAGAAAGGGCACGTACAAAATAACTGCCGACAGACAGCCCGGGTACCACAAGTAGAAGTGGACCGGCGGAAGTGTTATAATTGTGGCCGGAGGCCAAGAAAGGCCAGGGCCAGAGTAGGCGCACGGGAGGCAAGGCCATGAAAGGCCGACGACAGTGCGATAACCGTGACCGGTGGTCACATGGAACCAAGGACTGTTGGTTCAAGAGTGGGAAAGGTAATAGGAGAAATATCACTCAGACAGGGGCGACAAAGTGGAACGGGTCCATAACACAGGGACAGCTATGGAATCCCGTAATTTAAGGAGTCCCAAGGCATGTGACATGGAGGGCACTATATTAATGCATTGTGGGGGGCCTCTGAGGTTTTTAATTGACACTGGCTCCGATGTCAGCCTAGTGAAGAGGTAATCAGTGCCTAAAAGAGTTACAATCAGTAGAGGCACCACGATCGAATTAACGGGTGTAAGCGAGGGAATGATTTACACCCAAGGGACCGTTCAGTTTGTTATTGGAGGTACTAAACACACAGTGCATGTGGTGGGCAGTGATTTCCAACTAAGCCAGGATGGTATAATAGGGAGAGACATCCTAGCTGACAGCGTGATCGACTACCGGGAGGGTCATGTTACGATCCACGGTAAAAGATACCCGCTGGGAGCGAGGGAGGCGAAGATAATCAGCCTCGAGCCTCGAACCCAGAAGGTAGTAGTTATTCAAGTCGATAAGAATCTACCAGTGGGAATTATTGAGAGGGCCGAGGTGGCACCAGGGGTTTACCTCGCAGAGTGTCTAACTAGGTCAGAGCACAATGAGGCAGTAGTCAGCATGATGAATACTACTGAGGAAGAAGTGACTCTGTACAGCCCTCGAGTGCGAATGCAGGAGGTGGATGACACCTGCCTGGCAGAAGTACGCAAGGTACAGCAAGGCAGTAAGGCGGTAACCGGAGAACCGGCTACTTAGAAGCCCAGATCACGCCGAGTGATAGACTGCTTGCGAGTAGACCATCTCACGCAGGTAGATAAGGAAGGTATATACGCCATCTGTGCGGAATACAATGACATCTTCCACCTTGAGGGAGATAAGCTCACATGCACGGACGTTATACGTCACGAGATCCCAACGCCCCGGGATCAACCCCCGATTAATGTGCGGCCGTATAGATTGCCGGAGGCACAAAAGGAAGAAATACAAGCGCAGATAGATAAGATGCTAGGTGATGAAATTATTGTACCTAGTACATCCCCTTGGAAAGCACCATTGTTGTTAATACCGAAGAAAATGGATGCGTCAGGTAAGCAAAAGTGGAGAGTTGTGATTGACTTCCGAAAATTGAACGAAGTAACGATAGGGGTTAGTTATCCCCTCCCACTCATCTCAGAGCTATTAGATGCTCTAGGTAAGGCCAGGTATTTCAGTACACTTGACCTTTGCAGCGGTTATTATCAGGTGTTATTAAAACCTGAAGACAGGCCCAAGACAGCTTTTTCAGCATTAGGGCGCAAGTACGAATTTGCAAAGATGCCCATGGGGTTGAAGGATGCGCCAGCCACGTTCACAAGGCTGATGAATACAGTGCTTACCGGATTGACAGGTATTCAGTGTCTGTGCTATCTAGATGATATAATGGTGTATGGTAGCTCAATAGAGGAGCACAATGCTAAGTTGAGAGATGTTTTTCAAAGGCTGAGAGAAAATACGTTGAAGCTCCAGCCAGATAAGTGTGAGTTCCTGAGGACTGAAGTGACATTCTTAGGGCATGTAATTACTGAAGGGGGAGTCTTACCAGACTCACGAAAGGTGCAGGCCGTGAAGGATTTTCCGAGGCCTACCACGAGCCGCCAGATTAAACAATTCTGTGGACTCAGTGGGTATTATAGGAGATTTATACCCAATTATAGTAAGATCGCGAAGCCACTATATGAATTAGTGAAGAAGGACGTTCCCTTCGTGTGGGGGGATGCACAGGAACAAGCGTTCGAAACGCTAAAGCAAAAACTCATTGAAGAACCTATTCTGCAGTACCCAGATTTTGAAAAGCCATTCATTCTTACCACAGATGCTAGCAACGAAGCAGTGGGGGCCGTATTGTCACAAGGGCCCGTGGGGAAAGATCTCCCCGTAGCATATGCAAGCAGGACGCTTAATAAGTCAGAAAGAAATTACAGCGTCACAGAAAAAGAATTATTAGGCATTGTTTGGGGTGTAAAGTATTTCAGGCCGTATTTGTTCGGACGGCATTTCACAGTGGTGACAGATCACAAGCCGCTGAAGTGGGTATTCAATGTTCAAGACCCGTCGTTACGCCTGCTAAAGTTCCGATTGAAATTGGCAGAGTATGATTTTGAAATCATTTACAAGCAGGGCAAGCAGAACTGCAATGCTGATGCGCTTAGCAGGAATCCCATTGATACACAGTGTCAAGCGCGAGTGATCAACTCGGCTGGGCACGAGTTACGGCAGGGGGCGGCCGTGGTCACTCATATGGAAACTCGTAGGAGGGTAGCAACGACTTCAAAACCCGAGGACGCTACGGTAGAGGGAATTGAAGCAGACGGTAGTGAGGTCTCCGAGGACGCTAACGCAGAGGAGTCCACGCCCGAAGACAGCTTACCCGAGGTAACCGAGTTGCAGGAGGCTGAGAAATTGGCCATCCTGAAGGAGTGTCATGATTCCTTGGTTGGAGGACACCAGGGAATAGCCCGCACGTACGCCAGGGTACGTGAACGATTACAGTGGAAGGGAATGAAAGGTGACATTGAGCGTTATATACGCTCGTGTCCTTCATGCCAAAAGAATAAGGGGACTAGACCAGACGTCAGAGCGCCAATGGTAATTAAGGACACCCCTAGCACGGTCTTTGAGAAGGTATCTTTGGATGTGGTGGGTCCACTTCCGGTGACAGAGCTTGGCAATAAGTATATTTTGACATGCCAGGACCAACTGTCGAAGTACTTGGTAGCTAGTGCCATGCCGAATCAGGAGGCTGAAACAGTGGCACGGACGCTAATTAATAATGTTATAAGCATTTACGGGATACCGGGGCAGATTCTCACTGACCAGGGTAGTAACTTCATGAGCGAAGTTTTCAAGGCACTTTGCAAGAAACTGCGAATTAGGAAAACAAACACAAGCGCTTTCAGACCACAGTCCAACGGTAGCGTAGAGAGATCTCACAAGGTACTAGCAGAGTACCTGAGGCATTATGTTTGCTCATGTGAACAAAAGGACTGGGATAAGTATCTGCCCACAGCGAGCTTTGTATATAATACCACCAAGATTACTAGTACAGGGTTCACGCCCTATGAACTTATTTTTGGAAAGAAGGCAAATATACCAGGTATATTGCAAAAGCCACCTGAGGTGGATTATAATGAACATCAGAACGTGGTAGAGGAGCTGACGTCACAGCTCAGGAGGAATCATGAAGCCGCTAGGAGGACGCTAGTTGAGCGTAAAGAACTGGAAAAGGCTAATTACGATAAAAAGCAGAACGAAGTCACATTTCGAATTGGTGACAAGGTACTCTTGCGTAATGATGCATTGCGAAGAGGACGATCTAAAAAGCTGAGTCCGCCATTTGTAGGGCCTTATGAGGTCGTCGACGTTTCAGGGGTAAATTGCACCCTATTGCTTAGTAAGAAAAGCAGAAGAGTCAAGGTGCATAAGAATCGGTTGAAAATGTACTTGTAAAAGGACTCCAACGGGTTTAGAACCCGGGTGGGTGCAGAAGCAGCACAGAACGGATTAAATGGTAAGGATGTGTAACGGTTAGTAGATACAGCGATAGCTAAGGGTAACACAGCTGTAAGAGATTGTGTGCGCATGGAGTCAATGTGGTTTATCAGTAGGCACACAATAATATTTGAACAGCGGACAACTGAGGCGAGCAGCCTAGATAAGCACCGGGTGACATAAGTTATGTAAGGCGAAATACAGGGATGTCCATAGTGGCCCCGGAGCGGCCATCCTGAGGAAACTGAACACCCCCGTGTGGGTGGCGGGAACCATTGGAACGTTTAGACACGTGATCATTGGTGTTAGAATACCCCCAACAGTGAGCCTGCTGTGTCGTAAGAGGCGACAGAAAAGAGGCGTAGCCTGATGACCTCGATGACTTACTGGTCAGGGAGGCGCGAATCCCGTTGAGTAGCTCTATGTAATTGAGCCATGAGTTGTGAAGGAACGCGGAAGCTTGCCGTTCCTAGTAAATGGAAGCCGAACAATGGCATAAGGGTGAATCAGTGTTATAGGTACAAATTATTAAGGGACGCATACGTGTGTATAGCGAGTAGAGAAGAAGTGCTCTAAGAGGCACATTTGAGAAAAGCGAAGAGTCAGAACCTCAAATTTCGGCCACGACGAACAGAGGTTCGACGGGTGGCACTGAGGTGCTCGTAAGTAAAGGGTTGCACGATGGCGAGCGTGTAGCCTGTATGTGACTCGTCACCACTAGGGTAGTCGCGGATACGCACCCGTTAGGACAGGGGTAGGGAAAACCGGAAATTAGCTTAGATGAAATGAAACAGAAACCGAGCCATGAAAGGCACATTTTGAGAGCATTCAGTAAAATGCAAACGGCATTAGTGTAGCCATCCCCGAGGTGGGATGTGAAGCCGAGTCTCTATGTAACAGAACTCGAAGTTAAGGGAGCATGTTTTTGAACTTAGTGTATGACACTGCTGATAGTTTTGTAGCCGCATGCCTAAGCCAGGATGCGAAGCAAAGTCTTTTGAGACTTTAGATATTGAAGTAGATAAAATTTTGGTGAAATGTCAGTAAGGTAGGTTCAACAGCCAAAGCGTTATTTGGAACGTTAAGTCAGGATGATGCAGATAAGTATGAGTCACAAATAAGTGAGTTAGAAAGAGAGCAACTCTCAATGATTAAGGTCACTAAAGAACAGATGTTAGTGGTTAAGTCCACGTTACAAACAATGAACAGCACCATCTACGATGTAACTGCAAACGAGCAGAGGTTGACTCAGGGTTTAAATGAAATCAGGACATATTTGTCCAATAGTACGCTTCGGATTACAGAAGCATTTGAGCAAGCAGAGTTAGAAATCTCATTAAACAGGCATTTAATTGAGATAGAAGGCTTACTTGTACAGCTGTATGAGCAGTACAGTCTGGTACTGTCAGGCATCATGAATGCACAGGTAGGAGTCATCCAGGTACAGATAATATCACCGGATGACATCATAGAAAGTTATAAGAAAGCCCAGGAGGATTTTCCAAAGGGGTTATCCTTGCCATTTGAATTAAGGTCAGCTTACGGTTACCTAGTCTACAAGGTGGCCACAGTGGAAGTGTTTACAAGTGAAAATTATCTTGTGTATGTTATAAGGACACCCCTTACAGACAGAGTGGTTTATAGTGTGTATCATATGATCCCATTCCCCACCTACATGAAGAGTAATCCCCACCATTTTGTGTACATCCAAGAGGCCAAGGACTATATACTGATGGACAAAGAAAAGCAGACATTTGCGCAATTAGATAGGGAACAGGTGAGGCAGTGTAAGGTAGTGTCTGCCACGTGGAGGTTGTGTCATGCTCAGTTCCCTGTTAATATGGTTCACTCGCAAGACAGTTGCGCAGTGAAGATACTCAGTGGAGTTAGCCAGGTACCGGAGAATTGTGATAAGAGAGTACTACCAGTACGGCGATTGCTGTGGATACCTATAAGGGAAAACAGGTATATTTATGTGTCTCCAGGCGAGACAAGGGTCACCTGCATGTGTAAGGACACTACAAGTGATATTGGATTAACTGGCACAGGTATTGTTGTGTTAAGTCCAGGGTGTACGTTGTACAGCCCACATAGTAAGGTACAAGGGGTAGGTAAAATAAACACTACTCGAAGTAAGGACTTGGTGCCAGATTTGATACTTAATTATGACTGCTGCGAGCAGATTGGTAGTGAGATTAAGTTAGAGCAGGTACTGGAGGTTAATAAACTGCCACTGAATAATTTGTTAAATCATGTGAATGATTTAAAGTGGGCCACGCACAAAACAGAAGAGGTGGAAGACTTGGTAAGAAAACAAGAAGAAGACATACAAAGTCAGATGATGTATAAACATTTCAATGTATATAAGTATATTGTACTAACTATGGCAGGTACAATTGGGATAATTTTATGGTGCTATTGTTGCAATTGTTGTTGTGATTGTCCTAAATTAGGGTTTCCAGCCCAAAAATGGTTTGATGATGCAGGGTCGCATTGCCCAAATATTTGCGTAAGGCAAACAGTAATTTCGAGGGAAGGCAAGGCTAGGACTTCAGATGAAGACATTACGATATTCCAACGCCCCAGGCAACTTCGGGGACGCCCGGAGATGTCTGAGGAAATCCTGGAATTACACGCTAGGCCTGCTGAAGGACGCTTCAGTACGCCTACAAGGGCTATTGTAGATTCAGATATGAGTGCGAGTCAGGTCGCATTACAGCCTTCACCCTCAACGCAAAGTCGCAGATCATTACGACTCGACAGTAACCGAGTGTAATATTGGGACAGAAATGAATGCAAGGAAGATTGCACCCATTTCTTCCCTGGGGAGGGAGAAGTCGTGACTGTGAGCCTCCATGGTTCAGAACCCAGGACTGCGGTTCGAAGGAACATTATACATAAGGGCAATAGAGTTATTATTATTATTACTAAGTTGGATGTGAGCTATTGTAAGCCAGAGATGTATTTCTGGAGGAAATAAGACTGCTGGAGCCAGGATGTGTACCGAGGTCTGTAAATATTGATAGTGCAGGAGTACGTTTGGTCGAGCACTTTGTATTGTAGGGAGAGTGATTCATAGTCACAAGCCAGGCCAGAAATTGAACCTTGGATGTCACGTAGACACGAGTACGGACAGGAGCGGCTAGCTTAGGGAGCAGCACTTGCTAGGCACTGGGAGGATGGAATGGACCAGGCCTCAGTGGAAGGGGAAGATGGACTCTGGGTCATCTCCAGTGGGATATAATGGTATCCAAAATGGCGAGCGACAGAGTTATTACAGAGTAGCAGCAGAGTAGTTGTCACAGAGTTATTACAGAGTAGCAAGAGTAGTAGTCGCAGAGACTTGCAGAGTAGTGGAGCGGCAGAGTAACAGTAGTTCTCACGCCTCAGTTCTTGCCAGAGTAACGTCGTAACGCGCGCGAGCAGAATTCAGCCTCGCGGAGACATGCTAGATGTCAAGTATCAGTAAAGACTTTGTAGCGCTAATACAGACCTGCGCGCACTTCCAGCAGTAACTTCACATAACTTGTATATAGTGTATATATACTTCGACTGCCAAGGGCTTAATAAATCGGCAGTAGTCCAAGGGAATATCATCTTTTATTCCGGTAGTTCCTGGACTAGTCTTCGAAACTCAAGTTCCCTTATCTAGAAAACCGCTCGGCTAGGAGGGAAAATCATCGGAGGAGCTGTCAACCTGCCAGAACGTCTCACAGGCCAGGTAGGTCACGACAGTCTTAAATCTGTCCGATCAAAACGCGAGCCTTCACAGTTTGTTTAGCGACCCAGCCCCTTGGAGCTGACTGTATACAATGGAACCGAGTAGGGGTGTTCACAGCTGTAAATCTTCCCTTGTCTCCCTGATTCCTGGACTTCATCTCCCCAAGCAGTATTACGACTTTGAATACAATATTGTGGTCACAATGATCCACGTGATCCCATATGATCTGAACTGAATATTATGCAATGGTTCTGGGTGAGCTTGAATATTTAATCCTAGCCTTAGGACATTAATAACGGCCTCAACAGGTCCTTATCATACTATGAAGGCACGAGATTCATAAAACACAGGTCTAGTGGTTAGCCGGTATCTTAAATAAATATTACGGTCAGTCAACAGCTGCCGCCAATGGATTCGCTTCACAAGAGCCGAATCATCCAATAACAAGTTCTCGGGCAATCAGGTATAGTGTCGAGGTTTCCAATGTTCTCCCCTCACCTACCACAGGATTCGAACCCGGAACATTTCATATCCATCATCGGAGATAGGGTACACACTAAATACGCTCCGGCATAAATTAATATCTCTGTACGCCCATGCTGTACAAGATTTAACACTTCGATTAGATCACCTGGCCCCTACCTGTCTACGATCTCGTCCTATAATAAAGAGAACTCTATCTGTTACTCTACAAGCTTACACAAGCCACAAATTCAATTCACTGTCAAGCTCCTACATTTCCTTGCATAATTATATTCCCATTAATACAATATATTTAATATTAACTCTTTTCTCTTCCCTTAATGTAATCTACTGCTTGGCTAGATAAATAATCCAATTAGCGTAAATATTTCTTGCTTAAAACATTTTATCCTGATGTATTCAATTATACCGTTTACCATTATTATAATTATTGTTATTATTACTGACATAAATTATTTTTCCGTCTCAACGTAACCTCTTCAATGATCGAACATTCGTGTGCGTCACGTTAAGTTTCACATAACTGAATTGCCATTTTATTAGTAGCATTAATAGTGGTAACGATTAATCCACTCTCTGATGTATTCAACATCTTAACTTTACTGAAATCAAACAATAAACATATGAGGGTATGCCTCCTAATATTGATTCTTACTGGCATATTTTATACTCCCGAAATCACATTACATGCAGTGGCTATACTTCTATAATAACTTGATTTGTGGGGTACTTACGTCGGCTTATCCAGGTGGCTCCAACCACCATATTCCAGTGTCACCTGCCATTGGCCTACTTAGTGACACATTGCCATACTGCTAATACACATCTTATAAGACATCTGATTCATAAACACACGACATTTTTCCATTTTTATAATGAAGCTAATGCTTCCAAAACACATGACACTTTATAACACTGGTTATATTATTAATTTAAGAGATATTTTACATAACATCACTGCACAAACACACGTTACACTTTATATTCCTGATAGGTTGAAATTCCCTGGCATATATCAGAAGTGCAGGTGCGGACGACCCTTTCTTCGGTCCTACCCCCTCCTGATTGAACATCTCGATCATCTGCTCACGGATTCACCAACAGTCTCTCGATCATCCCTTGATAACCTTCCTGCTATTGCAGTGATATGCTTACATATCGTCATGAACGCTACTTACTGGTATACTCCAGATATGTATAATCAATCACTATACTGCGCTCAACATTGTACATTGTATTTACATGAATTATTACTTTCAACAGTTCTGCCTAGTATATCACACGGCACTTAATAAACAGTATATAACAGTCTTACTGCACGGCTTCCCAAATTGAAGTCCGAGCCTCCTCTCTTAACTTCGGTAATATGCATTTCGCATAATCAAGCTTGTTGATTACCGACTTCATTCTTATTTCATGACCATGCATGAATATATTCTCACTGGTGCGTTACACTGCACAGCTAACATGCTGATTACCAGTAAAATGTTTAAGTCTTTGTGTGCGCGCCTGGGCGCTCTGTAACTTTCAAACACAACAACCTCCACCAACTGCAAGTTCCAACTGTAAGCTTCAACTGTCTCTCTGACTGGGTCCTCCCTCTTATATCTGTTTCACACAAAAAGTAGGGCAAGAATTCCCGCGCTAAATCAGCTCCTCTCTTAGGATGATTCTGGTCTTGGAATAATATCCATATTGTTCCTTTTTCGTCGCTGGTCACAAAAATGTATGTGTGTTCGAGGATCGATCGGCCACTTAATTAATATTAATTGTCTTATCCATGGCGTGGGGACGCTGTTTCTGTGGGAATCCCTGGCGACATACTCAAACCCAGCCGCGAACATCCATAGTCCTGTATCATTACGCACTGCATTAAATATGCCTTGATTTCGCCGTTTGATGGCTCTAAAATTAGCCTCCTGGCTAAAGATTCACCTGTGTGCGACTCTCATGTCATTGCATTGCTCCAATCATGAGCAATCAATGATATTCCATGGGATCTTCCCATCCCACTCTCATTTCCATTCTCAAACGGGGAAGAACCTGGTCATTATTCACCCCCCCCCCCCCCCCGACCCCTTGCAGACGACTTAACTTGGTCAGCAAGATTGACATGGCGCCAAGGGTCTCCTCCCACAATTCTGGGGCTATTAGCAAAACGTCGAACTCTGGAACTTCTGAGTTTCAAGTCCGGCATAGCCTACTTCATGTAGTCCAAATAATGCTATCTTCCACTCATTTTCCTGCATTATTTGACTAAATAATGTCAGTAACAACTGATATCACACCAGTGATTAAATATATAATTTCTTCTAGGGGTTCTTACAACGAAACACCCTCAACAGATCTCGGGTTCGTTCCCTGGTGGAACCTTCATTCAGAGCTCAACTTATCTCCGAGATCCACGTTCGATACAAGTCAGCATATTCCCCTTGCAAAACTTATAGAAGTCAATTGCAAGTGACTTTCTGTAAGTAACCAGCTGACTGTCCGACTGTCTGTGTTTACATTAGAGGTCTTTCACCTCGTCTGGCTGTGAGTAGGTTAGTCTGGCTCTCCCTTTCCACTCTGCGCTCAGACCTAAGCTGTTCATTCTCTAAGCGGAGGGTCGCATTTATGGCCTCAACCTCTCGCGCTGCTTCAACCATTTCTTTGTAAAGTTCTTGCAGGCACTGGCACTCTTGTTGTTTGCTCCTTTCACTGGGAAAGCTGTCTGCTTCTCGTTCCGTCCCGCTGCGCTAACCTTCAGGTCTGACTTCCTGGCTGACTTTGCCGCCCACGTTCAGTTGGGTGTGCGCTGCTAATACTTCTTCTTGTTCGTCAAGTTCTTCTGGCGGATGGTAAATTTTTAAATTGGGTGATTTCATAACGACCTCATTTCCTGTTTCTAAATGCCTAATTCTGTATGCATTGTTCTGTAGGTCTCTGATAACCTCGAACGGGCCGTGATATCCAAAAATGAACTTCTTATATTTCCTTGCTCCTGGATCTGAACTGGCTGGCCTCCTGACTAAAACTCTTTCACCGACGAGAAGCGGTCTGTGATACCTCTTCGCACGATTTCTCCTCTGACCTCTCTCTGCTTATGCTTGGAGATATTCGAAGGTTCGTTGGATTCTCAATTCTCGTCCTGGCTGTGCGTCTACTGGTAATGGAATAACACCAGTCCACGGTCTCTCCGGTCTCTGATCCAAATGTAGAGTCACGGGAACCTGACCTGTCGCCTCATGTACCGTATTATTTATACAGTATTCAATTACTTCTAGGAACTCTATCCAACGCCATTTCTCTTCAGAGCAGTAGATCTTCATATACTTCTGGATCTCTCTCATTACTCTTTCAACTGGACTTGCCTCAGGATGGCGAATGGTAGATAAAATTTGCCTAATTCCTAGAGTTTCCAGATCTTGACGAAATTCCGCGCTTGTGAAGCAACTTCCATGGTCCGAGAGTATGTTATCCGGCTTCCCAAGGATCGGAATAACTCTCTCTTTCAGGCGTTTCAATACCTGCTTTGAACTTGCCTTCTGTATGGGGCATAATACCACCATTTTTGAAAATACATCCATGGCTACAAAAATGTGTCTATTGCCTCTACGTGCTCTAGGCAGTGGCCCAAAGTTATCTATGCTCATTAGCTGCCTTGGCTTCTCCGGTAACAACGGAATAGGTCGTTGTCTCATTAAAAATGGAGTTGGCTTTACCCTTTGGCACAAATCGCATGTCCTAATAGCATTTCTCACAGTTTCTCTCAACTTTGGCCAAGTGAATACTTCTTTCAACAGAGCAGTGACCTTGTCTATCCCGGGATGCCCAAAAGCTCTGTGTGCTAGCCACACCAATCTCATCTGCAAAGATGCAGGAATGACAACTCTTTGGCGGGTATGGTCCACATCATCCCACTTGTGTAGTATCTGATTATACCATACATAATCTGTTGATAACGCCTCTGCCTCTCTGTATATTGCAGTTCCCCTTGCTAATCGTCCTTCGAAGTAATCGATCATCATCTTCAACCACGGGTCTTCGCGTTGTAGGTTGGTAAGTTTCCTCAAATCATCCTAGGTCTTCTGATCTCGATTCTCAATCTGGACAGCGAGAGTTTCCTCTTCTCTAGGGTAACGGCTTAATATATCCGGTATTACATTTTCTTTCCCTGGACAGTATTCTATTTCCACATTGAATTGTTGAATATACAGGGACCATCTTGTCAACCGCTGGCTAGACAAGTCCGTCTTTAACAGAAACGTTAAAGCTTTATGGTCTGTTCTGAGGACTATTTGAAAGCCATACACGAGCCGGCGACTGCATGAGCGAGGAGGTGGGAAGAGGTAAAGCTGACCTTGAATCCTAGAAGGATGGGATGGTTCCTGGCCACAAGCTTTCTTCAAGATTATTTGGAAAGTTTTCCGTATTTGAGGTCTTCTACAAGTATTTCCGAGCCAATGTTATATTGAAGTATTTCCGAGCCAATGTTATATTGAAAATCTTGCCTTCGCACTTTCCCTTTTTTATTAGACTACATTTTCTTGTGTTTATTTTCATTTTATTTTCAATCGCCCACTTATAAACCAGGTTCAGGTCATCTTGAATTTCTGCATTGTCTTGTGAGTCATGTATCTTTCGATATATTACACAATCATCCGCAAACAATCGACAGTCACTGCGAATCCCATTTGGTAAGTCATTTTTAAACGCCAAAAATAACAAAGTTCCGATTACGCTGCCCTGAGGGATACCCGACGTTACGGTAATTTCATCCGAGAATCGGCCTTCGACTTTCACTTTCTGGGAACGACCCGAGTAGGATATAAAGGCCGAAGCTGGCGCAGGGGCTAATGGGCAAGATGGCCGCCACGCTCAACCAGCCCTATGCTATTATTATGGAGGGGTCAGTCAGAGCTGGCGCAGTGGCTAATGGGCAAGATGGCCGATACGCCTGAGACTGTGCATGACGTCACAGAGAGAGGTCGGCCGTGTAGTTGCTAAATGGAATATTTATTATTATTTTTATTATTATTAGGTAATTATTGATTGATCGTGTACAATCAAGACCAGCCTTATATTGTCCACCTCTTGGTGTAGTGGCAAGCATTCTTGGCGGTCATTCCTGAGATTCGAATCCCGACTCTGCCAAGAAAATTAATTTCTGGTCTCAGGAGTGGAACGGGGTACACTCAGCCTTGTGAGGTAAAACTGACAGGAGCTGGCTTTTGATTCATACCTCAACGATTCTGCCTAACCCAACTTCACCTAACCTAACCTAACTTCAAAGTCAGAGCAAATATGAGAGCAAATGTGAGAGCACACATAAAAAACTAAGTTATAACCTAACCTATCTTAACCTAACCTAACTTAACTTCAAAGTCAGAGCAAATATGAGAGCAAATGTGAGAGCACACATAATAAACTAAGCTATAACCTAATATAACATAACCTAACTCAACCTAACCTAACTTAAAAGTGCGAGCAAAAAAAAGTGAAACCAAAATGACTGAGCAAAAAAGTGAGAGCAAATGTGAGAGCACAAATAATAAACTTAGTTATAACCTAACCACACCTAACCTAACCTAACTTCACCTATCGTAACCTAACATAACCTAACTTCAAAGTGAGAGCGAATATGGGAGCAAAAAGTAAGAGCAAAAAGTGGGAGCAAAAAAGTGGGAGCAAAGAGTGAGAGCAAAAAAGTGGGAGCAAAAAGTGTGAGCAAAAAAGAGGGAGCAAAAAGGTGGGAGCAAGAAGTGGGGGCAAAAAAGTGAGAGCAAAAAGGTGTGAGCTTAAATTGGGAGCAAAAAAGTGGGAGCAAAAACGTGGGAAAAAAGTGGGAGCAAAAATGTGAGAGCAAAAAGTGGGAGCAAAAAATGGGAGCCAAAAGTGGGAGCAAAAAAGTGAGAGCAAAAAGTGAGAGCAAAAAGGTGAGGAGCAAAATAGTGGGGAGCAAAAAAGTAAGAGCAAATGGGAGAGCACAAATAGTAAACTTAGTTATAACCTAACCTAACCTAACTCACAGAAATCTCACTTAAAGATTTTAGAATTTACAATTTTAACATTTTACAATTTAACATTTTAGATTTTTGATTTTTCATTTTACATTTTTCAGATTTTACATTTTACATTTTTGATTTTTTGTATTATAGATTTTAGAAAAAAAGTAGTCATGGTCGGGATGAAATTTCACTCTGTATATTGGCATTATCTTTGCTCTCTTCCTGTAAGTATTTTCTATCTAAATTGCATTTTGTAAATATTGTCAATTCAAATAACAGCACAGTAAGTATGTAGTTAGTTGTAAGTAGGTAGTTAGTCTGTCTATTAGATATATGTCATTGTTCTATTAGACTGTGGTGTGTGAGTGTGTCTGGTAACAGTTGCATTGTTTATTAGTTATAGTTCATTGTTTCAGTAGACTGTGATGTGTGATTGCATGTGAGTGTGTCTGGTGACAGACTGTTTTAGTGGTAGTATTTGTTGTTGGTGGAACTTTAGTATTTTTTCGTTAGTAGAATTTTGGTATTTAATTGTTAGTACAGTAGAAGGTTAGTATTTCTGTTAGTAGAATTGCTCTTTACTTATTCTGAAAGGGAGTAGCAGCCTTTCAGAATAAATCAATTCTTTACTAGTCTTATAGACGGTTAAGATATTGATAATATAAGCCAAATAATGGCTACACTGCGTCCTGCTGCACGGCTGAAAGCAAGGGGAAACTACAGCCGTTTGCTATTCCCGAGGATAAGCACCACTCTATGCATAAATACATGTGATGATGGCCTCCTCCCTTGTAAAATTTCAATCCGGAGGTAAACTAGTCCCCCGTTCGGATCTCCGGGTGGGGACTACTCAAGAGGGGGTTAACATCACAGAAGTGACAAAGAGGAACTCTGACATTCTACGGATCGGAGCGTGGAATGTTAGAAGTCTGCTAGGAAATGGAAGGTTAGAAAACTTAGAAAGGGAAATGGATAGGTTGAGGTTGGATTTGGTTGGGATTAGTGAAATGCGCTGGCAGGAAGAACAGGACTTTTGGTCAGGAGACTATAGGGTCATTAGCACTAAATCAAACAATGGCCAAGCAGGGGTTGGCCTCATATTGAGTAGGAAACTTGGACAGCGGGTGGAATATTATGAGCAATATAGTGAACGGATTATTGTAGCAAAAATAAATACTAAACCTACCTGCACCACAGTGGTACAAGTCTATATGCCTACCAGTCAAGCTGATGATGAGGATGTTGAAAAGGTCTGCGAAGAAATAGACGAAATTCTGAGGTATATCAAGGGTGATGAAAATGTTATAGTAATGGGAGATTGGAATGCTGTGGTAGGAAAAGGGAGAGAAGGGAAGATAGTAGGAGATTTCGGATTAGGTGAAAGGAATGATCGAGGAAGCAGGCTGGTAGAATTCTGCACTGAGCATGAGTTGGTCATAGCTAACACCTTATTCAATAACCACAATAGAAGAATATACACATGGATGAGACCAGGAGATACAGGGCGTTACCAAATCGACTTCATTATGGTCAAGCAGAGGTTTCGAAACCAGATTTTGGATTGTAAAACATATCCTGGTGCTGACATAAACTCTGACCACAATCTGGTTGTAATGAAATGTAGATTAAAGTTGAAGAAACTGAAGAAAAGTCAAAAGCCAAAAAGGTGGGCAATAGACAGACTGAAAGAGAAGGATGTAAACGAAAGATTCAAGAAGAGTATAAAGGAAGGACTAATGAAAAAACCTAAACAAACTTCAATTGCAGACGAGTGGGCACTTTTGAGGAATGAAATAACAAAATCCGCAGAAGAAAACATTGGTAGGAAAGAGAGAATAGGTAGAAAACCGTGGATCACTCAGGATATACTCGAATTGATGGATGAAAGGCGGAAGCACAAGAATGTAAGGGATGAAAAGGGGAAAGCAGAATACAGACGTCTGAGAAATGAGGTTAACAAGAAGTGCAAGGAAGCGAAAGAAGAATGGTTGAAAGAGAAATGTGCTGGTATAGAAAATTGTCTGAAATTAGGAAAAGTAGACACAGCTTATCGAAGGATTAAGAATACTTTTGGGGAAAAGAAGACTAAGTGCTGTAATATTAAGGACACAAATGGAAAGCCTCTAACAGATAGGGAAGAAAAGGTTGAGAGATGGAAAGCTTACATAGAGAGTTTGTATAAGGGAAAGGAGATTGAGACTCATGTAATGGAAAGGGAGGAGGAAATTGATGAGGATGCGAAAGGAGATTTAATATTGAGATCAGAATTTGATAGAGCTTTGGAAGACTTAAGCAGGAACAAAGCACCAGGCATAGATGATATACCGATTGAGTTGCTACGCTCCATAGGAGAGGAAGGTCTGATCAGGTTATTTCACTTGGTGTGTAGGATTTATGAGACAGGTGAGGTACCCCCTGGTTTCAAGAAGAATGTAATCATCCCTATACCAAAGAAAGTGGGAGCTGACAGATGTAAAGATTACCGTACAATCAGCTTGATTACTCATGCCTCAAAGATCCTGTCTAGAATAATTTACAAGAGGATTGAGAGCCAGATAGAAACGGAGTTGGGTGAAGACCAGTTTGGTTTCAGGAGAAATGTAGGAACAAGGGAAGCTGTACTAAGTCTTAGGATGATTTTGGAAGGTTGAATAAGGAAAGATAAGAGAACGTTCATGGCTTTTGTAGACTTAGAAAGGGCATTTGATAACGTTGATTGGACTAAATTGTTTGACATTTTGAAATCGATTGGAATAAAGTACAGGGATAGGAGGGTGATATACAATCTATACAGAAACCAGACAGCAGTCATTCGAGTTGAAGGACATGAGAGAGAAGCTGGTATTCAGAAAGGTGTAAGGCAAGGCTGCAACTTATCACCCATACTTTTCAATCTTTACATTGAACAAGCAATGAAGGAAATTAGAGAAAAATTTAAAGTGGGAGTTAAGATTCAAGGAGAAATAAATTCAACTCTGAGATTTGCTGATGACATCGTCATCTTGGCCAACAAGCCTGAGGATTTGAATGAGTTTTTGAATGGTATGGACTCCGTCTTACGGAAAGAATTCATGATGAAAATTAATAAATGTAAAACAAAAATACTGGAATGCAGCCGAAATAAATCAGAAACCTCTATGGAGATCAAATTGGCAGGTGAAAAGCTGAAGGAAGTAGGAGATTTCTGTTACTTAGGAAGCAGAATAACCAGTGATGGACGAAGCAAAGAGGATATAAAAAGTAGGTTGGCTCAGGCAAGAAAAGCATTTCTACAAAAAAGGAATCTGCTGACATCGAATAGAGATTTAGGTATTAGGAAGTCATTCTTGAAAGCCTTTGTCTGGAGCGTGGCGCTCTATGGAAGTGAAACTTGGACTATTGGTGCAGCAGAAAAGAGGAGAATTGAAGCATTCGAAATGTGGTGCTACAGGAGAATGATCAAGATCAGATGGGTAGATAGGGTTACAAACAAAGAAGTATTAAGACGAGTGGGAGAGGAGAGATGTTTCTGGCGACTGCTAATGAAGAGAAGGGATAGGTTGGTAGGACACATACTAAGACACCCAGGAATAGCAAGCTTAGTTATGGAAGGAAGGGTCGAGGACAAGAACTGTAGGGGTAGACCAAGGTTAGAATATGTTAAACAGATTGCCTCGGATGTAGGGTGTGGTAGCTATGTAGAGATGAAACGATTAGCTCAGGACAGGGAGGCATGGAGAGCAGCATCAAACAAGTCAAAAGACTGAAGACTCAAACATCAACACGGGATTATGCCAGGATTGCAACGCGTATAAAATTGCGAGCAACTCTATCTCTGTAATCGTGTAGTTTTTCTCATGGGCTTTCAACCTCCTACTTAAAAGGCAATAAAAACTTTCCTTTCAGGCTTATCAACATTTTCCTGGAATAGCATCGCTCCTATACCAATAAGTGATGCATCCGTCTGTATGATGAATTTCTGGGTATAATCCGGGTATCCCAGCTTCACATATTCCAAAAGCATTTGCTTTGACCTCACGAATGCTTCTTGACATTGCTCCGTCCAATTCCATCTGCCGCCTTTCTTCAATAAATCCTGCAAGGGTGCTACAGTCGTAGTATAATTTGGGCAGAGGTTCGAAAAGAATCCAATTACTCCCAAATACTGTCGGACGTGCTTTACTTTCGTGGGTCGAGGGAAATTCCGAATTACCTCCAATTTATCTGGGTTTGGCTTAACTCCATTTGCATCAATAACATGCCCTAGGAATTTAACTTCCCTCTGACAGAAGTGCGATTTCTTGATATTAACCTTAAAGTTAGCTTCTCGAAGGTTATCTAGCAACTTCTTCAGGTCTCTCATGTGCTCCTCCATAGATTCTGATGTGAGTAGAATGTCGTCTACATATCTGATGGTCCTCTCCTTCACATCATCGGATAGATTGCGATCTAACGCTATTATCAGGGCTGAACCAGCTGTTTTCAAACCAAAAGGTAGCCTTAAAAACGTGTATGTGTGTTGATCAAACATAAATCCTGTCAACAGCCTAGTTTTCTTCTCTAATTCAAGATGGTGGAAACTGGAATTGATATCCAAGTTTGTGAATACGGTTTTCCCTTTGAATTTCCTGAGGATTTCTTTAATAGGTGGCACTTGGTCGAACTCCGGAATAACCTTCATATTTAAATGTCTCAGGTCCAGACATATTCTGACAGTCCCGTCTGTCTTAGGTACAATTACCAATGGACTTACGTAAGGCGTAGGTGTTTTCTCAATAACACCGGCCTCCAACATCTCCTGAATTGCCTCTTTCACTTTAGCATAGTGCTTTTCGGCTATAGGGTAGGGTTTCTGCATAAATGGTGTCCAATCACTGACTTGAAAAGCATAAGTGAAGTTTTTTATACGACCAGGTCTCGAATCAAAGACTTCCTTCTGTTCCAGTAATAATTGCTTTAAATTTTCTTTCTCTTTTGGTTCAATTTTTGCTTCTTCAAGTTTTTCCGAAATATGTTCTTCCAGTTCGGGTTCCAGATCTTTTTCTAAGTCTGCGGCTAATGTTTTCAGTTCTTCTTCTAGCTGTTCAATAGCTAACACTTCTTCCTCAGCAACATCTCTGTATTTATGCCATACTTGTTCATCTGACCCTGGTTCATTCTGACTGAGTGCGACCTCCAAGCCTTCGGCTTCCTCATTCACACGGAACATAACCCTGTCCTGTGCTAGGTCTATTATCACTCTGTATTCCCTTATAAATTGTGCCCCTATAATCAGGTTAAAAGGCAGTTTGTTTACTAATAGAAATCTCTGTGAAAACGTAGAGCCTCCTATCTGTAACTCTAGGAATACTTGATATTTGCATACCATCGTTCTGTCTGGAATTACACCTTTTATTTTGACACTTGAGATAGGTATTTTCAAAACATTTTCTCTCTGCGCTATCTCATTATACAAAGCTTGTGTCATAAGGCACACTGTTGAACCCGTATCTAATAAACTTCTTATTTTCAACCCTGCCACTCTTATCAAAATAATGGGCAATTCTCGTTTGACCATGACCTGTGATCCTCCCGTATCCTCAATTAACTCTTCTGGTTTGGCTATCCAATTGATGACGTTGACTGACTTCCATCCATCATTTCCAAATTCTTCTAATTTTGGCGTTTTTTTTTCAATAGCGCCCGTCCCCATAGAGTTTCTTCTCTCCTGTTCGCTGCGCTGTAGCTCCAAACTCTTAGCTCCGTCTCCATATCTATCTGGCGACGTCCTATTCTGCATAACTTCTTGCCAGTGGACTTGTTGCTTCTGGGGCTCAACTCCCCTTTCATTGAGGTATTGCAATGAAGCGTGGTATCGTTCCTCTACCTCATCATCGAAGTTACGTCTTCTTTCCTGGGGTCTCCAATTTCTATTGTTGCCTTCTTGGCCATTGTTACCTCCATCGTTTTGGTACGGTCTATCCCTGGTATTCTGCTTATTTCAAGAATTTCGGCCTCTTCCTCTGCCAGCATTACCTTTATACTTCGGCAGCCATCTTCTGGGTTCCTGTTCCCATTGACGTCCGTTGGAATCTAACGTATCTGTGCTAGTATCTTTGTTGTTCTTTGGAGCTTGATACTGATCAGTCTGCGTGTTGGTCACATGTACCTGTTCCACGGTTCGATTCTGACGCATAGTATTAGCTGTTGTGAGGTCCAGTTGTCTAAGAACTGTCTCCATTTCCATAGCAGTTTTTGCATTAGCCGAGATTAGCAGCGTTTGGATCTCGTATGGAAGCTGTTTGGCGATAGCAGTACATAATTCCAGCTCGCTAGGTTTTTGATCAAGTTCTTTGAACCGACACATCTGTGATATGAAGAATTCTGCATACTTCGTTGGATTGTTACTGCTGTATCTTGTTGAATATAAATCCAACCGTAAATTCTGTTGGGTCGCTGGATCCCAGTACCGTTTCAAAAATGCCTCCCGAAACTCCTCAACAGTATCGAAAGTGTAGCGGAAACTGCGAAACCATAATGCACACTCCCCCTCTGTTAATTTCTCTATAGCTCGTAGCCTGCGCTCTTGTGGTATTCGCGCATCATTCAAATATTCAGACACTTCTTTCAGCCAATATTTCGGTGTCATACTACAGTGGCTACCTGAGAATTTCCTTGGTTTCTCTTCACTTGCTCTGATAACATTTATCACTTGTGTGTGCATAGCATTTTCGTGTGGCGTCGATGCTGCAACTGGTGCACCTCGCGTCATATAAGCACTTTCGCCTGGGCCTGTAGCACTCCTTATTAAAGGCTGGGTTTCCAAATCTGCCCACCTAGTTCTCCTCATATCGTCCATGCTGCCTTCGCTAGACTTAGGATCTTTCATAAGGGTTTCCTCTTGCGCAATTATCCTAGTCTCCATTTGATTGTGGCGCATCTCTGCTCTTTCCAGACGAGTAATTACCTCTTTCTCTATTCTGGTAAGCTTATCTCGATTTTCCTCGGCTACTTGAAATATTTTCTGCTTATCTTCATTCAGGCTTTGCTTAATATGGGATATTTCATCCTCTACATCTTCCTTTATCTGAGCAAGGGTCTTGTCGTTTGCCTCTGTCTTTTGGCCTTCTCTCACTTCGGATTCTTCCCTCAATCCTCTGATTTCCTCTCGAATGTATCCATTGACCTTTGACAATTCATTCTGGACCTTAATGATTTCACCTCTAGTCTCCTCTTGCCTTTTGTTAACTACGACAATGTCACTTTGAACTTGGTCCAGTTCTTGATGAACTTTGCTCATCTGACACTTCATATTTCCCACCAGCTCTTTACTCTCGTTAACGACGGCCTTGATTTCACCTATTTCCTGACATTGACCTAATATATTCTGATCCTGTTTCTTTAGATCACCGTTAATTGCTCTAGCATAGCTTTTCAATTTCGTGTCCCACTTATTGTCGTTTTTTCCAACCTTTGATCTACCGTACGAGTAAATTCTGAGAACTGTTGCGCTTGGCGTTCGAGATTTGCCTCATTTTGGATTTGAATATCCTTAATGTCGTTAGATAACGCGTCTAACCTACTGTTGGTTTCATCCTGCGCATGCTTACACGCTTGTAAATTACTCTCAAGTTTGGCTTCTATAGCCTCGAAACGTTTATCTGTCTTAACCTGCATTTCTGATACAATGCTTACAACAGTTTCTGTTACTTCGGTCTTAATTACCTCTTGCATCTGACCTAACTTATCGTTTAATTCAACCTGATTGGCATTCATTGCCTCCTGATTGGCATCTAAACGAGTGTTTATTTCATTCTGGAAAGCCTTTGCTTCCAGCTTATTTTGTTCGTTAACAGCGTCAAAATGCTGTCTCCTCTGTACCATACATTCTCCCAATAATACACTTTGAGATGCAGGAAGGCTTCCTGGAAACATGTGTGGATACGTTTTGGAGAGGGACACAAAACACTGTACACGTATTGTAAGATTGTATAAAACTTTGAATTTATGGATTAATTATGGATTGGGTGCGTAGTGCTCATACCCTTGGGTAATCCTCTTCTCAATAGAGAGTTTCTGCGTTACGTCAAAAGCCTACTGAACTCAAAAATCACTCAAACACAGTTTGAGGCAAAAATATAATTACTATGGTTTTCCCCATGAAATACCATAAAAATCTATGGGGTTTCCCTAAATCCCATAATCCCCACGTTGGGCGCCATGATAATAGATGTAGGAGTCATGGGAGGTGGTCCTCGTTATGACATCGCAGCAACCATCCAAGGTCTCGGTTTTACTGTCGAATGCCCCACGTTGGGCGCCATGATAATAGATGTAGGAGTCATGGGAGGTGGTCCTCGTTATGACAACGCAGCAACCATCCAAGGTCTCGGTTGTACTGTCGAATGCCCCACTTGGGTCTCGCCATGATAAATAAAATGTACACCTCTGCGCCTATGGTGACCTGTATTTTAAACCGGCCCACATACCAGCGCCATGATAATAAAATAAGAGGGTTGCCATGATAATAGAAAATAAAGATCAGGTATTGCAATGCCAAGATACACGTATTGCACTACTGAGGCGTTTCCATGATAGAATAATACCGCCCCATGTTACCTGGATCATGGTAATTAAGGTGTTTATCATAATTTATATTGTTTGTATCGGAGCATAGCTAAGGTTAGGTGCGGTCATCCCCTAATTCCTGTTAATCGTTACTTTAATAGAGTTGTGTGCACTAAATCTAGACCGACTTTAGTTGTACCTATTGCTCAAATCACTGTACAGGACATCAATTTCCATGTACCCATGTGAGTAATCTCGATGGAAAATATGCTTCTGCCTCCAGCTAGCGTCAGGTCTCAGGCGTGTACCGTTCCCCCATTGAGCAGTTGCATATTTTGGATTTGAGGCTAAAAGGTATCAACTCTTCCATGATAAGGCACAACTCTACTTTAAGACTTTAATTCAGTAAAACTCATGGCTTCAAACAAATAATAAGAACACAATTCCAATAAACAATACACAAACAAACAAAGTTACTCCCACAATCCACTAATTATTCACATAGTTGAACACATTAAATCCATATCACTATTCAATCTTTTACCATTATGTGGACTTTAAACTTTACTCAAGTGCGCAGATGCACATGTAACGTTTCGCAAAAACTGAACTATTACACTCATGTCACCTAATGTGACTTCTTTATATTCACAAAGTTACTTGTTTCTTACAATACATCTTAATTTACATCATGTGTACTGTCTGTGTTACATCTCTCTCTCCCACCAAATGCTTTCATGCATTAGCCAACTCATGGGTTGCACTACAATCTACTTGCAACACCACAACTACGTAAGTCTACCCCTCCACTCCCCTCTTTTTATAGTTCCACTGCATGCCATTGTGATTTCGATAAATAACTTATGTTATCGTTGTGTCGGATAGTACTATCCCGCTACCCAGCGAGCGTAGCCTGTGACGTAAGTAGCCAACTTCTGAACTAGGCGTCAGTGACAGTAACAAACACAACTTCCAACCATTCGTTAGATTGCTAAAATCGTGAACCATCAGGGTGATCTATGATTAGTAATGTGTTTTAAACCACACACATCCATTACACACTATAACAATTCTTCCTTTCAATACAAGCAAGGTCTTAAGTCTGTCCGCTCAAAACGCGAGCCTTCACAGTTTGTTTAGCGACCCAGCCCCTTGGAGCTGCCTGTATACAATGGAACCGAGTAGGGGGGTTCACAGCTGTAAATCGTACCTTGTCTCCCTGATTCCTGGACTTCATCTCCCCAAGCAGTATTACGACTTTGAATACAATATTGTGGTCACAATGATCCACGTGATCCCATATGATCTGAACTGAATATTATGCAATGGTTCTGGGTGAGCTTGAATATTTAATCCTAGCCTTAGGACATTAATAACGGCCTCAACAGATTCGTATCATACTATGAAGGCACGAGATTCATAAAACACAGGTCTAGTGGTTAGCCGGTATCTTAAATAAATATTACGGTCAGTCAACAGCTGCCGCCAATGGATTCGCTTCACAAGAGCCGAATCATCCAATAACAAGTTCTCGGGCAATCAGGTATAGTGTCGAGGTTTCCAATGTTCTCCCCTCACCTACCACAATATTCGAACTCGGAACAATTCATATCCATCATCGGAGATAGGGTACACACTAAATACGCTCCGGCATAAATTAATTTCTCTGTACGCCCATGCTGTACGAGATTTCACACGTCGATTAGATCACCTGGCCCCTACCTGTCTACGATCTCGTCCTATAATAAAGAGAACTCTATCTGTTACTCTACAAGCTTACACAAGCCACAAATTCAATTCACTGTCAAGCTCCTACATTTCCTTGCATAATTATATTCCCATTAATACAATATATTTAATATTAACTCTTTTCTCTTCCCTTAATGTAATCTACTGCTTGGCTAGATAAATAATCCAATTAGCGTAAATATTTCTTGCTTAAAACATTTTATCCTGATGTATTCAATTATACCGTTTACCATTATTATAATTATTATTATTATTACTGACATAAATTATTTTTCCGACACAACGTAACCGCTTCAATGATCGAACATTCGTGTGCGTCACGTTAAGTTTCACATAACTGAATTGCCATTTTATTAGTAGCATTAATAGTGGTAACGATTAATCCACTCTCTGATGTATTCAACATCTTAACTTTACTGAAATCAAACAATAAACATATGAGGGTATGCCTCCTAATATTGATTCTTACTGGCATATTTTATACTCCCGAAATCACATTACATGCAGTGGCTATACTTCTATAATAACATGATTTGTGGGGTACTTACGTCGGCTTATCCAGGTGGCTCCAACCACCATATTCCAGTGTCACCTGCCATTGGCCTACTTAGTGACACATTGCCATACTGCTAATACACATCTTATATGACATCTGATTCATAAACACATGACACTTTTCCATTTGTATAATGAAGCTAATGCTTCCAAAACACATGACACTTTATAACACTGGTTATATTATTAATTTAAGAGATATTTTACATAACATCACTGCACAAACACACGTAACACTTTATATTACTGATTGGTTGAAATTCCCTGGTATATATCAGAAGTGCAGTTGCGGACGGCCCTTTCTTCGGTCCTACCCCCTCCTGATTGAACATCTCGATCATCTGCTCACGGATTCACCAACAGTCTCTCGATCATCCCTTGATAAACTTCCTGCTATTGCAGTGATATGCTTACATATCGTCATGAACGCTACTTACTGGTATACTCCAGATATGTATATCCAATCACTATCCTGCGCTCAACATTGTACATTGTATTTACATGAATTATTACTTTCAACAGTTCTGCCTAGTATATCACACGGCACTTAATAAACAGTATATAACAGTCTTACTGCACGGCTTCCCAAATTGAAGTCCGAGCCTCCATCTTAACTTCGGTAATATGCATTTCGCATAATCAAGTTTGTTGATTACCGACTTCATTCTTATTTCATGACCATGCATGAATATATTCTCACTGGTGCGTTACACTGCACAGCTATCATGCTGATTACCAGTAAAATGTTTAAGTCTTTGTGTGCGCGCCTGGGCGCTCCGTAACTTTCAAACACAACAACTCCCACCAACTGCAAGTTCCAACTGTAAGCTTCAACTGTGTCTCTGACTGGGTCCTCCCTCTTATATCTGTTTCACACAAAAAGTAGGGCAAGGATTCCCGCGCTAAATCAGCTCCTCTCTTAGGATGATTCTGGTCTTGGAATAATATCCATATTGTTCCTTTTTCGTCGCTGGTCACAAAAATGTATGTGTGTTCGAGGATCGATCGGCCACTTAATTAATATTAATTGTCTTGTCCATGGCGTGGGGACGCTGTTTCTGTGGGAATCCCTGGCGACATACTCAAACCCAGCCGCGAACATCCATAGTCCTGTATCATTACTCACTGCATTAAATATGCCTTGATTTCGCCGTTTGATGGCTCTAAAATTAGCCTCCTGGCTAAAGATTCACCTGTGTGCGACTCTCATGTCATTGCATTGCTCCAATCATGAGTAATCAATGTTTTTCCTTGGGATCTTCTCATCCCACTCTCATTTCCATTCTCAAACGGGGAAGAACCTGGTCATTATTCAACCCCCCGACCCCTTGCAGACGACTTAACTGGGTCAGCAAGATTGACATGGCGCCAAGGGTCTCCTCCCACAATTCTGGGGCTATTAGCAAAACGTCAAACTCTGGAACTTCTGAGTTTCAAGTCCAGCATAGCCTACTTCATGTAGTCCAAATAATGCTATCTTCCACTCATTTTCCTGCATTATTTGATTAAATAATGTCAGTAACAACTGATATCACACCAGTGATTAAATATATAATTTCTTCTAGGGGTTCTTACAACGAAACACCCTCAAGAGATCTCGGGTTCGTTCCCTGGTGGAATCTTCATTCAGAGCTCAACTTATCTCCGAGATCCACGTTCGATACCAGTCAGCATGACCCCCTCGGGTTCAGTATATGTGCAAATCCATTCCCCAGATCAATTCAAACACGGTGAAACCGAATTCAATGAATTTTTTTACAGAGGTAGCACTAGCAAAGGGCACCTCATATTCATATTTAATATCCCTATAGCACGTTGTATTTCAACAAGCTACTACAACCAACATTCAGTTATACTCCTTGAAAAGGACAAAGAGTTATAACAATACCCATGCATTTAGGAGAAAGTAGGCTATATGTTATTTAGTGAACATCTTGTTGACTTAATGCTTTTCACCTCCATCTGATTCAATTCAAGTGCATTTTCACCCCAACTTCGGAATGACCCACCCTTACGCCAAGGGATGAGCAAACTATTTTCGAATTTATAAGATGTTAAAATGTGGAACGTTTGTAACTATACAACTTGTCAAACATAGTGAAGTCGAAATATGTTCCTTTGCCAGTGAAAGATAGGTCTACCTCCACCTTCAGACGTGCGGAGAAGGATATTTTTGATGTGTAACATCTTTCCACTCGGTATCTGGTTTATTTTTGTGGCACTCGGTAGCTGGACATTTTTGTGGGAGTGATTTTGGAAAAGAGACGGAAATGCATGGGACGGAAACAATGAGCGCGCGCGGTGGCGGAGATCGGTACAACGACGTACTGTAGGCCATGTGACTATGTGAAATGTAAATCGCATACGGTTTACCTCAAGGTTTGGAGGCCCCATTAAAGAAATTCCGACAATAAATCATCTTCAAGTTGTCGTTCTTTGGTGTGAAAATATTCATTATATCATATTTGCTGAAAACAATTACGATTTATTAAATCTTCATACTTTTGCTGTATTCTTATTTAATGTAAGCACTCGATACCTCGAGTGCTATATCGCATCAACCAACACTCCAAACAATGTAAGAATTCAGTATATTAACACCGACTACTAACAATAATTGAAACTTCGTTGGTCTAAACGTATCACTGGGAGAAACGCATTTAATATACCTACTGCACACCTAATTTTTAATCGCGCCTATACTTGGCAGTGCGCTATATCGGCAATAAGAGGCCATTTTCAATAACACCGCTGACATGGGTTCACTAAATGGCCGGTATAAAGCGCAACTCGCATCAAGTAGGCGGTGGATTGCTCCCGCATACAATTGCAGGTATATGTCACTACTGCAGATGCATTGGAGAATCCTTTCTTGTTTGCTGGCACAAGGAAGCACTATGAGTTCATTCTTTAAAAAATGCGAGTAAGTTATATGGAACTATTCGAATAACATGTCAGATATTACACATCATATGCGACTACTGTAAGGCTCGTATTTTTTATTTTTTTAAATTTATATTTTCCCTTATTTACTTCAATATTTTTCTCTTCTGTTTGCTTATTATTTATTTTACAAAAACGTCAAAAACACCCAGGGTCCGAGCCAGGGGAATGAACCGTAGAATATTAAAATCCCCTCGGCCCAGCTGGGAATTCCAACCCAGGACCCTTCAAGCCAAAGTTCGTACTATTCTTCGGACAATGCCCAAAAATGTGTCACAGGAAGGCTTTTTGATAGCTCCAACCATTGACCAAAGGAGTAGGAGAAATGGAGTTTAGATAGGAGAAAAATCATACCTCCCTTAATAGGCACAATATCAAAGCCATTTAAAAAATCAATGGTTTTCTAAAAATTACCTAAAACTTTTGTCTGAAAGAATTTTTGTTATGACCCATCCGTATGCCAAGGGATGAGCAAAATATTATCGGAATCATTATGAATCATACTACCCAATTAGCCACAGAGCCGGACGTTTTGAGGAGAAGAGGATACGACTTAACATTTATTTTGAAATATGACACTCATAAACGTCTTTAAATATATAATACAAAATTGATAGCTTTCATTGAATACTAATTCATATTTATTATTATTATTGTTATTATCATAATTACTATTGCCACGGTGGGTAAGTGGATATCGTGTCGGTCTACTAACCCCAAGATTGCAGGTCCGCTCCTGGCCGTCGTAAGTGATTTTTTGAAAGGCGGCAAAAATACGACACGCATGTCATTATGATGTTGGCATGTCAAAGAACCCATTTGAATTCAGTTAGCCGTATTCATAATGGCAAAATTAATCTCGGGAGTTTCCACCAACACAAAGTTCCTCATTTCTCTACTAGAAAGCGCTATAGTGTTCAAGGAGCTTAAATATCTCACCTCCTTGACTTTCATAGTCATTCAAGGAAAAATGAAATTCGGCATGCAAGCTACCCTCTGGGTGTAAAATTACAAAGCTTGCACCCGGCTCCCGAGGCCATAAGATATTATTATTATTATTATTATTATTATTATTATTATTATTATTATTATTATTATTATTATTGTCATTGTGACATAGATGACACTGTATGTATGTTCAACATTTAATAATATAATTATGTTCGATGATGTCAGAATGTAAATATTATACGACAGAAAACTGCACTGTAATGAGGGTCATTAAAATACTAGATTTCATTATGATACAGTTTCTCCCACAAATCAGAGCGCTCAAGAGTTTCATTATGAAACAGTTGTATGACCAATTAGCCTAGTTACTTGATGGCTTCACGGATGCAAACAAAATCCAACATGTCAGACATGAATTACATGATTTGAAGATGACAATATAAAGGATATCCCATCAATGCATAAACAAACTGGGAAATATGTCAAAGAAATATCACTGTACCTTAATATCCGCAACTCCAATTTCTACACAGGACATTGCGTACGATTTTGCCGACAATTTTAGTGACTGCTGTTGTTGATATACTGTAAACACACCTGAATATCATGGAGGCAGCAAGCATATGACATTTGATCCACGTAAATCAATCAATAGCACATCTCGGTTCAGTAAAGGGATATCTTATGCCAAACCTTTCCGCCAGATGTCATGACTGTTCTATTTGGGACTCCATTAACTTGCCTTCCATTCAATACGCATCGAATTTGAAGAATTACTAGTTGCTAATAATATACATTTTAATTGTAAAGCGTTTGTAACAGCCTATTGTGTGTCATTTGACCAAAATAACAAACTGATCTCACATAGTATCTGTGCGCTCTCTGTTGATGCTAATTTAGGATAAACAATGTTTCAAAGCTTTGGAATTTTTTGTTGGGTTGAGAGCAAATACCGAGCCCACACATTTCCCAAGAAAAGAGGAACAAAGCCTTAGATGGACGTTGATCCTTAGTGGGAATCCAGCGCATGAGCGCTTCACTAAAGTGAACTGACAGGATCTCGACATATATATATGAATATTTATGTTAGAACATATAATAAAAGTATAATTATCGTCGAACATAAACAGTCGAATTCAACTCGCATATAATGGCAATTAAGACACTCGTATGGAAATTGTAATACTACATTATGCAACGAGCCTATAATGGCAATAATTAAGACACGAGTATGTTTATAAAACGAGCGTACGCGAGTTTTGTAATTTCCATACGAGTGTCTTAATTAACATTATAGGCGAGTTGCATACGACTGTTTATGTTCGACGATAATTATTATAACTATTTTATGTTCGAACATAAATATTCATCAATATCTGTCAAGATTTCGCCAGTTTTTTGTACAGAACAGAGCGCATGAGACGCAGAGAATGCCTTGTAATTCACCATGGCCTCCTCGATTACCCTACTATGACACTAGGCAGTGAAATTTAAAATAAAAGGCCATGGAACTCAGCACATATAATTATCTGATTGGTCAAACA
The DNA here is from genome assembly GCA_946902985.2 of Meconema thalassinum. Lineage (NCBI taxonomy): Eukaryota > Metazoa > Arthropoda > Insecta > Orthoptera > Tettigoniidae > Meconema > Meconema thalassinum. Next base: position 347,177,436 of record OX336394.1, read on the forward strand.
ATTATTTCTTGAGCTGTGATTGGTGGGAGAAACTGTTTCATAATGAAAAATAGTGTTATAATGACTATCATTATGATACAGTTTTATGACATATAATAGTCAGTGTCGAACATAAACGTCCTTAAGGAACACTGGGACTGAGTTTTAAGCATATTTTTAAAAAATCCAAATTTTCGATTTTGACGTATTATTGTACCCCTGACCATAACGGATCAATTAGCGGTATCATTTTCCACATTCCGCCATTTTTTGAGGCACGGCGAGACGTTTAAATGCCGGCCGCGATGCCATTTAAACGCCCCTTTCTCTTGGTACTGTACCCTTGGGAAGATCTTCCCATGGAAAATATGCTCTTGCCTCCAGCCAGCTGCACCTCTCAGGCTTGTACCGTTCAACCCACCGAGCAGTCGCATATTTTGGATTTGAAACTAAGAGGTATCAACTCTACAATAACAACACACCTCTATTCTAAAGACTTTAATAAGAGTTAAATATCATGGCTTCACAAAAACAAACAACACTTACGTTACATAAAACACAAAAGCAGATAAATTCCAAGCCTCAAATTAATATTCACACTTTATCATGCACCAATCCACGTAATTAGTTTTTAATTACCTTTAAAATCACCATAAAATCCCAAGTGCGCAAATGCACTGGTAACATTTACATAAACAAACATTACTCTTACAATTATTCATTAATTCTTCAGTACACTTTCAGCTATACAATGTGTGTCATATGCGTACAATCATGTCTTGTGTCACTTTACTCCCCACCAAGATAGCTATGAGTCTACCATGCAACACACAATCTTTCATTGTCAATCCACTATATGCCGTATACATTTATTTTTCCAATAATTCACCTATTACCGTTGTGTCAAGTGGGATTTTAACGCTACCCTTCCGATTAGGCGTAGCGTCAAGTATCCAACCTCAGAACTAGTTGTTACTGTCAGTATAAAAATGAAACATTAAACATTTACTATCTTGGCTAAATATTAAGCTAACGGAATGATTCTTAACTAGCAATGTGTCACAATACACATAGATCCCTTATTCAACAATACAAACATCATTATAAATTAATCAGGGTCTAATACAATTCCACTTCAGGCATCCTAGTGCCTGCATACAGAACATGGGGTTTCTCCCTTCCCTTTGTCAAAGTACAATGGATCCTCTCACATCGTTTTTTTTATGGCCACACAGCCCCTCTTCGTTTCTCCCTCAGTCGTTCTCGCCACTTTCACACAGCATGTGAAGGCTTCCCTTGCTTCTGAGTACGAGTGACCTATTTTCTTATAGGATACATTACGGAACATGGAATTGTTTAAGTATTTACTCCTATCATTTAGGGTTCAATATCTGGCCTCAATAGGTCCATTTACAATTATAAGCGGGACCGAGATTCATCGAACACATAGCCATACAGAGAACAGTCGGTGCTATTTCCACAAAGATACTGGCACGGTCCATCCCCTCCGTACCTGATTCACTCTCACAGAGATGAATCTATTCATACAATTAGCTGGTCCACGGTTGATATCACGCGTCATGGCAAGGCTTCCAAGTACTCCTTCCATACGCCCAAAGTGATTCAAGTCCGGGCCGCTCCAATTCCTGTTCACGAGCTAGGATCCTACACTAAATACGCTCGGATGCATATATATCATAAGTCGCTTGAGCTACCTGACTTTCATGGCTATTCGTGAAGATGAATTCGTCCATAATTAATAAGGCAATCTCTACAAATTAATCTTATAAGCTCTCCAACGAGCTGCAGTACAATTTTCTATTAAACATTTCCATTTCCGTTATTCTCTGCATATTTCCGTACAATATAAGATGGCGGCTGCCATAGGAAGCCTGTAGAAGTGCTCCGCTTTATCCCGCGCAAACCGCAGTTTTTAACCGCAATTTCCGGCCCGAAAGTGAGTGACCAAGTAACTTAGTGTGTGAAGTACGTGCCTGAACATTTTCTACATCATTATGTCAATCCAAAAGGTGAACAAACGTGTAAATGTTGTTGAGGCAACGATGGCAGACTTTGAAGCACGCCTTCAGTTGTTGAACAGTGCTGCCAACCCGAGCCAAGACTCCCTAGAGTCGCTTACTCGTGATTTTCGCGAGTTCCGAAGCACCATCACCTCCGAACTCGCTGTGCTTAAAGAAGAACTGAGCAAGCTGGAGTGGAAACTTGACCACCACGAGGAGCTGCTGGACGAAGGAGAGCAATACAGCCGGAGAAACTGCCTTCTCATCCACGGGATGGTCGAGGAAGATGTGTACGAGAAGGTGAGGGACACAGTCAAGACGAAGTTGAACGTGGACCTCCCTATGGAGAGCCTGGATAGATGTCACAGGATTGGGCGGCCGCAGCGAACAGCAGCTGAAGTGGTAGCCACTGGGAAACGCCCTATTATTGTAAAATTCCTCTGCTACCACGAGCGAGATCGCATCTGGAAGTCCAAGCGCCTCCTAAAGGGAACTAAGATTCTTATTACTGAATCCCTCACAAAACCCGGAAAACTATCCTAAATGCAGCGAGTGACCACTTCGGACCCATCCGAGTCTGGACCCAAGACGGCCGCGTTTTAATACACCTCCCTGACGGAACTAAGAAGACCGTCACCACATTTAGGGAGCTGGAAAACGTTCATCAAATGCGGGACATTAGAGTGAAGTGAAATGAACATGTGCGTAATGTTTATATTAGACAAGTTTAGTAATAAGTGTGTGTGTGTATGTGTGTGTGCGTTGGTTGCGGTCGGCAGTGTACAGCGGGAGGTCCAGGTAGGTTTCTTCTATTTTAAGATATATCTCCCGTTACCGAGCCGAGCTATTGTATGAATGAACTAACTGACCTTGGCCAGCCTAGCCCACACCAACCCCCTCCCTCCCCTTACACCACTGGCTTTCTTCTAAAACAGGCACTTTCCTCATCCAAGCATTCATTACAATGTTGCCATATTAATGCTCTGTCACTGGTTGCGCATCACGACGAAATACAGACAATAATAAACGAAAACAATATCCACATCCTCTGCGTAAGTGAAAGTTGGTTAAAACCTGACATCCCGTCTAGCATGGTAGAACTAAATCGGTACTCGCTGGAACGACATGACAGAAATGATGGGAGGCGAGCAGGCGGGGTTGTCGTGTACTGTAGAAGCGGCTTAAAAAGACGGGTAATATGTGTATCAACACTTGGCACACAACCAGGACCGGAATTCATGTTTGTTGAAGTAATTGTTGGCCAACAAAAGACTCTGGTAGCTGTTGTATATAAGCCGCCAAGAATAACAAACATGAGTGAATTTGAAAACCGCTTGCTCGACTTACTTCCAAGCTACGAACACGTAATAGCCGTGGGTGACAACAATACCAATTTACTGACACAGACGTATGAGACCAAACAATTACAAAACCTGTTCTCTTCCTGCGACATGACTATTCTTCCCCTAGAACCTACAAACCACATTTACTCTGATAAATACGAATCACATACAGTCATTGACCATCTTGTGACAAGCAATCTCGACAGAGTTGAAACTTTCGGGCAAATACCCGTACCATCTATCTCCACCCATGACCTAATTTACCTATCGTACTCCCTACGTGTGCCTAGGTACACACCTCAATATATTATCACTAGAAACATGAAAAATATTAATATGGATGACTTAAAACATGACGCATACAACCTTCCCTGAAATGACATATTACTCTTAGATAACATTGTCGCAAAAGTAAACAAGTTAAATTGTCTTATTATTAGTCTGTATGACAAACATGCCCCTAAACATTCGATCAAAGTTACTCGTCCAGCATGCCCAAGGTTAAATGATAACATTAAACGTATGATGGCGCAGCGTGATGCACTGTTCCGGCGTTTTAAACGTACCCGTGACGAAACTGATTTTGAAAATTATCGTGTGCTCAGAAATCGTATTAAGCAGCTCGTAAGAAACGCCAAATTCTCCTACATATAAAACGTGACAAAGAAGATGAATACAAGGAATGCCTGGAATAATATGCGTTCTCTAGGTATAGGCAAACAGCAGCAACAGACACATGTACCAGACAAATCGCTTGATGAGTTAAATGAATATTTCACTGAAGAGAGAGTACTAACTAATTCAACACCCCATGATTCTTTTCACCCACTACCTGACCACCCGCTCTTTACTTTCCATCCGGTTACGGCAGACAAAGTAAAAAAGGTACTATCTTCTTCTTCTTCTAATATATAAAAGTGAAAGTCTGTATGTATGTATGTATGTATATATGTTGGTTCCGTATACAAATCTACACCGTTCCACCAATCTCAACCATATTTTGCATACACATAGTTTAGGACCCAGAAGGAACCGCTGGCTACATGAATTTTCGATAGGCTTTCTCATTCTTCTGATTTCGGCCCTTTTTCACTCAAAAACAGGCTAATCAAATCATAAAATATACTCATGAAGGAATGGCAAGGCAGAGAGTTTCCATGGCAACATAGCTCAAGTCGAGACACGGCCGTCTGGATGCCAATTGCGCTCTGCACTACCGGTATAGAAAATGAGGATCTTTACTTGAAATCCCGTTAGTTACTCAACTGCTCACACAGCACTGTCAACCGAGTATAGCATAACAAAGACTTGACACTATCTACTAGATATTTGTCAAATACCACTCACTCACTCACTCACACATTCATCACGAAATCTCAGAACTCACCCAACGGATTGGAATGAAATTTGGTATGCAGCTTACTCAAGGGCCGCAAACGCCCACTAAGAAAGGATTTTTGGATATTCAGGTTCTAAAGGGGTTTTAAGGGGGTAGACCCGCATTTCATCGAATAGCAATATCTCCCGATTGGTTTCACTGGGGGATGTGCTACTCGGCATATAAACTCATCATTAAAAATAAGAAGACATGTGTCTGAGAGTTTTTCGATGTGGTGTATATTATGAGGTGAAAGGGGTGAAAAGTGGGGTTGAAAGATTCCTAACGGAGCCTGTATCTCATAAACGACATAGGCGAGGAGTTTGAAACTCAGCGGGAAAAAATCAGCATAAAAAATAAGTAAATAGGTGTTTGACCGTTTTTTTTTTCTTAAATCCAATTTAAGGGGCCTATGGCGAGGGGTGAAATTCTGTGTAAAAGAAAAACAGGAAAGAAAGTGTCCTAACCGATTGACTCACTCGCTCTTCAAACCCAGGGGGAAAAACTGCTTAAAAATAAGTATAACTTATATGTGTTCGACAGTTTTTTTGATAAACCAAATTAAGGGGTTCATCGGGAGGGGTGAAATTCTGAAGAAAAAAATTGAAAGAAAATGTCCTGACTCACTCACCCACTCATCATCGCCCAGCCAAAAATATTGAAGTTGGAAACATGTCATTTTCGGGATATGTTCGTTGTATGTCAAAACCATACACTAAGGGAGGATTTTTGAATATTCAGGCTCTAAAGGGGTCTTAAGGGGGTTAAACCTGCATTTTATTGAATAACAATATCTCACGAGTGGTTTCATTTGTGGATGTGATACTCGGCATATAAACTAATCATTAAAAATAAGCAGACATGTGTCTAAGGGTTTTTCGATGTGGTGTATTATTATGAGGTGAAAGGGGTGAAAATTGGGGGTTGAAGGATTCCTAACGAAGCGTGTAGGCCTATCTCCTAAACAACATATGCGAGAAATTTGAAACTCGGCGAAAAAAAATCAGCTTAAAAAATAAGTAAGTCGGTGTTCCACCGTTTCTTCATAAATTAATTTAAGGAGCCAATGGGGTGGGGTGAAATTCTAGGGGGAAAAAGGAGAGAAAGTGTCCTAACTGACTGACTAACTCACTCAAACATCAAACTCAGGGGAAAAAGACAGCTTAAAAAATAAGTTAATAGGTGTTCAAGCGTTTTTTCATCAATCCAATTTGAGGGGCCCATGGGGAGGGGTGATATTCTGGTAAAAATAATTGAAAGAAAATGTCCTGTCTGACTCACTCACCCGTCACGCCCAGCGAAAACTATTAAAGTTAGAAACATGAAATTTTGGGAATATGTCCGCTGTATATCGAAAACGTCAACTAATGAATGATTTTTGTTATTCGGGTTTTAAAGAGGTGTTAAGGGGGTAAACGTGCATTTCATTGAATAACGATATCTCATGAGTTGCTTCTTTGGGGATGTGATATTCGGTATATAAGCTAATCATTAAAAGAATCAGACATATGTCTAAGGGTTTATCGATGAGGTGTATATTACGAGGTGAAAGGGGTGAAAATTGGGGGTTGAGGGATTCTTAACGGAGCGTGTATCTCTTAAACGACATAGGCGAGAAGTTTGAAATTCGGCGGGAAAAAACAGCTTAAAATATAAGTAAATAGGTGTTCGACCGTTTTTTCATAAATCCAATTTAAGGGGCCCTTGGAGAGAGGTGAAATTCTGGGGGGAAAACAGGAAAGAAAGTGTCCTAACTCACTCACTCATCAAACTCAGGGGGGAAGAACAGCTCAAAATAAGTAAATAGGTGTTCGACCGTTTTTTTTTTTCATAAATCCAATTTAAGGGGTTCATGAGTGGGGTGAAATTCTGAAAAATAATTGAAAGAAAATGTCCTGACTTACTCACTCATCATCCCCCAGCCAAAATTATTGAAGTTAGAAACATGACATTAAGGGGCTATGTTCGTTGTATGTTGAAAACGTCCACTAAGGAAGGAATTTTGGATATTCAGGTTCTAAAGGGGTGTTAAGGGGGTAGACTTGCATTTAATTGAATAACAATATCTCCCGAATGATTTCCTTTGGGTTGGGATACTAGGCATATAAACTCATCATTAAGAATAAGAAGACACATGTCTGAGGGTTTTTCGATGTGGTATATATTATGAGGTGTATGTGTGAAAAGTGAGTGTTGAAGGATTCTTAACGGAGCAAGTATCTCTTAAAAGACAGAGGCAAAAAGTAAGAATCTCAGGGAGAAAAATCAGATTGAAAAAGTAGTAGATAGGTGTTCGATCGTTTTTTCATAATCCAATTTAAGGGGCTCATGGAGAGGGATGAAATTCTGGGGAAAGAAGTCCACTAAGGAAGGATTTTTGGATATTCACTCATCATCCCCCAGCAAACCTATTGCAGTTAGAAACTTGAAATTTTGGGGATATGTTCGTTGTTTGTCGAAAAAGTCCACTAAGGATGGATTTTTGGATATTCATGTTCTGAAGGGGTGTTAAGGGGGTTAAACTTGCATTTCATTGAATAACAATATCTCATGAGTTGTTTCATTTGGGGATGTGATATTCGGCATACAAACTAATCATTTAAAATAAGCAGACATGTGTCTAAGGGTTTATCGATATGGTGTATATTATGAGGTGAAAGGGGAGAAAATTGGGGGTTGAAGGATTCTTAACGGAGCGTGTACTGTATCTCTTATTCAACATAGGCGATAAGTTTGAAATTCAGTGGAAAAAGCAGCTTAAAAATAAGTAAATAGGTGTTCGACCATTTCTTCATAAATCCAATTTAAGGGGCCCATGGGGAGGAGTGAAATTCGGGGGGGGGGGGGGGGGAACAGGAAAGAAGGTGTCCTAACTGATTGACTTACTTACTCACTTATCAAACTCAGGGGGAAAACAGCTTTAAATAAGTAAATAGGTGTTCGACCGTTTTTTTTTTTCATAAATCCAATTGAAGGGGTTCTTGGGGAGGGGTGAAATTCTCAAATATTAATGAAAGAAAATGTCCTGACTGACTCACTCACTCATCATCGCCCAGCAAAAATTATTGAAGTTAGAAACATGAAATTTTGGGGATAAGTTCGTGGTATGTCGAAAACGTCCAGTAAGGAAAGAATTTTGGATATTCAGGTTCTAATGAGGTGTTAAGGGGGTAAACGTGCATTTCATTGAATAACAATATCTCACGAGTGGTTTCATTTGGGGATGTGATACTTGGCATATATACTAATCATTTAAAATAAGCTGACACATGTCTAATGGTTTTTCGATGTGGTGTATATTATGAGGTGAAAGGGATGAAAAGTGGGGGTTGAAAGATTCCGAACGGAGCGCGTATCTCTTAAACGACATAGACGAGGAGTTTGATTTTCTCCGAGTTCCAATCACCTTAAAAATTTATAAATGGATAAATAATTAAAATAAGTAGATGTTCGACCGTTTTTTTTTCATAAATCCAATTTAAGGGGCATATGGGGAGGGGTGAAATTCTGGAATAAAAACGTCCACTAAGGAAGGATTTTTGGATGTTCACTCTCATCGACCAATCAAAACTATTGAAGTTAGAAGAAGGGGATATGTTTGTTGTGTGTCGAAAATGTCTACTTAGGAGGGATTTTTGGATATTCAGGTTCTAAAGGGGTGTTAACGGGGTTAAACCTGCATGTCATTGAATAACAATATGACACGACTATGACGCGAGCGAAGCGAGGCTAAAAATGAGATGGTGTGTGTCTGTGTATTACTCAATCACGCAAGAACCACTGGTCCGACTTACATGAATTTTACATGAAAGTAGCTGATTTAACTGGTTAACATATAGGCTACTTTTGATTTCAATACTTTGCACTATGGCGACCATTTTAGTGACGTCACTACACCCTTTGGTTCCAAACTTTCATATTTCCATTTCAAATAAAAAGTGAACGCTAAGAAATAGCAAACTTTTGATGGCATATACGAGGTTTAAAATTACATTTTCTATCCGAAAGGTATCTCCAACGGTTAGCGAGTATAACCTAAATTTGTGCTGTAAAACACGGTCAACGCCGAACGGTGTAGTTGGACAAAATGTTCCATCCTTAATCTCCCTCTGCGCAGCACCTCGCCTATCCCCTGTTTTAACTGTCACTTTCACATTTTAATTTATTTATGACGCGTAGCGAAGCACGGGTACTTCAGCTAGTATTCCATAAAATCAAAAGCGAGAGGAGTTGATGATATTCCCATATCCTTCATACATAATATCATCGGTGCCGTTCTACCAATTATTACTCACATATTCAACCATAGTCTTACAACTAACACCTTTCCCTCCCTATCGAAACAAGCCAATGTCATCCCTATTCCTAAGAAAACCGAACCTTTATTTCCATCTGACTATCGGCCAATATCCATTCTACCTGCACTTTCAAAAGCCCTCGAGCGTCTGGTTCATGAGCAAGTACTTGAATATTTGAATAGCCGTTCTCTTTTAGACCCTCTGCAATCAGGTTTCAAGAAGGGACATAGCTCCGCAACAGCATTACTCAAAGTGACTGACGACATTAGACACGCAATGGACCAAAAACTGGTGACAATCCTCACCCTTCTCGACTTCAGCAGTGCTTTCGACACCATAAATACTCAGACACTATTGAAAAAGATGGAATTTTATTACTTCGACCAGCAGACAATTAACATTTTCGCATCATACCTGAATAATCGCCAGCAACGTGTTGTAACCCAGGATAAAACTTCTCAGTGGCTAAGCAGAAAGTCAGGCGCCCCACAGGGTAGTGTACTAGGACCCTTGCTTTTTGTGCTATATATCAACGACATCTCATCTAATTTGAAAAATTGCAAATATCACCTATATGCAGATGATTTGCAAATATACTCCCACTGCAAGACAAATGACATTCCATTGACAATTGAAACTATCAACGCTGACCTTCAACGACTTGAAAAATATTCTCAGGAAAATTCCCTTCTTCTGAACCCATACAAAACACAAGTTATCATAATTGGCTCTCAAAAACTATTGACGTCACTCCGAGATCAAATTATTCCCCCAATTGTACTGAACAACAATGAAATTCCATACTGTCCTACAGTGAAAAATCTAGGTGTGATAATAAATCAGACTCTTAACTGGTCTGAACATGTACAGAATGTATGCAAGAAGATTTTCGCAACGCTCCACTCCTTCAAAAGAAAAAAGATATTTTACCATTTAAAGTAAGAATCCTACTCATACAGACACTAATACTTCCTATTCTTGACTACTGTGACGTTATTCTTGTTGACGCAACCAAAACATTAACTTTGAAACTTCAACGAGCTCTGAACTCTTGCATACGATTTATCTACGATCTGAGCTATGATAAACATATCACTCCCTATTATTGCGCTCTTTCCTGGCTGAAACCTGAACTACGTCGATCATACACATTCTTGTCCAGATTTTCCGATTATTGTCTGACGATAGGCCACGATACTTATCAAATAAATTCAAGTACTTGTCTTCTTTCCATGGTAATAATACACGCTCTGGTTCTTCCCTCCCCATTCCTATTCATCGCTCCTCTATATACAACAACTCTTTTCATGAGGTGGGGTCTAGGCTGTGGAATACCCTTCCAGCCAGTGTCAGGGGTACCACCTCACTATCTAAATTCAAGACCACCTGCTGGGGCAGCCTGCTGAACATTGCTGACCGACAACAAGTATGACTGGATGAGTGAATGAGAGTGTGAAAGTCATGATCAATGTCAATTATTATTGTTTAATTTTGTCGCCATAATATGTTTATTGTATTGTATTAATGTGGTTAAGTGTAAGAGAGGGCCAAGAGCCCTAACTGCGCCACCAATAAAGACAATATATATATATTTTTTTTTTTTGGGGGGGGGGGAAGAAATGCATTTACGCACAGAGTGTTGGGCTCCTGAGTAGCAGACTACCGACTAAAACTCCCCCGTTACTTCTGAACACTAGCCTGGAACCGTTTAACACATTACTTCAGGCTAGAGTCATTTTATATTTGCCCGTAGGGCACTCTTCCGCAATGAATCATCTTCAGTGGCGATCCAGATCCGTCTTCTTTGTTCGGAGGATATCTTCAACAAAACTTGCTACAAGTTTCCAATGTTCTTCATTTTGTAGCATTACCGCAACAATATTGTCGGGAGATATCTCTACACCAATGTGATATTGAAGAGACTGCCTATTTTGAACCCACCGTCCACAAGAGGAGAAGGTGTGATTAACATTATCTACCTCATTAACACAGTAGATACAATCTGGTGAATCCACTTTCCCCATCTTCTTAAGATAAGAACAGAAGTATCCATGGCCAGTCAAGAACTGAGTGAGATAATAACCAACCTCACCATATTTCCTCTCTGTCCAAACCTGCACCTGGGGGTATCATTCTCCTAGTCCACTGGCTTCGGTGTCCCTGCTCCCATTTGATCTGCCAATTGTGAAAGGCAATAATAATAATAATAATAATAATAATAATAATAATAATAATAATAATAATAATAATAATAATAATAATATATTTCATTACTGGCGACATAACACGTTGTTTACAATTACGTTTAGAGCGATCCATTTATTTACAATAACACTGCTTAATTTCACAGTTACACAAACCGATATATTTTTATACACAATTCCCCTGATGTTTATTTATTATTATTATTACTGACCTATTTATCCTTATCTCGATACAACGTAACGGTAGTTATCACATCAACAATTGGATATTCGTATTCATTACGTTAATTAATTACATTTAACTCAAATGCCAACTCTACGTTACTTTTAACGGATTTACATACAATGCGGTGTCAAACAACCATCTTAACTTGACTGAATAATCATCACAAAAATATTGAATGAAGGTTCTACCTTCTAAACTTCAATTTCACAGGCATATCTTTAACAACTTTTTATCTATTACGGACATATAGTGGATTACATTATTACAACAAAATCATGGTGTATTTACTCACGTTATCTTCTGGCAGATTCGCCCGATATGATATCCACATCACCCGCCATTTGCATATTTTAGCAGGCCATGTTAACACTATTCACACACTTATAACATGGGTTTTCCATCGAAAAATACACTGCACTTTCACTTAGCATATGGAAGCTATTGCTTCTATTTTTCAGATCACACATTATTGATCATAGATAAAACACTTAATAACACACGTAATTTATATACAATCTTCGCTCTTGGCGACAATTCTCCGCATCATCTCAGATGTACAGGTAACGTAGATTTTCCCTACAAGGTTAATCCTGCATCCTGGATGAGAGTTTCGTGACATCTGCCTGCTTCACTAGTGTATCGCCTGCTTTCTGAACTCCCTGTGATCCCAAAGTCTGTCGACTGCTATCACAAAGTAAGTACCTGATAGTACCATCGAAATGTTCTAATCTCAGAGCAAAGTGTTATACTGTGAAAAAGCTTCACCCGTGTGGACTAAATAATTATGTACGTGCACTTCTGAACGTAGAAACCTGTCTCCTGAACATATCCTTTCCTGCACTAGTTCTGCGTACTTAATATCGGTACAGTTTCCACGTATATGTCCTACTGATTTGACTATTACGTTCAAGAGCGGTATGCTCCTACTGCCTCGGTACAATCACACGCACATGTAAAACAATACAATGTCCATGCGTTAATTTAACACTTTCAAATATTTACAAAAATACATTTTATGTCTGTACAACCGTACATCGTCCCTTCACTGTAAAATTCTACTGACCTAGAGTTCAGTCCTGACTTGTTCATTGCAATGCACAATTACTGCATGAATCACTTATTTACAAGTTAAAGTATAAACTTCTTGAACTATGGGCGCGCTCTTGGCGTCCCTTCCTAACCTCGGGCAACATACGTCCCGCGTACGGTCTGACTAAAAACTGTTGTCCACTCCTGCCTTATATCCCATTTCAGACGAAAAGTAGTTCCCCGAATCTTCTGGAGTGTCATCTCCTTATCACGTGCCTATCCTGGCTTGAAATGGTGTTTTCATCGTTCATCATGCATCGCTGATTCCATATCTGCCCGCGTGCTTGAGAATCGTTCGGCCAATTAATGAAAATTAATTGCCTCTTCCAGCGCGTCTAGACGCTTCCTGAGGGTGATTCCCCTAATGCCTGCTCTAAATTCCTTCGCGGCATTCATTCATGCTGTGTTCACCCGCTCTTCATTAAATCTGCATCAATTCTGACGTTTGATGGCTTGATAATTAACCCGCTTGCCTTTGATTTACATTGGTACAAGTCTCATGTCTCTGGCGTTCACCAATCGTGAGTAATCATTAATTTATCTATGCAGTTTCTCACTCCACTTGTCTCCTCTCTTGTGGTAAGGGGGTTTACCGTAACACATCTGCCACCCTCACCCTCTTCTAGACGGCGTAAATAGGTCCGAGTGACTGACGTGGTGCCTTGAAAACACGCCTACTTTCCAAACTGATTAGTCTAAATGTCAAGGGCTCCAACTTTTCGTGCTGGCTTCAGAACTGCAGCATTCTACAGCCAAATACTGTGTATTCTTTCCAATAATATCTGCATTCTGGTAATAAATGATGCCAGATTTTATATCATATCACCTCAGTGATTTATTATGACACGTCTTACGGGGTTCCTCTAGCTTAAACTCCCTAAAAGACTCTGGGTTCGTCTCTCGCTGGCGTATCCAGTCTTTCTCAATTTCCCAGTGTCCCAGGTTCGATAACAGTCAGACCAATGTCCTAGGGTACAGTACATTATCCTATACACGCATTTATGCATTTTTTTACCAGAGTAGTTTGAATACGGATTTGACATTCCCTCTGTACTACTGGCTCTGCATTGTGCTACTATCTACCGATGAATATTGACACTATTTACTACGTAAGCTTTACACATACTTCAAATGTTTGAAAATAAATAAATAAATAAATAAATAAATATCTCAAACGGTTGACATGAAATTTTGTATTTAAATTGTATTTTCTAATTTCATGAGAGTTTCTAGTCGTTTATAGAATGACAGTAGATGCACATTTTTTCTTTATTTGATATTTGTGTTGACTTTAGAAGTGTACGCATGTTCCACCTCTGTTTATAAACAAGTTATTGGACGCTAGGCTAGTACTTTTTCGAAATTTATTGTGTTTGGGAAGTTATTGGGGGGGGGGGGGTACGGGACACACACATCACACAAGACCAAGGTCACAAAGATGAAGAAGGAGGCTGCAAAACAGAAGAAGGAAGGTGTTACTTATACTGCAGGAGAGTTCTAATGGGTAAGTTGAGTGGAAATATTAAAATATATGCATGTTTTTCGAAAAATGCAGTTTTCTCAGTTTCACATTTTCTGATGTATAAAATCTAGTACGCGTTACAGATGTAACGCAATTTTCTTGTAAATTAACATGCTTGTTCCTCAGTACTTTATCCACAAACGTGTGCATTACTTTTTGGATTGGATTTCTGGTTTGACTGTAAAAACAATATTAAACCTTCAAATTTCAAGAATTTTACAAAAAATAAAATTCATTGGGGAAAAAAATTATATCTTCATAGTAAACAATACAATCTCAAATTCCATGCACTATTTTATTTGTATAAGAATATGCTACTAGAAAAATAAAAATAAATTGTGCTATCTACATTAGTTTGACGCGCTTGACATTTTGAATATTTAAATAATTTGCATACAAATATTGGAAAGTAATTAATTTCTATGCAGCTAATGAAGCTACATTGATCAAATTTGGCACACATGATTATACTACCGCATACTACCAGCAAACACAATATTAAGATTCTACCTTAATATTTACAGGAATTAGAAAACTCAGTCCCAGTGTCTCTTAAAGAAATAATACAAAATTGATAGCGTTTATTTGTATACTATTTCATATTTATTATAATTGTTATTATCATAATTACTATTGTCATTATGACTTAGATGACACTGTAAGTATGTTCAACATTTAATAATACAATTATATTCGATGATGTCGGAATGTAAATATTATACGACAGAAAACTGTACTATAATGAGGGTCATTAAAGTACTAGATTTCATTATGATACAGTTGTGTGACCAATTAGGTACTTGATGGCTTCCCAGATGCAAACAAAATCCAACATGTCAGACATGAATTACATGATTTGAAGATGACAATGCAATGGATATCCCATCAATGCATAAACAAACTGTGAAATATGACAAAGAAATGACACTGTACCTTAATATCCGCAACTCCAATTTCTACACAGGACATTGCGTACGATTTCGCCGACAATTTTAGTGAATGCTGTTGTTGATATACTCTAAACACACCAGAATATCATGGAGGCAGCAAGCATATGACATTTGATCCACGTAAATCAATCAATAGTACATCTCTGTTCAGTAAAGGGATATCTTATGCCAAACCTTTCCGCCAGATATCATGACTGTTCTATTTGGGACTCCATTAACTTGCCTTCCATTCAATACGCATCAAATTTGAAGAATTACTAGTTGCTAATATTATACAATTTAATTTTAAAGCGTTTGTAACAGCCTATTGTGTGTTATTTGACCAAAATAACAAACTGATCTCACAGAGTATCTGTGTGCTATCTGTTGATGCTAATCTATATACACACATCAAAAAAAGTTTTGCATCACCTCGGTTCCAAGAGTTCCGGAACCTTTAAATACAAAGGGAATAGAGATCAACACAAACAACATTTCAGCTCGTTTTATTGCTCATGAGACCCACACATTGCATGTTGTACCATCATACAGCTAGACTTTCAGCATTTGTGGTCCAGATTGCAGTACACACCACTACCTCTAATACCCAGTAGCACGTCCTCTTGCATTGATGCATGCCTGTATTCGTCGTGGCATACTATCCACAAGTTCATCAAGACAATGTTGGTCCAAATTGTCCCACTCCTCAACGACAATTCGGCGTAAATCTCTCAGAGTGGTTGGTGGGTCAAGACGTCCATAAACAGCCCTTTTCAACATATCCCAGGCATGTTCGATAGGGTTCATGTCTGGCGAACATGCTGGCCACTGTAGTCGAGCGATGTCGTTATCTTGAAGGAACGCATTCACAAGATGTGCACGATGAGGTCGAGAATTGTCGTCCATGAAGACAAATGCCTCTCCAATATTCTGCCGATATGGTTGCACTATGGGTCGGAGGATGTCATTCAGGTATCGTAAAGCCGTTTCGGAGCCTTCCATGACCACCAGTGGCGTACGTCGGCCCCACATAATGCCACCCCAAAACATCAGGGAACCACCACGTTGCTGCACTCGCTGGACAGTGTGTCTAAGACGTTCAGCCTGACCAGGGTGCCTCCAAACACGTCTCCGACGATTGTCTGGTTGAAGGCATATGCGACACTCATCGGTGAAGAGAACGTGATGCCAATTCTGTGGGGTCCATTCAGCATGTTGTTGGGCCCATCTGTACCACGCTGCATGGTGTCGGGGTTGCAAAGCTGGACCTCGCCATGGACGTCGGGAGTGAAGTTGCGCATCATGCAGCCTATTGCGCACAGTTTGAGTTGAAACACGACGTCCTGTGGCTGAACGAAACGCATTATTCAACATGGTGGCATTGCTGTCAGGGTTCCTCCGAGCGGCAATCCGTAAGTAGCGGTCATCCACTACAGTAGTAGCCCTTGGGCGGCCTGAGCGAGGCCTGTCATCGACAGTTCCTGTATCTCTGTACCTCCTCCATGTCCGAACAACATCGCTTTGGTTCACTCTGAGACGCCTGGAAACTTCCCTTGTTGAGAGCCCTTCTTGACACAAAGTAACAATGCGGACGCGATCGAACTGCGGTATTGACCTTCTAGGCATGGTAGAACTACAGACAACATGAGCAGCGTACCTTCGTCCTGGTGGAATGACTGGAACTGATCGGCTGTCGTACCCCCTTCGTCTAATAGGCCCTGCTCATGCATGGTTGTTTACATCTTTGAGCAGTTTTAGTGACATCTATGAACAGTCAAAGGGACTGTATCTTTGATACAATATACACAGTCAACGTCTATATGCCGGAGATCTGGGAACCGAGGTGATGCAAAACTTTTTTTGATGTGTGTATATAAAAATCAATGTTACGAGATAGTTTGTCTGTCTGTGGGTATGTATGTCTCCTATGCATTCACATACCACCCATCCGATTGCGATGAAACTTGGGTGAGATGTTGAGTACACTCCAAGGAAGGTTTCTGACTTAGTAAATCCATTTTACAATAGGTAGCGCACGCGCAGATTCAACAAATGAGCGACGATGCGCGAAGCATTTCAACAAAGTCCCGTATGTGTTCATATACCATTCGTCCGATAGCGATGAAACTTGGGTGAGATGTTGTGTACACTTACGTGAAGGTTTCAAAATTAGTGAATACATTTCACAGTAGATAGCGCACGAGTAGATTCAACAAATGAGCGACGACACGCAAAGCGTTTCAACAAAGTCCCGTGTGTATTCATATACCATTCGTCCGATAGCTATGAAACTTGCGTAAAATGTTGTGTACACTGCAGGGAAATTTTCTGACTTAGTGCATCCACTTTACAATAGGCAGCGCACGAGTAGATTCAACAAATAAACTACGACGCGCGAAGCATTTCAACAAAGTCACGTTTGCGTTCATATACCATTCGTCCGATAGCGATGAAACTAGGCTGAGATTTTGTGTGCACGCCAGGGATCGTTTCTAGCTTAGTAAATCCCTTTAAAAATAGGTATAGCACGAGTAGAATCAACAAATGAGCGACGACGCGCGAAGCATTTCAACAAAGTCCCATATAATTTCATATACCATTCATCCGATAGCGATGAAACTTGGGTGAGATGTTGTGTACACTCCAGGGAAAGTTTCTGGCTTAGTACATGCATTTTTCAATAGGTATCGCACCAGTAGATTCAACAAATGAGCGATGACACGCGAAGCGTTTCAACAAAGTCCCGTATAAAGTCATATACCAGTCGTCTGATAGTGATAAATGTTTGGTGAATTGTTGTTTACACTCCAGGAAAGGTTTCTGGCTAAGTAAATCGATTTTACAATACGAAGCGCACGTTTATATTCAACAAATGAGTAACTACGCGCGAAGCGTTTCGACAACGTCCCGTATACGTTCACATACCATTCATCCGATTGCGATGATACTTGGGTGAGATGTTGTGTACACTCCAGGGAAGGTTTCTGGCTGAGTACATCCATATTACAATATGTAGCGCAAGAGTAGAATCAACAAATGAGCGACGACACGCGAAGCGTTTCAACCAAGTCCCGTATGCATTCATGTACCATTCGTCCGTAGCTATGAAACTTGGGTGAGATGTTGTGTACACGTCATGGAAAATTTCTGGCTTAGTAAATTCACTATACAATATGCAGCGCACAAGTTGATTCAACAAATGAGGGACGACGCGCGAAGCGTTTCAACAAAGTCCCGTATAAGGTCATATACCATTCTGCCGTTAGCGGTGAAACTTGGGTGAAATATGGTGGACACTCCAAGGAAGGTTTCTGGCTCAGTAAATACATTTCACAGTAGGTAGCACACAAGTAGATTCGACAAATGAACGACGACATGCGGAGCGTTTCAATACAGTCCCCTATGTCTTCATATCCCATTAGTCCGATAGCGATGAAACTTGGGTGAGATGTTGTGGACACTTACGTGACTGTTTCTAACTTAGTAAATACATTTTACAGTAGGTAGCGCACGAGTAGATTCAACAAATGAGTGACGGAGCGCGAATCGTTTAAACAAAATCAGGTATGCGTTCATATACTATTCATCCGATTGCGATGAATCATTGATCAGTTATTGTGTACCCGCCAGGGAAGGGGACTTATAAAATCCATTTCACAATAAGTAGCGCAAGAGTAGATGCAACAAATGGGTGACGACGCTCGAAGCGTTTCAACAAAATCCCCTATTGCGTTCATATAACATTCTTCGATTGCGATGAAACCTTGATGAGTTATTGTGTACACGCCAGGGAAGGGCTTCGACTTAGTAATACATTTCTCAATAGGTAGCGCACGAGTAGATTCAACAAATGAGTGACAGCGCACGAATCGTTTAAACAAAACCCCGTATACGTGCATATACAATTCATCCGATTGCGATGAATCATTGATGAGTTATTGTGTACACGCCAGGGAAGGGTTTCGACTTAGTAAATCCATTTCACAACAGGTAGCGTACGAGTAGATTCAACAAATGAGTGACAGCGATGAAACTTTTGAAAGTTGTTGTGCACGCTTCCACGAATGGTTCTAAATTAGAAAATCCATTTTACGATAGCTTAGAGGCAGTTAACATGTTGTGTATCCAAAAGCACTTCAAGAAACAGAATTTCAACGCCAACACTTTCTTTGATTGGCATTGCAACGCATGCCGGGTACAGCTTGTTCAGGATAAACAAAGGTTCAAAGCTTTGGAATTTGTTGCTGGTTTGAGAGCAAATACTGAGCCCACAGATTTCCCAAGAAAATAAGAACAATGTCTTAAAAAGACTTTGATCCTTAGTGGGAATCCAGAGCATGAGCGCTTCACTAAAGTGAACTGACAGAATCTCGACAGATACTTATGAATTTTTATGTTAGGACATATAACGCCTCCGTGGCTTAGGCGGCAGCGCGCCGGCCTCTCACCGCTGGGTCCGTGGTTCAAATCCCGGTCACTCCATGTGAGATCTGTGCTGGACAAAACGGAGGCAGACAGGTTTTTCTCCGGGTACTCCGGTTTTCCCTGTCACAATTTCATTCCAGCAACACTCTCCACTATCATTTCATTTCATCTGTCATTCATTTAATCATTGCCCCAGAGGAGTGCGTCAGGCCTCGGCAGCCGGCACAGTTCATATCCACGCCGCTAGATGGGGGCTTCATTCATTCCATTCCTGACCCGGTCGGAGACTGGAAGCAGGCTGTGGATTTTCATTTCATTTCATGTTAGGACATATAATAAAATTATAATTATCATCGAACATTAACAGTCGAATGCAACTCACCTATAATGGTAATTAAGACACTCGTATGGAAATTGTAAAAGTCGATTTGCTCGTTTTATAAACAAACCCGTTCCATAATTATTGCCATTATAGGTTCGTTGCATAATGTACTATTATTGTAGCCAAATGGCCTTCTAAATTATATAATTCTGTTTTGCGCATGCACTAATTGATTTTGTCCTATTGTTACATAGTCCTATGTGGTAGCGTTCACACTTTTTGTTGAATAATGAGCACTCACACGATTCACTTGTTTCGTGGTATGCTCTGTTTTTGATGATAAGATGTTGAAACCCATTACAAGCATCTTGGAAAACAACGTAATTAGCATAAGCGACGGCAACCTGGAATCAACGGATATAATACAAACAAATGGAGTCCTACAAGGGGACCCCCTAAGTCCGATATTGTTTAACTTTGTCACAAATGACATTGTGCAAAAGTTCACGACGGAAGAAGTCAAAATTCTACTGTACGCAGATGATATGGTGATCCTAAGCAAAAACAGGGCAATGATGCAAGAAGCGATCAACAAGTTAATAATAATAATATTATTGGTTTTACGTCCCTTTTAACTACCCTGGCTTTTAGAGACGCCCGAGTGACGGAATTTCGCCTCGAAGGGGATTTTTAACGTGCCAGTAAATCTACTGACACGGCTCCCTCGCATTTGCGCACCCTCAAATGCCAGCTGACTGCGCCAGGTTTCGAACCTGCAACCTTGGGCTCAGCAAGCGAGAACGTTACCCCTGAGCCACGCAGCCAGTAGATCAAGAAGTTAGCGGAATGGTCAAGAGAAAACGAACTTAACATAAATTTAAAGAATACAAAGGTAATGAAGTTCCGCAAAGGAGGACGAATCTCATCGAAGGACGTTTTCAGATGTGGAAATCACACACTGGATATAGCAAAGTCTTACAAATACTTAGGGGTAACTCTACAGGTCACAGGATTTACCATTAGAAGGCACGTCGAGGATAGAACAATCACCGCAATTAAGACAACAATGCAAATAAAAAGACTTAGTAAGCTTATCACTGGCGACAGCAATTTCACTGTTCAAACTGAAAATTGCCCCAGTAGCATCATACGCCATCGAAGTAATATGACCTCACCTGAACTACAAGAATGTCAAAGCTCTGGATAGAGTCAAAGCCAGATACTTAAATAAGACGCTTGGTGTATCGAAGTGCGCTCCAACCCGACTAGTGTATCAACTGGCGGGAACAACGACATTTATAGAAGACATGATGTTAACATACAGCTTGACCTCAACCGAAGCATGCGACAAGTTCTTGGAAGAACGAGTACAGAAAGCAGCAGAAATCGACCCGGCATTCTACCGAACCCAAGCCATGAATGAGGAAGAAAGGAAAACAGCTGGTTACGAACTCCGCCAACATTACACAAGGGGGGAAATACATGGATTTCACCATCGAATCTGCAGCAGGAAAGGTTTCCACAACTCCGACAATGAATGAGTCTGCGAACTCTGCCACCAAGCCTGCCCTCAGTATCATCTGTTCGAATGTGCCCAAAAACTCTGCCAATCTCACATTACGGAAAGGACTGATGTAAATGACGTTTTCTATAGAATAACTAGGTACACATTGTGTTTAGTTCAATAAATATAAGAAACCAATGAGCTGCCAGTCTGGTTATCACATGTCGTAGTTCGAAATTCTCTTTTGTCCATTCTCGTTCTATCATGGCTCCAGTGCCGTATAATTCTGTTGGAATATCCTCTCTCTTCTTTCTGAGTGTTGTTAAAATTGCTTCCGAGGCATCAGTTCTGGTTCAACAATTAAGTAATCGATATTCTTGTTTACAATTGAATTAACTGTGTACCTCAACCGGTGCATTTCACGTCAAAAGTAAGACCTGAATAATTCCATGACTAAGGAAACAAATTTGCAAACTATTTTTATGTCTAAGCTTGAGTAGGAACTTATGATCAAAAATTATATCCACGTGCCAATTAAATTTCCTCTATGGGTTTGCGTTAATTAGAATGTTCTCATTAAAAGCAGCCTTCGTTTCGCACCCAAGACATATTTTTCCCACCCTGCTAGTTAACAAAGAATTATAATTGCGCATAACATCAAACGAAGATTTTTAACGATCCTTATTTGCTTCCACACGTAGGCCCTTTACTCCAATATCAACTTCGATAGCGCTGTGCTATGTGGGTGCCTTTTTGAAGTATGAAGAGAATGGTTTACTCTGACATCCACGATAGTTATTTCTTATAAATACATTCTAATATGCGTGTAATCAGATCTAGGATAACAATGAAATTAAAGTTTAGTTTGTATATTTCATAAAATCAAAGTGAAAAGAAATATTTGAATTTTTTGCTTAGTATTAAAACGATACGAAATTACTCTTTGATCGATTCGGCTTCTGCCTGTGAGGTTTTGAAAATATAACTCTACTATAATAAAATGCATTATTATTATTATTATTATTATTATTATTATTATTATTATTATTATTATTGCAACACCGACGGCATCCCTGGGCCAGCAGCACGTCGGTAACTCGATATCCAACGTTCCGCTTCACCAGAATGACACCGCCCAATGGCCAGCGTGGATGGGCAACTTACCGTTTATTCAGAGGTCCGCGTCGCTTCCACAACAACAAATCACCTCCAGATGACGTGTCCCAACAGAAGAGCTCCAAAGGAGTTGAAGGAAGATGGAGAAGGGGACAACACACACAGGCTATTGTACAGACACCCCCCAATCACCGACAGAATTGCCGTCGGCGAAATAATGCCACAACAGTTGATCAAAAAAAAATAAAAAATAAAAATTTAATGTTAAAAATTTAGAGCACCTTCACCAGAAACAGAACATGCTTGCTTGCAAACAAAAGGACAAGAATCAAATTGAAATTAAAATGTTATACAGCCTAAAGGTTAAAATAAAAATTACATGCATAACACAATGAGAAAGGGCTTGATAATTTACAAGGGAATGCAATAGCGATCCGGCATGCGTAGATCCCGGCCACGATGAAACGAGAAATAAAATTAAATTAACCGAATTAAATTGTATCAGAAAACAATTCATTAATTTGCATGATGGAGATAAACCCAGGAACAATTACTAAAAACACAATGTTAAACCGACAAGGTTAGATTAAAAAAACATCTTAAGTTAACACAACACGTTTGAGTTTCGCGGTCGACGCTAAGAGACTGACCTCGAGACCAGAATGCATCTCTTCATAACAAAACAAAAACATGGCCACTAAAACGGGAGACCGCATGCCTGATCGAAACTACGGCAAACAATTACCATTAAATTAATTTAGAATCCCCAGAGCGGAATGAAAGGCGGAAAACAATTACATCTAAAAACTATTAATGCAAGTCGGTTTTATGACTCGACAGATCTTACATTAGATTAAAAAAAGGTGACAATCCCAAGATTGCCAAATGAAAATAAATAATAATTTAAACGTAAAATAAACTTATAAATGTAACTATTTTAATGGGGGACTTTAACGCTCAGATTGGTAGAGAACGGAAATTTCAGGCCATAGTTGGAGAATATCCAGCACACAAGAGGACCAACAGGAATGGAGAAAGGCTGATTGATCTGTGCAGAAATTACAACTTAGTCCTCAAATCTACAGCTTTCAAACGCCTTCCTAGAAAAGCTATGACGTGGAGATGTCCTAATCCCATGCTTGGGGAATTCCAACTAGATCATGTAGCCATTAGTAGAAGGAACAACCAGGAAATATTAAATGTCAAAGTATTGAGAAGTGCGAACATTGACCCGGATCATTATCTTTCTTTGATCAAAACCAATTTCATCCCTCTTAAAACAAGCAGAGGAATCCATTGCATCAAGTCGCGAATTCCAAGGTTCAATCCATCTAAGCTGAGAGACAGTGATGACTTCACCAAGACCCTAGCTAAGAACAAGGAAAAGAAGGACTGGCCCCAACTACAGAAGGCACTAGTAGATGCGACGACAATAACTATCCCGGCAGTCAGAAAGAATAAACATCCGTGGTGGACAGCTACATGTGACAAGGCAATAGAAGAGAGAAAACAAGCATGGCTGAAATGGAACCGTAATAAAAGTGTGGACAATCATGATAATTTCTTAGAAATTCGTAAAACTACTGCCAACATTATCAGAACAAGCAAGAGGCAGCATAATAAGGATATCATTAACCAGGCAGAGATGGATTTCCAGCGGAACAACACTAGAGACTTCTACCAGGCTTTTAAATCACAAATAACACCCTATTCAGCTCCTACACTTCACCTTCGGGGAGCTGACGGAGATCTGAAACTGAACAATGAGGAGTGCACCACAGCCTTAGCAGAGTATTTCAGCGACCTTCTTAACTCCGAGGAACCCATGGAAAAGCTACCTTTCGAACCCAAGAACGTTGCTAAGCCACACTCTTTCCCTCCAACAAAGGAAGAGATCCAGAAAGTCATTTCCGAATTAAAGTCCAATAAAGCAGCAGGCGAAGATGGGATCATTGCAGAGCTCTGGAAGTATGCTGACGAGGAGTCGATACAGAGTATCCATGACATCATATCTAACGTCTGGTTGACAGAACAATTACCTAGTGACTGGACCTCAGCTATCATTCACCCACTACATAAAAAAGGTGACAAATCAGATCTCAACAACTACAGAGGGATTTCCCTGGTATCAGTGACATACAAGATACTCTCCAAAGTATTGCTCACAAGAGTAGAGGTTCAACTGGATTCCTGCATTGGAGAGTACCAAGCTGGGTTTCGAAAGTCAAGGTCATGCACCGAACAGATTCTGAATCTCAAAACCATTCTCACGTACATAAATCTAAGTGCCTCACCTTATGTTGCAATTTTCGTTGACTTCCAAAAAGCATACGACTCAGTAGATAGAGAGTCACTCTTTGAGACACTGGCTGAATTGGGGCTAGATAAAAAGACCCTGAATCTAGTGAAAGCGACTCTCACTAACACCACAGCCAAAGTCAAATTCAGAGGGGAACTGTCCAAGAGCTTCGAGGTCAGAACTGGTGTTAGACAAGGGGATGGCTTGTCTCCGATCCTCTTCAATTGCCTACTAGAAAAAGTAATTCGTGAGTGGACGAAAACTCTGAAGGATGATTCTGGATTAAGAATAGGCTACAAGAAAGACAAGTTAACAGTCCCCTGTTTAGCCTTTGCAGACGACCTTGCACTCCTAGCGTCCAGTGTGGAGGAAGCTAACCATCAACTACCCTCTCTGAACTATATAGCAGCTAAAGTAGGCTTAAATATCGCCATCAACAAAACACAGTTTATCAGCAACATCAGAGATGCGCCCGAGTCAATCCCACTGGGGGACAACGTAGTACAAAGGACTAACTCCTTCAAATACCTAGGAGAATGGATAACCCCAAACATCAATGAAGACCTGGCCATGAACGACAGATGCATCAAACTGGAGAGAGCCTACCACCTATGCAAGAATATGTACAAATCAAAATCCCTCTCAATGAATTTCAAACTCAGACACTACAGTACTGTAGTGAGACCATCAGTACTATATGCCTCAGAATGCCTAAATATGGTCAGAAAAGACAACTCCGGAAATTGGAGCTGAAGGACCGGAAGATTCTACGAAAAATCATGGGCCCTATTAAAGAGGAAGGCAAGTATAGAATCAGGCACAACAATGAACTCTATGAACAAGTGGAGAGCATTACAACAGCTATGAGGAAGAGGAGGCTGATCTTCTATGGTCATATTGTGAGAATGGATAATCAGAGGCTCACCTCCAGAAATTTCAACACTGTCTCTAGAGGGAAAGCAACTAACGCCAAGTGGTCGAAACTAGTCAGAAAAGACCTTGAACAATTGGATATTGACCCCAGTAACATCTATGACAGGAATAAATACAGGACTTTAGTCAGAACATCAGACTCTCTCCAGTCACTAACAGCAAAAGCAGTGCGTCCAGGAGTAGGTGCGAAATGGACTCAGGAGCGGAAGGACATTCACAGTGCCAGAATGAAGGAATACTGGGCTAGGAGGAAAGCTGCCAGAGATAAGAACCACGTGGTCCACAGCCGGCCCAAACGGAACTAAAAAAAAACTTATAAATGTGTCTCCAGAAGGTACAAAATAATAACAAAATTAATATATATAAGGAGACGTTATTAAAACATAAATGAAATTTTAGGCCTACCAGGCAAAACAAACACAAGATCAACATTCATACACGGCCAAAATTGGAGTTCCCAAAATAAAATAATTAGATAAATTAAATTTAAAAAAACGTACCTTAAAACTTCACAGCGGAGACACAATGAAAACAAAAACAAGATGTTCAGTAAAGAACATATAGCCTACTTTCTCCTAAATGTATGAGTATAGTTATAACTCGTTGTTATTATCAAAGAGTATAATAGAACTATTCTTTGTTGAAGACCTTAGAAACGATTTACCTCTACCAAACGCCACAACCTAGATAAAAACTGCTACCATCATTGAAGAAAGAAAGATAAGAAGTATATCAAGAATGTTATGGATCTGGAGACATAATCGACCGGACTGGCTGCGTGGCTCAGCGGTAACGTTCTCGCTTGCTGGGCCCTAGGTTGCAGGTTCGTATCCTGGCGCAGTCAGCTGGCATTTGAGGGTGCACAAATGCGAGGGAGCCGTGTCAGTACATTTACTGGCACGTTAAAATCCACTTCGGGCCAAACTTCCGGCACCCCGGTGTCTCTAAAAGCACCAGTAGTTAAAAGGGATGTAAAACCAATAACATTATTATTATTATTATTATTACATATACGACCTGCCGTGGGCAACATCCAACTTTGAGTTGAGGCATGTCTTTACACGTCTGGTTGTGCATGGCTTTCACAACCCTAATTGAATTAACAAATCTTTCCATGACCCTACAGAGACGTGTGTATACAAACTATGTGGATATTTTCGATTGCTATTTGCCTGAAATAAAAGTAGTAATTAATAACCTGAACTAACACCATCGGCTTGAATTCAGTTACTATGTGAAATCGTTTTGTTCTTTACTTCAAATAACATTTTCAAGTAACGCAAAATAGGCTGTTACATACCCTTTAAAATAAAAAGTAAAAATGTATCGTAGTATCATCTTGTCATTCTTCAAATTCGATGCGCATAGAATGCCAATGGTATAGTAATCAATGGAGCCCCACGTAGACTAGTCGTGACATCTAGTGGTGAAATATCTTACAATATAATCCTAACAGAGTGAGTGCATTCTAGCGGCCAGAAGAAGAAATTTTTCAATAAAATCTGGAAGTTAATAAGTAGGTCGTCGTGCAGTTACCTTTTTGGCAGCTAGATGTCTCGAGTAAATCTGCTGGCGAATTATGTTTTAATTAAATACTAGATGAAACCCGTCAAAACATGACGGACAATGGAAATATATATTTACTGAAGAAGCTTCTTATATAAGTTACATTCTTTGTACGATTACTTTTTAGCACTATTGCAACTTAAAGGGCGTCAAAGGATAGCACTCTCAACATTGCAACATAATGCTGGTCATGACTGAAAACGTGATGAGGTAAAGAGCCCAATACGTTCCAGAGATTCTCTTTGAGCTTGATTGATTGTGATAAAGTAGGCCGAGCGAATAAGATATTGTTGCCTATTAAAAGAAAATGTACTGTACCTGCAAGTGTTTTATCGGAAGGTGTTAAATCAAGTCGTAGGATTTGAGCTCTCTGCCTAATATTACTACACCTATTATATCCGAATCCAAGCAATTTCTTACATATTTCTTACAATTTATATATTTCCATATATGAGTCCTTGGGAAACGTTCAGATTTCTAAGGAGCATAACTATGGCTCAAACGTTCGGAGTATGTGGAAGCGAATCACTTAATTCCAAGGAATTGAAGAATTCTATAATAGGGAAATGAAGTAGCTGGCTTTCATCATCAGTATCCAATTTGTTAACGCTGATGTATGTGTTTGAACTACTGGACATATGTTGAATGACTTTTAAATGAATATCATTACATTGTTGCAAATTGGCAAATACATGTATTATATATTCCAGCAGATCAATTTTACCATCACAACAGTAAAGGCCAAAATAACCACGCGTAGATTTTACGCAAGAGAAATACAATTTAGAACAATGTTTACATTTGATCGTCAAAGACCTTACACTGTACTGCATAATATCTGGAATTGTTTCTGAAATGGCCTATTTATATTGGACTTTAAATGTGGCTTCGTATTATTCGATAACACTATAGTGTCCTGCAATAACGGAGCCGCTAAATATTAAATGGCAAATAATACTTCCATTGCCGAAATCAACTGCGTAGTTAGACTCAGTACTCTAAACAAATAATCATTAAACAATTGTCTTATAAAAAGAAGTTCAACATGACCGTCCAGAGACTTTCATACTCAAGTTGGTTGGTGAGGAGAATGCGATGAGACTGATCGCTTAAAATAAATTCCTTATAATTGTTCCTGCCAACGAAATTTTTTGCAATAGCTTGAAAACGCAGCTCAGAATGACGTTCTTCATTTTGTTATGAACAGTACAAAACTGTTCTAAATAAGCAATTTCCATCACCTGTTATAGGTTATGGCGGTACATTTTGCAGGGGAACATAGAATCACTTCGCCAGCTACTGGAATGACTTTAGGCCTATACTCAATACTCACTTCGGCAGTCACCCTAATGGAGGCAGTTTTTGAATTCTATGTCCCGTGCATGTCAAAAATCGTATTAACACATGGAAGCCCACCCATTCTTGGCTATCGCCTCGGAGACCCGGGTTACATTTCCTGCTCTGCCAAGAAATTTAATTCTGGTCTGAGGGCAAAAACGGGGCACATTCAGTCTCTTGAGGTATAACTAAGAAGAGGAAGGTTTGATTCCCACCTCGACAATCTTGGATGTGGTTTTTCGTGGTTTCCCACTTCCACTCAAGGCAAATACCGGGATGGTTCCTTACTTAAGGCCTTGGCCGTCTCTTTGCCATTTCCCACCTTAATTACAAATACGCACATTATGCAGCCATCACAATAACGCAGGTTATCAGAGAAAATTTTACAAATACACACCAAAGTACGCGGGGCTGAGTGACCACGACGTCGGAGCCCTTCAAACGAATTATGTTTGCCAAGTGTCTCTCGTGGCGCAAGCAATTGTGGACACGCGCGGGTGCCTGGAAAACTTCTTTTTTCTTTAATAATTTAAGAGTATATCAACGATGCATAATTATAACTTTTAGTCTAGGACGCTAATAACTTGACCTCCGAAGCTTTGGGAAGAATTGCAATATTGAGGTACATAAACAACATAGCCTATACATTCAACTGTCAGTTAATGTTCTTCAACATTTCCCTTCTTAAATATTCCCCTCCTTTATAATTCTCCATCACGTGAAAACGTGCCATGTCTTGTGTTTTAAATATAGCGATGCAATGGTGCTGCCATCTGTTGTCAGTTAAAGGAAATATATGGGCGAGGTACTGCCATCTGTTGTCAGTTACTGGAACTGATTGCAGATATTCGAACGGCGTATTGAGGACAACAGTTAGCTCTCTTGATCACATGCTGTAATGCAATGGTAAAACGGAAATAAAACATATTGAGAGGGAATGTAGAAATATGTATCTTTAACAGACATAAAACCTTACTAATACTCCTTGATTAAACAATATTTCAGTGGTAAAAAAAGCTGCCGAAAGATGGGATCGAACCTGTGCTCCTTGGAACCACAGTCAGTCGCCTTAACCACATAGCTACTCTAATTCGGCAGCAGACTAAAGCATTCACTACATTCAATAGCCGCTGTCTGAAGGAAATAATCCATTTCATTATCCAAAAAAAAATCAATGTTGCACATTCGTATACGTTCATACTGTTATTATATTTTATAGTCAGAACTTGGCTAATGTATGATTTCAATTACATGGAAGCTTATTAAATAACTTACGTTTTAATGGACTTCTCACCGCCATTTTGTCATGAGCCCAAGCGGATTGTGCGCATGCGTGAGGGGTAACAAAAATCACCTTACTTTTTTCTTTTTAAATACATATATATATTTTACACCATAATATGCACAATATAACGCTTGATTTTAAAACATCTGAGTCATTACAAAACAATAAACATATAACATTTCAAGCAAAAAACGTAGCTCTGATCGGGTTTGAACCATAGGCATTTGACCGATAGGCTAACGCTCTACCACTGAGCTAATTGTGTCAACGAATGTCGTTCTATATAAAATGACTTACATAGAACTTGTTAGCAAATAATGATTTATACTAAACGATTTCATCACTGGAGTATATTATTTATATATAAAGCATTTCATACAAAGTTTATTTATTTTGTATCAGTACGCTATATTGCATGCAATACTCAAATTAGTGAAATATAAGTCCGGCACAAGATATCCGCTGCCATCTTGTCTTATTTCTGAATCAGCTCAGCTTTTTAAAATCACGTCTGCACTATAGTATTACAAAATAAACTTTTAATTTCGAACGTGCCTCTTCCCTTAGAACAGTTAAAACGATTCTCGGCTCGATAATCGGAACTGGTGGGTCCCATGATATGGATTATAAAGTTTGCATAATTCGCACGGCCAACATCCTGAAATGGTATGGCGGACGACCTTGTAGTTTGGTCACAAGACGCATCCTATACGAAGGTATGTTGTTACCAAATTTGGTAGAGATCGGATGATTTGGTTAGTCGTTATTTGATTTTACGTTTTGAACGTTTGAGTGGCCGCCATTCAGTTTTAGTACAGATGGCGGCGATATAAAACATGACATTGAGGTGTCCTTTGCTAGTGCTACCTTTGTACCAAATTTCGTTCAATTCGCATTCACCGTGTTCGAATTGATAGGGGGGGACAGACATTCAGAGTACACACACTCACACACACACAGACACACACACACACAGACTCACACACACACATACACACACACACAGACTCACACACACACATACACACACAGACAGACACACTTTTTTCGCCCTGTGTTGATCTCATAAGTCTACTTTCATTTTTTGCAAAAATCGAAAGTAGGCTAAAAACTAACACATTTTAAATAAAATAAAATATGGCACTATATTGCCCTGAACATGCCCGCCCAGCACATGCTTCGTTTTGGTCACAAGCGTAGGTCCGCATCGAGATGCGACCACATTTCACACGTCCACTTCACGGCGAAACGATGAAATTCACAACCTGAAGAGCACAGGCAATTTCCTAGTAGAATTGGCATTCATATTTTCTGTTGAATATATTTATATTTCGTAGAGGATGGGGGCCAAGCCCCCATCAGCGGTGACACCTTTCACGACCAGTCGGCTTGATGCTTTCTATACGACAGCTAATGGACTCCACAAGATGGCGGAGAATTTTGGCGTCAAGAACCGAACTCCATTCATGTAAATATTATTGTCCAATCAATGCTTGACACATCAATCAACAATGTCATAATTTAGTAAATAATTTGGCGGTATCAAGCATACACCGGCATTTGTTTCATGACGAAGAATATAATAGTCTTTCAATTATGTCATGCATATAAAGAGTTTTATAAGACACAGCACACACTCTCTAGCGGAGAAACAGGAACTATTTGGAGTAACCCCCGAAGTCCGACAGCAGGTGCTATCTCGTGTTGACAAACGGAATCAAGTCAGCAGGCGGTCGATTCAAAATGTCATGAACACCCGAAAACAGGGAAGAGGGTATTAAAAAAAATATTGGGACGTGCATTTGCACGTAACAATAATTATTATTATTATCAGTAATAATAATGATCGTGTGGCATCCGGAGAGTCCGAGTGTAGGTCTTTCTAGTTGACGCCCAGGGCGCCCTGCGTGTCGTAATGAGGATGAAGTGATGATGAAGACGGCACATACAACCAGTCCCCGAGCCACGGGAATTAACCCCAGGAGATTAAAATCCCTGATGGCTTGGCTGGGAACCGAACCCGCGACACTTTGGGCCAAAGCCTAGCGCGCTAACCATTTAGCCACAGAGCCGGACATTATTATCAATAATTATCGTACAGAGTTTGAAAAGTGTATTTGTAGATATTTGGGAACATTTGTAATAAATATCATCTCATAGACCACAACACATGCACTAAATCAGTGGTCGAACACCGTGTCGAAGCCTAAAACGTATGTTTGCATACGCATGCATTTATATCTGAATAATAATTGTACAACTTTACCTCAGTATCCAGCTTCATTAAGAACATTCGGACAGTCAAAACTAATTACTGATACACATGCAAGCACGCGAACAGAAACACGTTCGTGCGCGGCCAAAATGTTATGTCCTAAGTCTACTTTTCTCATGATGAAGTCAAACAAAAAAATATTGATAGTTGCTGGAGATATTACGTGCAATCATAATTGGAGATCCACTCGAACTAATGATCATTGCTCGTAAGGTTCTACTGGAAAAAACGTTTGATTACCTAAAGAAACATGATTCTTATCACCCCATGCGCTAAAAATCACGCAGCACACACAAAAATACGAAAAGGGAGAAAGTATGCCAGCATTTGAACAATGGCTTAATGGGCTCAATCTATGACATTTGACACACACACTGACATGTCACTGGAGGCTACGATAAGGACGCACTCTAGCGATGGCCAGAACAAACATGATTCTCCACATGCACAGTGGACACAAAGTGGGTGTGTTTACTTCATCAATACATAGTGAAAGCTATTTGTGGGGATAATGACAACTGTCTATCGCAAATGACAACCACATCTGGATAGCAATGTCTCTGTGGCTTCACTCTACGTTATCAACAACACACCAGCGCTCTTAATCTGGTGTTTAATGACGTTCGCTTTGCTAGTCCTCCAAATGGTCAACCGTGTGTAGCAGAATTATTCAGGATTCTGTTTCATTTAAGGCTTGGCATATTGTGGTCAGCAGCATCGAGTAGCTGAAATTGTTTGGAACCGGTGTGTGTACTTGTAACATGGACAATATTAGAGTGGCGCTGTATGTTAGCACCCTGAAGATGAACACTGTTTAGGGTACTTAAAGATAAAATCGAACCTACATTTTCTCAAGCTGAGTGTACTTTGGTCATCCTTGAGACCTAGATCGAATCCAGAATCTTTTGTACAAGAGTCTAAGTTAATATTTTAAGACCATGAACTTTGTAAAATTTATTACAAGGGTTGGCGAGCTGCGGCCCTAGAATCCATGCCATGTGGCCTGCAATGCGTACACTACTTTGGCCATGATATACTGAATTCATGATGATGATAATTGTTGTTTTAAGGGACCTTGCATCTAAGTTATCGGCCCCTAATGGTGTGGGCGATAGCGAAAATGGCAATAAAATGGAAACCAGAACGAAAATTAAATGAGACAGAAAATACTAACAAAAAGGAACTCAGATTGAAACTACTGGCAAAATAGAGAGCGGTAATACATACAAAAGGGAATCTAGAACGAAAACACTCACAAAAGGAACAGTTTGAAAAATACGCACAAAATGAAGGTTAGGTTCAAAATACGTACAGAATGCAATGTAGAGTCGAAATACTTACAAAATGCAACTGAAATTCAAAACAGTTACACAATGCAAATGAGATTGAAAATATGTAAAAAATTCAATTGAGGTTCAAAATACTTACAAAATACAATTGAAATTGAAAGTACACAATGCAATTCAGATTGAAAAACTCCCATTTTAGATCCAATATACTCACAAAGTGCAATTGAAATTCAAAATGCTTACAAAATGTAATTGGAATTGAAAATTCTTACAAAATGTCCGGTAGATTCAAATTAATCATTTGGATTGACAATACTTACAAAATGCAATTTAGATTGAAAATACTTACAAAATGTAATTTAGATTCAAAATATCCACAAAATGCAATTGAGAATCAAAATACTTGCAAAATGCCCACCATACAAAATGCAATTTAGATTGAAAATACTTGCAAAGAGTGGTTTAAGTTGAAAATACTTACAAAATGCAATTGAAATTCAAAATACTCAGTAATATGTCCTGCTCCTCCATTGAAAGACTTACTAAAAAGCAATTTCGATTGTCAATCTTTACAAAATGCAATTGAGGTTGAAAACCCTCGCAAAATGCAATTTATATCGAAAAAACTTACAAAATGCAACGTAGATTGAAAATAGCTACAAAATGGAGTGTAGAAGCAAAAAAATCGCTAAAGGGAATTTAGATACACCGGGAGTCAATTAACAAAAACAGTGTGGGAATCTTAAAGAGAAATGGAAATATAATGAAAAGAAAACAAGAGGTCTGACCCCTCGAAGAAGGAGGGATCAGGAAAGATGAGACAAGGGCCAATTAAGGCGGGAAAGTGAAAGACTCGCTAGGCCTCGGATACCCTAATACCGTCGGGGTCGGAAAAGAACAAGAGTTGACCAAGGGAGGTCGAAAGGAAAGAAGACGGAGAGGAGCCCGGCACAAGTAAGTGGAAGCAATGCCGGACTCAGCTGGGGTCTCGTGGTCGCGAACCCACGTCCCACTAAATGTGAGCCCCTGGGGGGATACTGAATAAAACAAGCATAGATATTTTGTGATTTTATGTACAACAAACACACACTTCCGTCCAATTTCTGATGCACGGCAGGGGCGTATAACTCTTCGCTAACGTGGGAGGGGATTTAATTTATAAACTGCGGTTGGATACCTACAAGGGAAATTCATTTTTAATTTAAGGCTTTAATGGTTGAATAACACGGTAATGTAGGCCTAACGCTATATTTAAATCAGATGATTTTTATTCATTATTTCTATTTAATATAAGATCAGAATATGATTACAAAACATAAAACATTTGTCAACGTCCAGCAAAAGACCCGAACACTGACTGCCGTCGACCTTCGTTTACAAAATGTTGAGCAAGAGCCGTGTCATCTAGCTTGTCAACCATTTTAGAGTAGGTGGCCAGTAGACAGCAATGATTCATCTAATTTGTCCCATGTTTGGGTGAAGTGTGGTCCGATCCACTGCTGCTGCCTGCACTGAACTCTAGTAGTTTTGACGCCAACCCATCACAGACAAACATACACCTGATCCGGGATAAATAGGAAGATTTAGCCAAACGTTCAAAATGTTCAGTCTTTACTTTATTGATTCAGATTCAATACAAAAGTAAAACAAGTAGTTCCGTGAAAAACTATGCAGTACAGCCTATATTCATATATACAATTTATGTTAATTGCCTCTATCAACATACAAAATTTCAGTTTAATTGCTGTAATAGATTCGTAGATATTGAAAACCGACTAAGTAATTTAGATGGTCACCATGTTGGATTTTAATATATGTAGGCCATAGAGTTATGTACTAATAGATGACGATTTTTGCGTAGGTTCATTATTCAAACGTTCACTTCGATCGCATTTTTAATACACAAGAAATAAAAACTTAATTTTCAAATTGCGCAGAGCCGCCATCTTTAGGGTATGTGAACAATTGAACTAAATTAGATTCCAGTGCATTACAATATGTATAAATATTTAACATACCGTATTTCACAGCGCTCAGATGGTTTAATCACGAGAAAAGTCTATTAAAATATTTCACCTTCACTTGACCACCATGTTCGTGTTGTATTCTGCAGATTTTTGGAAGTCTCATAGCTGAACATTTAGTAATAAGGACAGATGACCTCGTAGTTCCGCCCCTTAAAACAACAATAATTAACTAACTAACCAACATCTAGTAGTACCCTTTATACCGTACAAAATTTCAGAGCGATATCAGTAATAGTTTTGGAGATATAGAATGCCAGTGCAATATTTCGCACAGCCGCCATCTTTAGGTAATGAAAACAATTGAACTATATCAGATGCCAGTGCATTGCAATGTGTATAAACATTTGCTGTACCAAGTGTCATTGCGTTTGGATGGTTAAATCGCGAGAAAAGTCTATTTAAAAGTTTCAAATTTGCTCGGACGCCATGTTTGTTTTGTAGTTAACAAGTTTTCGAAAGTGAACTTCAAGTATTGCCGTCTATTATCGTACACATTTTCAGGGTGATATCGGTAATAGTGTCGGAGATATAGAATTCCGGTAAAACATTTTGCACAGCCGCCATGTTGGATTGGCGAGACGTAATAAAATTTGAAGTGCACAATCGGGGTCAGCCAAATTCTACTATATTCGTATCGAGTTTCATTGAAATCACTCCAGCCGTTTAGAAGGGGGAAACAGACACGTATACACATACACACACACACACACACACACGGACAAAAGGTGATCTCAGAAGCCTATAATTTAATAAATAAAAATAGGCTAATGAGAAATAGTATCACGTTTCTAATTAATTAGTTACTCCATCAGTGATAAAAATATATTACCCTTGCACGAGCTGGAAGATGATTCCTTACCCCCAAAACATTCACGCATCCTACAAAATATCCTGCCGAAAACCACCTGCGTCTGTGTGCAATAGAGCCTAACCCTGCTAGGTGGTAAACTCAACCGTTTATTAAAGCATAGCTGTACCACTGGTCGATTTTTAATTTAAAAAATATAAAAAATTGGTTAACAAATTACCATGTATATTCAACTCGGGTGACATTTTTCATGTTTCAGATTATTAATTCAAACCGTTCTAATTATTCCATCAATGGTAAACAAATAAAAATTGCTCGTTATAAGTTTTGGCAATATACACAAGCGAACATTTTTAATAGCGTGGATGTATTACTGTCATTGTGTAGTATAAGCGAATGATGGTTGTGAAGAAGGGTGCTTGTTGGATGGAGCGCCAATTATGGAGCTCATACAAAACTCAAGAGACCAAAACAATTATCCGGTTATTCATGACACTGTTGATCTGAGATAGAAATGAAGGACATAGCCACCATTAATCCCAGACTTACCGAAACAGATCATATTATCTGTAACGGGAATTGAGTTCGAAGAGTGAGTAACTTGAAATATATCTGCTTAACAATTCAGACAACTGAGAAATGCTTCACTATG
The DNA here is from genome assembly GCA_946902985.2 of Meconema thalassinum. NCBI lineage: Eukaryota > Metazoa > Arthropoda > Insecta > Orthoptera > Tettigoniidae > Meconema > Meconema thalassinum. Next base: position 347,214,264 of record OX336394.1, read on the forward strand.
CATGTAAAGACGAAGACGGTAGATGCAGTGAGGCTGATAAACGAAATACGACACATGCAACTGGTCTAAATTAACACTGCAATGGAACTATTTCGGCCAAATGTACAGCGGACGGACTTAGGTTGACGTGAGAGCACTTTTATTACAAGCAGAAAGTTGAAGTTCGATACATTAGGTTCTTAGTGTGTTCATGACCATAAGATCGAGGCTAGTGTATGAACTCGCGAGAGAAATATACTTGACGGAAGATTTTTCTAATTTGGTGCGATTGCCATTCAAGGAAGCTTTTGGCTTGCTTCTTCTTGACCAACAGGAAAAGGAGAGTTATATTTGCAGCGCGAATTCTATGCGATGGACGTATGGAATCGAGGTATAAATATCGACAAATAGTGATCAGATTACCAAATCATGGATTCCTTTTCAAGATTTGCACCCCTTAGGTATTCTACGAGCCTTACTCCAATTGACGAGTTATGTGAAAAATAACGTATCCAGTGGGGTTCCTAACTGAACCAGATCTTTGATCGCTTATAGCAAGGAGAACCGGAAAACCACTAAAAACTACTTCTAGGATGGCTGGGGTAAAACTAGGTTTCACTTTTTCTGATTTTTGCCTCACAATGCTGAGTGAAGTCTCTTCCAGCCCTCAGATAAAAATTAAATTGAATTTCTTGTCAGAGCCGGGAATCAAACCCGGACCACCGTGAGTTTTATGAAGGGTTTTTGTCTTTTTTTGTTTTCGAAGGGCATAGACGGTCTTTGGGTGTGAATGTAGTCTAGGTTTGGTAGTGTTTTGTAGATCTATTTGTCTTGCAGATTTGGATCTGATGATGATCGCTTGAAGAGAGAAACATGGCATCCCCTAGTTTTCTCTTTCTTCAATTGTCCTCAACAATATACATCACATGTAATTTATTTCAGGTTATTAGCCTATTTTCAATTTTGAAAAAATAGGCTTATGAGATCACCTTTTGTCCGTGTGTGGGTGTGCGTGTGTGTGTGATTCGTGAGTGCCCCCCCCCCCCCTAATAAAATCTAAACGGCTGGAGCGATTTCAATAAAACTCGGCAAGTTCATAGCACTATTCCCGGCGACCTCGACCGTGTCCTTCAAATTTTGTTACGACTCACCAATCCAACATGGCGGCTGTGCGAAATATTTCACCAGCATTCAATATCTCCGAAACTAATACCGATATTACCCTGACATTTTCTATGGTGATAGAGGGAACTACTATACGTTCATTTATATGACTTTTGAAAACCTGGTAACTACAAAACCTCCATGGCGGCCAAGCGAATTTGCGACTTTTAAATAGACCTTTCTCGCGATTTGACCAACCAAACGCAATGAAACTTGGTACAGTATATGTTTATATACAATGTAATGCACCGACATCTAACTTCGTTCAATTGTTTACATAATGACAAGATGGCGGATGTGCGAAATATTTCACCGGCATTCTATATCTCTGAAACTATTAGCGGTAAAACCCTGAAATTTTGTACGGAGATAAAGGGCACTACTGGAAGTCCATCTATAAGACTTTCAAAAACTGGTTAACTACAAAACGAACATGGTGGCCAAGCGAATTTGAAAATTTTAAATAGACCTTTCTCGCGATTTAATGTTCCAAGCGCACTGAAACCTGGCACAGGAAATATTTATACACATTGTAATCCACTGGTATCTAATTTAGTTCAATTGTTTACATAACCTCAAGATGGCGGCAGTGCGAATTTTAAAATAAAGATTTTATTTATTGTGATGTAGTCATGCGATCGAAGTGAAAGTTTGAATAATGAACCTACGCAATAATTTTCCTTTAATGGTACATGACTCTATGGCCTATACATTTAACAATCCAACATGGCGACCATCCGAAATATTTAGACGATACTGAATATCTACGAATCTATTTTAGCAATCAAACTGCATTTTTAATGTACATAGGGGCTATGAACTTAAGTTCACCTACAGGACTTTAAATAACCTGGTGATCACAAATCCAACATGGCGGTGACGCGAATTATAAATATTCACATGGACGTTTCTCGCAATTTAACCATCCGCGTGCAGTGAAACTTGGTACAGTAAATCCTTATACGAATGTTAATCCACTGGCATCTAATTTATTTCAATTGTTTCCATAACCTCAAGATGGCAGCTGTGAAAATTTTAAAATCTCCTTGTTTTTTCTTGTGTCTTAACTATGCGATTGAAGTTTGAATACTACACGTTCACAATAATCTGCATGTTGTTGTTTGAGTTTTTTGAGTCTTCAGTCTTTTGACTGGTTTGATGCAGCTCTCCATGCCTCCCTGTCCTGAGCTAATCGTTTCATCTCTACATAGCTCCGACACCCTACATCGGTACTATTTTGGCATTTGCCTGGAGAGAGTGTGGAATAGCCTGTAGAAAAACCACACCCAGGATAAGCACTGTCAGCGCCGGGATTCAAACCTCCGATATCTGGACTTGCTGCAGCTCCCTATCGCGGTCTTGATGAGCGATAAAACGCGCACGGCTACGTCGGAGGGTCGAAATAATTACATCAGTGTGGACGTGAAGAGGATGTGCGATCACTTCCTCAGGGATTGCGGAATACGTGTACCAGGTTGTTGGGAGAGGGGATAAACAGGAGAATGCTTCATGGTGTAACGTTTATAGCTAGAACGTCAACACCGCGAGACGTATTCTGTTATTAGAATAAGATTTGATGATTTTAGATATATTTCACAGGCTGAGTGTACCCAGCTCCAACTCACAGACCAGAATTAAATTTGTTGGTGGATCCGTGAATACTAAGTCCTTTGGGACCGGAATCTCAATACGTACTCAGACACCAAATAAGACGTTTTTCTTTCTAGATAAGTAGTGTGGACGTTACAATAGAAGAGTTGATGTTTCATTAAACAACTCTTTAGGAATTGCTCGCCCACTGTCGACCAAATTATTATGTGTACTCGAGTTTGAAGGTTGTTTGTGAAGTAACCAATAGACCTACATAAAATCCAATAACATAATCATTTTCCTCGTTCTATTTTACGTTAGTTCATGTAGGTTTGGAATTTTTAATTTACATTTTAATATTATTTATCGCAGTTGGAAAACAAAAAGTGCCCGTTTTTAAGCGTGTTTCAACCATGCGGCACATTTAAGAATTATCTCACAAGCCCGTCATCAGATTGAATCAAAATTTTAACGCAATATACATTGGAATGTTGTATAACTGGTTTATTAATTTTAAAATTTTGTTTGTCCAAGAAACAAAGTTGCTATCATTTTTGTAAGGTAACATTTTCTCGGCTCGGAGTGGTTTGAAAATGTAGTTCTTGGTCGCGTTGTAATCCTTATACCTAAAAAAGGTATGATTATGAAATACATAAATTAATTGACTTATTTTATATCGGTTTGTATGTAACAGTCTGCATGTAACAGTACATAACTCTAGGACCTACATATATAAAATCCAACATGGCGACCATCCGAAATATTTAGTCGGTTCTCAATATCTACGAATCTATTACAGCAATCAAACTGAAATTGTGTATGTTGATAGTGGCAATTAACATAAGTAGGATATATGAAAATAGGCTGTATAGTTCTTCACGGAACTACTTGTTTTTAATGTATTGCAGCAATTGGAATAATTTTGTGTTGTTAATGGGGGGAGGTTCAGCTTTCAGAGTAAAAATGTTTTAATTTTTAATGAATTATTTGAATGACCAATCTTTTATCTAATTCGGTGAAAACAAAATTAAAATATCTTCAATACTTCCAGAGATATGCCCCTAAATGTTAGTTGTTGTCGCATAAGTTGTCTCTTTATATTTGAGGCTACCAGCTCCTTACGTAAGTTTGAAGCTCCTTTCCCGAAAACTTATTTTCTCACAGCATTTACATGATACCTCAAATATTATTCAAGATATCTCAATGAAATTTTGCTTGGTTGTGTATTGTATTAATTCACTGAAGAAAATGGAAATTGCAACACCCAGAAGGAGTGGTGCTACATTGCTGCAATTGAACATGCAGGACGAGTGTTCGGTTGTGATTCGATGATTACACTTTCAAGCCCCTCTGACCGCAAGTTTGGACAACCATCAATACAGGATGTGCCCACCACGAGCTGCAATACATTGATGAATTCGACGAGGCATGGAGTCAATAAGGCTCTGGATCGCTCTCTGAGAAATTGTGGCCCATGCTTGCTGCACTGCACAGGTCAGTTGTTCCAGAGTTGTGGGTGGCTGAGGACGGTTGGCCAGTTGCCGTCCCATCATGTCCCACACATGCTCAATAGGACTGAGGTAGGGGATCTGGCGGGCCATTCTAAGGTTGTGATGTCGTGGAGAGCTTCTCTGGAGATGCTTGCAGTGTGAACCAGGGCATTGTCCTGCTGAAACATCCCATTAGCAATGTTCACCATCATAGGGACAACCACTGGATTGAGTACCCTATCAACGTACTGTCGAGCAGTCATAGTGCCCTCAACAAGCACTAATTGTGATTTCACATTAAAGCCGGCGATCACTGCGAGCAAGACAGAAGCGCGATTCATCACTAAAGACGACCCAATGCCATTCGTCGACCCCCGTCGATCGTTCTCGATACCAGGCCAGCCTTGCACGTCGCTGCTGTGGGGTCAATGGAACACCTTCTGCAGGGACACGGGATCGTAAGCCAGCTGCACGCAGGCGATTACCAACTGTTTGTTGTGTAACGTGGGGTGCCACAACTGCTCGAATTTGCGTTGCTGTTGCGTGGGGTTCCATCCGGGCCACCCGAATGATGCGGCGATCCACTCTTACAGTTGTCTGTCGCGCTGGGCCTGTGCCAGGTCAACGAGTGTGGGTACCTTCATTTGACAACTGCTGGCATACACGTTGTACCGTAGATGCCTGTCGGCCAACACGTGCAGCGACAGTCCTTAGCGATAATCCAGCCTCACACAACCCAATTATCCGAGCCCTCTCAAACGGAGACAGTTGTTGATAGCGTGCTCTTCTCTGTCGTCGAGGCATGTTTGACGGGGAACACTTCACTGCACAGACTGCAAGTCAACTACGCTATACCAGAGTCCGTATACTGGAGTTGATTCCTCAGCGACCGATCACGTGGGGAGACCTGTCGCAACAATCCAATGGGTCTGAAACTTTGATCGTTTACATACCTACATCACGTCGTTCCATATCTCGAAAATCAACACAAACGACCAATGCCTTCATGGTGTTGCAATTTCCATTATCTTCAGTGTATGAATAACATACTACAAAATAGTTTGTGTATCAAGCATATGTCCCATTTAAGAGAATATTCTTTACCTCTACAAAAGTAAAGATTTATACATTTAGAGTATGAATATGATAGAAAAATATTTCCTGAATATGTGTATCAATTATTTTGGTGCATGTTGTAACCGTGAATGTTACCAACAGCTCAAAGGAATATGCATGTATATATTTTAAATTGTAGGGTACTTATCATGTAAATGCTGTCCGATTGTACAAAATACAGCTGAACGTTTTAGTGGTATAATAATGCATGCCAGGAAGCATATTGCAAAATGAGTTTTGTGTGTACTAATCCTGCAAAGCGTTATTTATTTGCAACATATAGTTTATGAGATATATTTTTAGCCTATTTTCAATTTTGAACAAGATGTTCAGCAAAGAACATATAGCCTACTTTCTCCTAAATGTATGGGTATCTTTATGACTCTTTGTCCTCATCCCTAAAACAATCACCCCAACCACAATGTATTGTTTGTTTTCTTTTATATTGATAATAAGCCAGTAAGTGTCAAGATCAATATTATATACTTTATGATGATTGAATAACAAAACTACTAACTTATTGTAATGCATTCACGTCCGTTAATCTCTATATTAAGCCAGCCTGCAAAATTAAGAATCTTCCGCCCCAATCACAGTAGGTGTTGCTGCGACCTATCAGTGAATTAATCTTTATCTTGTACGCCTATGCACTGCCATCGTAATGTACTACGATGGCAGTGTTCTATGGGTGTTGAATGAGTAGGCAGTTTAAAGTAGCCAAGAGGGAGGCGATCCAGCTGGCAGTGTTTAAAGGTATTCGGAGCGCGATCGTGGCTAATAGTTGAACTACCAGTATTACAAAATTGCCATACTTCAGGAGGCCAGCTCAGGCTACACAGCGTTATGTTTGGAACAATATTACCCACATAACCCACAAGAGGACAGCACCGTACAGAGGCATTAAGAAGGCTGTGGTTAATGACAACGTGTATCTAGTTCTTCTATTCTCCTTTTTCTAATGTCTTCTGTTTATGTGCGATGCTGGGACTGTGATTTTATTAATATACGAGTGTATACTTTATCCTCTCCTTTGAGCTAAATGACATTTTATTCAGTATCTGTGGAAAAAGCTCGTGCACATCATTTGTAAAAGAATTCAAGAAAAAAAAAAAACCTAACTGTAGCAGTACTCGATCCCCAGTCAACTGCGTGTCAGACTAACATGCTAGCCCAGAGCTAACCGTATCCATGACGTCAGGTGTTCTTAACTGACATATTAGATACAAACTGTTGGCAAATAATGACTTTAAATAAACGATTTCTTCACTGCAGTACATCTTCAATAAAGATCATTTCATACAAAGTTTATATTATTGTATCAGTACGGTATATCACATACAACATACTAAAACTACTGAAATATAAGACAGGCACATGAGGACAGCTGCCATCTTGTGTGTGACACAAACGGCTCAGCTCTTTTAAGCCACTCATACTGTATAATATTATAATATTAAATTATAATAAATAACGGATCACGACCTTCAGGATAGCTTAAACCCCCTTAGGCTCGATAATCGGAATTGGTGGGTCTTAAGCTATTTATTAAAATGGTTGCATAATTCACACGGCCGCCATCCTGAAATGGCATGGCCGATGACCTTGAATTTTGGGTGAAAGACGCGTCCTATACAAAGGTATGTTGTCACCAAATTCGGTAGAGATCGGATGATTAGTTTAGCCGTAATTTGATTTTACGTTTTGAACATTTGAGTGGCCGCCATTCTGTTTTGGTAAAGATGGCGGCGATATAAAGTATGACACTGAGGTGTCCTTTACTAGTGCTACCTCTGTACCAAATTTCGTTCAATTCGGTTTCACCGTGTTCGAATTGATAGGGGGGGACAGACATTCAGAGTACACACACTCACACACACACAGACACACACACACACACACAGACTCACACACACACATACACACACACACACAGACTCACACACACACATACACACACACAGACAGACACACTTTTTTTTCGCCCTGTGTTGATCTCATAAGTCTACTTTCATTTTTTGCAAAAATCGAAAGTAGGCTAAAAAATAGGCTTATGAGATCACCTTTTGTCCGTGTGTGTGTGCGTGTGCGTGTGTGAGGTGTGTGTGTGTCCCCGCCACCTAATAAATTCTAAACGGCTGGAGCGATTTCAATGAAACTCAGTAAGTTCATAGCACTATTCCGGGCGACCCCGACTGTGCCCTTCAAATGTTATTACGTCTCACTAATCCAACATGGCAGCTGTGCGAAATACTACACCCGCATTCAATATCTCAAAAACTATTCCCGATATCTCCCTGGAATTTTTTACGGTGATAAAGGGAACTACTAGAAGTTCACCAATGTGACTCTTGAAAAAATGGTAACTAGAAAACCAACATGGCGGCCAAGCGAATTTGCGACTTTTAAATAGACGTTTCTTGCGATTTAACCAACCAAACGCAATAAGACTTGGTACAGTATATGTTTATACACATTGTAATGCACCTACATCTAATTTCGTTCAATTGTTTACATAACCACAAGATGGCGGATGTGCGAAATATTTCAACGGCATTCAATATCTCTGAAACTATTAGCGGTATCACCCTGAAATTTTGTACGGAAATAAAGGGCACTACTGGAAGTTCGCCTATAAGATTTTCAAAAACCGGTTAACTACAAAATGAACATGGGCGGCCAAGCGAATTTGAACATTTAAATAGACCTTTCTCGCGATTTAATGTTCCAAACGCAATGAAATCTGGTACAGGAAATGTTTATACAAATTGTAATGCACTGGTATCTAATTTATTTCAATTGTTTACATAACCTCAAGATGGCGGCTGTGCGAATTTTAAAATCTCGTTGTTACTTCTTGTGTCCAATCATGCGATTGAAGTTTGAATGCTATACGTACACAATAATCTTCATGTAACAGTACATAACTCTAGGACCTACATATATAATGTCCAACATGGCGACCATCCAAAATATTTAGTCGGTTCTCAATATCTAAAAATCTATTACAGCAATCAAACTGAAATTTTGTATGTTGATAGTGGCAATTAACATAAGTAGGATATTTGAAAATAGGCTGTATAATTCTTCACGGAACTACTTGTTTTAACTCAGTCAAAATTGGCATACAAAATATGTACCTTTCCCTTTAAAATATTAATTGTCAATAAGTGAAAAATTGCTTCAAAGCTCTCTTCCACAACATTGAAATACACTGTTGAAATGACCACTATGTTTTTTGCTCCCTCATTGGAGCAGTAGTAGTTGCATGGGAAACAGAAGAACCCTATTGTTTGTTTCAACCTGCTACAACAGCTGGCATTAAAATAACTGATATTTTTGCAATCACTGTCGAAACAATCATAAATAACTCCAATCGATCCAACGTGAACATTTGAAACAATATTATTTCAGTTCATCAGAATGGAATTCAACTTTATTTGTGTACTCTGGCACACATTCCTTTTTTCTAATTTTTTGTGCATCCTGGAAAATACAGAAGCAATTTCCTTCAGTGGAACAAAAATAAATTGCAGCTCACTTTAATTATCTTCCACGCCATTTCATTTTAGTTACATTTACATATTATCACTTTTTTGCAATAAATGGATTCAGTTCAGTTTAAAATCTATGGACTTTTATCCCCTCCATTCGATGTTTAATTATAAATTGGAAACTTAGTGCAGTTTTCAATGTGTGGATGTAAGTGCTTGTAATAATATTGGGTCCTATTTCTGATTGCAAGTTTGCTTTGATATCATTCACCGATTCCTATCACCAGAAATGAAACAGACGAAATATAATTAAATTATAGAGGTGTTGTGAGGACTGTATTGACGATGGCCAAGTGTTGCCAATTTTGCAACTTAGTCGGTATACAGTATATAGCTACGTTTTCTAGACTATGGTCATAAAATAGTTTTCATTTAGAATGTTTTATACAGGGTGGACCACGTAAGTTGAGACTGTACATTATCTCAAAAACTAAGCGTTGTATAAAGAACTATCTGGAATAGAAATTGAGTGATATTAAGGGGAAAACATGCTATTTGTCGTAGTTTATTTGGAAAACGTTCGAATGGTAACTTGATGGTCACGTGACATTTTTTAAATGACAACCAACAATTTTTGATTCTGTTCCTTATTCCTGATACAAAATCAAACAGCATTTCGTACATCATATTTATAAGTACACGGTTCTGTCTCTTGTGTAGACAATGTAACATTGATTGCAGGTAGGTACACAGCGTGATACCAGTTATTGCATACGCATCGGACCTTAGCCTAATAAATGTTCAAACTGATGGCCCTCCACCTCGATGCATTTTCCAACTCTGTGAATGAACGACTGTTGTGTCCGTAAACGCATGTCTCTGTCAATACTGGTACAAGCATTTCGTATCTGCGCCTTCATGTTGGTTTTCCACAATACACTCGATCTTTCAGGTAACCCTATAAGAAAGAGTTCAGGAAAGTAAGGTAAATTAACGGGACCTCTCCAACGATAATGGTAATTGTTATTTAAAACATCCCGAGCAGGACATTTATGAAATTCGTTCATACTCGACGTTATTATGTACGTTGGTGTATGATCAAGTGCAAAGTGCGTTATACAACATTTGTTAAGGTTTGTATGAGGAATAAGAAAACAAAATAGAAAATGTTGGGTGCCATTTAAAGAACGTCACGTGACCATCAAATTACCATCAAAATGTTCTCCAAATAAACCACGACATATAGCATGATTTTCCCTCCTTAATATCACGCAACTTTTAATCTAAACAGTTCCTTATACAACGCTTTGTTTTTGAGATATTGTACAGTCTCAACATACGTGGTCCACCCTGTATAATACTTTTGACCGGCCTCCGTGACCGAGAGCACTAACGCACAAGCTCGAGCCTCGCTGGCACCGGGAGAGCGTGGGTTCTTATCTTACCTTGGCCGTCCGGAGAATAGTTTTCGTGGTTTCCCCATTTTCACCACCAGGCAAATACCGGGACGGTTCCTTTCAATAGGTCACGTCCGATTTCCTCCCAAAATCTCTTCCTTGACCTGTCCTGAAAATGAAATAAATGGCCATTGACTGCTTATTAGACTCTTCAAAGTGAAGGTTACCCTCATCATAACACCGCACGGTCTCGGTCGTATTTGGGACAATCTCAGAAAGTGATATTTTCACTTTCAGTCGGTCAACACAAAATAATTCCAATTACTAGAATACGCAAAATAATAGTCCATAACAAAGTATAAATATGTCTTGATCACATGTAATTTATGTCCGGTTAACATTACGTATATTCCAGCAATTATAATTATTTTGTTTTGACCATATGAAATTTAAATTATCAATTTGTCAATGCAAGGCAACACTGTAAAATGGCTTCAAAGCTATCTTTAATCTCAGTAAGAGTCATTTAAAGGATCTGGAGAACGTTAAGGCTATCTACTTAAGGAAGGTGTCACGCCTATCAAAATACACCCCATCACGACTCACTTATGATCGAGTTCGCAAATCTTACCTCATAGAAGGTTTGATATTAACTTTACAAATGTCAACAACTGAAAAGTATTCCCAACTGCTCCTCAAGATTCAGCAAATGAGAAAAGAAATATCTTTGAATGTCTACTCCACGGCAGTAATGACATTTATAGAATGGAAACGTCCAGATTATTAGCCTCGTCATACGCTTTGCCACCGAGAGGTTTCATCCCAAGATTTGCGTAATGAAATTGTACCATATTCCATGTATGGATTGCATATGCGTCCTGTGGAATATACAGTACATTGTGATTGTGATAGGAATGTCCCCTTTCTTTTACAAAGTGACTAGTGTCACCACGGGAGCTCTGCTCTGAATGATATCTATATATTTAAAACACTAAGTTGATTTTTGCTACCGCGAGATTAAGAAAACGGCTGAACCGATTGACTTCGTAAAGCACTCTGCAGAGTGGTTTTAAAAGGAAAATATATATTCTTTTTTCTTAGTCGTTTACCCTCCAGTTTGGTGGAACCCACGGACTCAGCGAGGGAACTCACCACTACCGCCTCTACGGGCAGTGTCCTACAGCTGGGAACATCTAATCGGAGTGGATACAACTGATGAGGTGTGATTGGCACCTCGCCCAGGCGGCCTCACCTGCAAAGCGAACAGGGGCCTCATGAGGGAAGGTAATGAATGGTCAGGGTGGATAGGCAAGGAAGAGGGAAGGAGGCGGCCGTGGCCTTGAAGAAGGTGCCATCCCGGCATTTGCCCGAAGACGAAGTGGGAAACCACGGAAAAACATTTCGAGGATGGCTGAGGTGGGAATCGAACCCCCTCTACTCATTTGGAACACCCTAGGCTGAGTAGACCCCGTTCCAGTCCTCATACCACTTTCCAAATTACGTGGCAGAGCCGGGAATCGAACCCAGGACCTCCGGGGCGGCAGCTAACCATGCTGACCGCTACGCTACGGAGGCGACAAAATATATATTACGGTATATTATTATTCAATTATTAAAGAAAAATGTTGTATTTGTGGAAGTAAGTTGCGCGTGCGCACAATGGTATTCCTTCACGAGAGAAATGACGGATCGTAGTGTGATCTTTGTTTATGAGAATTAAAAGGCGGGGAAATACCGCTTATGATGATTTCACGATATATCCTGGAAAAGAATCATAAAAGAAGGGAAATATTGAAGAACTTTAACTGGCAGTCGAGTGCGTTTGTTGTTTACGTAACGTAATACTGTATTGCAATTCCACTCCGTTGACTGGGTGGCTCAGGGACAAACGCTGCGGACAATGAAATGAATTTGCATTGTCGAAGGAGCTCGAATCCCACCTCAGACATGTATTTTTATTTCCAAATTATTCCTTCATGCTATTTGTATTACATTGTCTAAACATATTGGACTTTTATTATTCCCGTACGGCAACGAATTATCCACGATTTACCTTGCCATATACTATTACATCATTAAATAACAAGTAGTTCCGTGAAGAACTATACAGCCTATTTTCATATATCCTACTTATGTTAACTGCCACTATCAACATACAAAATTTCAGTTAGATTGCTGTAATAGATTCGTAGATATCGAGAACCGACTAAATATTTCGAATGGTCGCCATGTTGGATTTTATATAAGTAGGTCCTAGAGTTATGTACTGTTACATGAAGATTATTGTGTACGTGTAGCATTCAAACTTCACTCGCATGATAAGGACACAAGAAGTAACAAGGAGATTTTAAAATTTCGCACAGCTGCCATCTTGTGGTTATGGAAACAACTGAAATAAATGATATGCCAGTGGATTAACATTCGTATAAGGATTTACTGTACCAAGTTTCACTGCACTCTGATGGTTTATTTATTTACTCGTGTCAGGAACAAAAATATTAAATAACAAACTATGTACAAAATGGGCAAAAAAATGGCAACACTTGAACATTTAAGTTTCTAAATAATGCATGACCAATATTTTGCCATGTCACGTCCATTTGGTGTAGCCTTCACCAGATCCTCCATGGTGCACATTATAGGACACATACTGCACTGAAGCAGATGACCCATAGTCTGTTCTTCACCGCATTCACAAAGGACCGGGTCGCAGCAAAAACCCCATTTATGAATGTTGGACTTGGATCTGCCAACCCCAGATCACAATCTGTTGAGAGACTTCCAAGTTGTCCAAGTCTCTGTATGTCCTGCTGGGAGCCTTTCAGATAGAACCATCCACTGAGTAATGTGGGGACTTCTGGTCAACCAAGATGTAATCCTCAAAACCTGAGGTTTGTCAGTTAGGCACTCAGTTGTGTGAAGAAAGCTTCTTCTGGACTTCAGTCGAGAGTGGGCTGGTTGAAGGCTAAACAATGGATGTGTTTGAGACACATTAACCCTTGATCTCTCACATTTAGCTGCAACTTCTCTTCTGATATCTGGGGGTGCAATGCCTGCTAAACAATACAGTTTATCTATCACATGGCGTGGGTCTCAGGCAGCCAGTGATAAGTCTACACGTTTCATTTAATGCAGTATAAACCTGCTTGGTATGACACGACCTATACCACACAGGACATGCATATTCTGCTGCAGAGTAACTCTGATGGTTAGATTGAGAGAAACGTCCAGGTGAATATTTATAATTCGCATAGCCGCCATGTTGGATTTGTGATCACCAGGTTATTAAAAGTCCTATAGGTGAACTTAAGTTCATAGCCCCTATGAATATACAAAAATTCAGTTTGATTGCTATAATAGATTCGTAGATATTCAGAGCCGTCTAAATATTTCGGATGGTCGCCATGTTGGATTGTTGAATGTATAGGCCATCGAGTCATGTACCATTAAAGGAAAATTATTGCGTAGGTTCATTATTCAAACTTTCACTTCGATCGCATGATTACGACAAAAGAAATAAAAACTTAATTTTAAAATTCGCACAGCCGCCATCTTGAGGTTATGTAAACAATTGAACTAAATTAGATACCAGTGCATTACAATGTGTATAAACATTTCCTGTGCCAGATTTCATTGCGTTTGGAATATTAAATCGCGAGAATGGTCTATTTAAAATTTTCAAATTCGCTTGGCTGTCATGTTCGTTTTGTAGTTGACCGGTTTTTGACAGTCTTATAGATGAACTTCCAGTAGTGCCCTTTATCTCAGTACAAAATTTAAGGGTGATACCGCTAATAGTTTCAGAGATATAGAATGCCGGTGAAATATTTCGCACATCCGCCATCTTGTGGTTATGTAAACAATTGAACGAAGTTAGACGTCGGTGCATTACAATGTGTATAAACATATACTCTGCCAAGTTTTATTGCGTTTGGTTGGTTAAATCGCGAGAAACATCTATTTAAAAGTCACAAATTCGCGTGGCCGCCATGTTGGTTTTGTAGTTACCAGTTTTCTAAAGTCACATAGGTCATCCTCTAGTAGTTCCCTTTATGACCGTAATAAATTCCAGGGTGATACCGAGAATAGTTTCGGAGATATTGAATGCAGGTTAAATATTTCGCACAGCCGCCATGTTGGATTGGTGAGACGTAACAAAATTTGAAGGGCACGGTCGAGGTCGCCCGGAATAGTGCTATGAACTTGCCGAGTTTCAATGAAATCGCTCAAGCCGAATAGATTTTATTAGGGGGGGGGGGGGGACACACACCTCTCACACACACACACACACACACTCACGGACAAAAGGTGATCTCATAAGCCTATTTTTTCAAAATTGAAAATAGGCTAACAAGTAGTTCCGTGAAGAACTATACAGCCTATTTTCATATATCCTACTTATGTTAATTGACACTATCAACATACAAAATTTCAGTTGGATTGCTGTAATAGATTCGTAGATATCGAGAACCGACTAAATATTTCGGATGGTCGCCCTGTTGGATTTTATATACGTAGGTCCTAGAGTTATGTACTGTTACATGAAGATTATTGTGTACGTGTAGCATTCAAACTTCACTCGCATGATTAGGACACAAGAAGTAACAAGTAGATTTTAATATTTCGCACAGCTACCATCTTGTGGTTATGGAAACAATTGAAATAAATTATATGCCAGTGGATTAACATTCGTATAAGGATTTACTGTACCAAGTTTCACTGCACTCTGATGGTTTATTTATTTACTCGTGTCAGGAACAAAAATATTACATAACAAACTATGTACAAAATGGGCAAAAAATGGCAACACTCGAACATTTAAGGTTCAAAATAATGCATGACCAATATTTTGCCATGTCGCGTCCATTTGGTGTAGCCTTCACCAGATCCTCCATGGTGCACATTATAGGACACAGACTTCACTGAAGCAGATGACCCATAGTCTGTTCTTCACCGCATTCACAAAGGACCGGGTCGCAGCAAAAACCCCATTTATGAATGTTGGACTTGGATCTGCCAACCCCAGATCACAATCTGTTGAGAGACTTCCAAGTTGTCCAAGCTTCTGTATGTCCTGCTGGGAGCCTTTCAGATGGAACCATCCACTGAGTAATGTGGGGGCTTCTGGTCAACCAAGATGTAATCCTCAAAACCTGAGGTTTGTCAGTTAGGCACTCAGTTGTGTGAAAATAGCTTCTTCTGGACTTCAGTCGAGAGTGGGCTGGTTGAAGGCTAAACAATGGATGTGTTTGAGACACATTAACCCTTGATCTCTCACATTTAGCTGCAACTTCTCTTCTGATATCTGGGGGTGCAATGCCTGCTAAACAATACAGTTTATCTATCACATGGCATGGGTCTCAGGCAGCCAGTGATATGTCTACACGTTTCATTTAATGCAGTATAAACCTGCTTCGTATGACACGACCTATGCCACACAGGACATGCATATTCTGCTGCAGAGTAACTCTAATGGTTAGATTGCGAGAAACGTCCAGGTGAATATTTATACTTCGCATCGCCGCCATGTTGGATTTGTGATCACAGGTTATTTAAAGTCCTATAGGTGAACTGAAGTTCATAGCCCCTATGAACATACAAAAATTCAGTTTGATTGCTATCATAGATCCGTAGATATTCAGAGCCGTCTAAATATTTCGGATGGTCGCCATGTTGGATTGTTGAATGTATAGGCCATAGAGTCATGTACCATTAAAGGAAAATTACTGCGTAGGTTCATTATTCAAACTTTCACTTCGATCGCATGATTACGACACAAGAAATAAAAACTTAATTTTAAAATTCGCACAGCCGCCATCTTGAGGTTATGTAAACAATTGAACTAAATTAGATACCAGTGCATTGCAATGTGTATAAACATTTCCTGTGCCAGATTTCATTGCGTTTGGAATATTAAATCGCGAGAATGGTCTACTTAAAATTTTCAAATTCGCTTGGCTGCCATGTTCGTTTTGTAGTTAACCGGTTTTTGGCAGTCTTATAGATGAACTTCCAGTAGTGCCCTTTATCTCCGTTCAAAATTTCAGGGTGATACCGCTAATAGTTTCAGAGATATAGAATGCCGGTGAAATATTTCGCACATCCGCCATCTTGTGGTTATGTAAACAATTGAACGAAGATAGATGTCGGTGCATTACAATGTGTATAAACATATACTCTGCCAAGTTTTATTGCGTTTGGTTGGTTAAATCGCGAGAAACATCTATTTAAAAGTCGCAAATTCGCGTGGCCGCCATGTTGGTTTTGTAGATACCAGTTTTCAAAAGTCACATAGGTCAACCTCTAGTAGTTCCCTTTATGACCGTAATAAATTCCAGGGTGATATCGAGAATAGTTTCGGAGATATTGAATGCAGGTTAAATATTTCGCACAGCCGCGTTGTTGGAGAGGTGAGACGTAACAAAATTTGAAGGGCACGGTCGAGGTCGCCCGGAATAGTGCTATGAACTTACCGAGTTTCAATGAAATCGCTCCAGACGTATAGATTTTATTAGGGGGGGGGGGGACACACACACACCTCACACACACACACGCACACACACACACGGACAAAAGGTGATCTCATAAGCCTATTTTTTCAAAATTGAAAATAGGCTAAAAATGGCCACAATCGCTTTCGCCATGAGATACAATTGGCAAACATAATTAATTTGAAGACTCGGACATCGTGGTCACTCAGCCCCATGTACTTTGGTGTGTATACATAAGTATTTTCTGTGATAAACTGTGTTATTGTGATGGCTGTATTAGAGTGTGAATTTGTCATTAACGAGGGGAAATGGGGAGTTGACAGCCGAGGCTTTATGATAGGAACTATTCCAGTATTTGCCTGGAGTGGAAGTGGGAAACCACGGAAAAACACATCCAAGACTGTTGAGGTGGGATTTGAACCTTACTCTTCTTAGTTTTGCCTCAAGATTGTGCCCCGTTCCAGCCCTCAGACCAGAATATTTTTTTATGGTAGAGCAAGGATCGAACCCGTAATCCAGTGTGATAGCCCAGAATGTGGCCTTAAGAGTGGGCTTCCCTGTGTTAATACAATTTTTGACATACACTGAACATATAATTCTAAAACTCCCTCCATTACGGTGGCTGGTAAACTGAGTCTATGCTCATTCCAGTAGTTGGCGAAGTGATTCCATGCCCCCTTGCATAATTTACTGTCATGGAAATGCAAAGGATTGTACCTATAAAGGTGTTGGAAATTGCTTTAGAGCAGTTTCATACTGTTTATTTCAAAATGAAGAACGTCATCCTGAGCTGCTTTTACAAGCAAAAGGCAAACATTGTTGCTGTCAGGGATAATTATGAGGATTTTATGGTTTGCGATCAGTCTCATTGCATTCTCCTCAGCAACCAATTTGTGTATGAAAGTTTCTGAACTTCATTGTATAAGCGAATATTATTGTCTATTGATTATTTGTTTGGAGTAAATAACAATGAGTCAAACCAAGCTGTTGATTTTGGCAATGGAAGTATTATTTTCCATTTAATATTTGGCGGCTCCATTGTTGCAGGCCACTATAATGTTATTAAATATGACGTTAATTTGGGAAGAAATGCTACTGTAAATAAATCCATTTGACGACAAAGAACATTAGCCTAAATAAAGTGGGAAATCGGAGAAAATACGAAGCCACTTTTAAAGTCCATTATAAATATGCCATTTCAGAAACAATTCCAGATATTGTGCTATACAGTGTAGGGTCCTTGACGAATACATGTAAACATTGTTCTGCACTGTATTTCTCTTGCGAGAAATCTACGCTTGGTTACTTTGAACTTTGCTGTTGTATATGGTAAAATTGATCTGACTAACTATAAAATATTTGACAGGCTGCAAAAATTTTTCACTGGAGAAGATATTTCAAGGAGTGTCATAGAGAATAATCGGCAGTACAACAATGCTATGTCTTTTGTTTCATTTGGTGCCAATGCTACTGTGCCTCTTGCAGACGGTCCATATTTTTAGCCTACTTTTCACATTTTGCAAAAATGAGGAAGAAGTAGACTTATGAGATCGGGCAAATGTGTGGCTGTCTGTCTGTCTGACCTTCTGTCTGTCTGTCTGTCTGGCTGTGTGTGTGTGTGTCCCCCCCCCCTATCAACTCCTAAACAGCTGCAGCAATCAAAACAAAATTTGGTAGGAGAAAATATCTATACCTGAATACCTCAAGGCCATATTTGAAAATGATATCAGTACTACCAACTGTTGAAAAATCGCAATTGAAATTTGAGCTCACTGTTGGATATCTTGGAAGGTATGAATGGGAGCTTTTTCAAAATTGGCACACGTATAGATAATAACACTGCAGTTTAATTTCCAGGAGGCCATTCATGGCAGTGTAGCCAAAATGATTCTAAGCCTGCTGGTAAGTCCAAATTTTAAATGCATATAACTTCTACACTATCAATTGGATTTCAACCAAATTTCGTATGTGCTATGTGTACAAAACAGATATGACTGGGCGTATTTTTAAGAGCCACCAGGGCTGCCAACTTTTAATAAATGCTCTCAATTTTTTTAAACCAAATACCCATATATCGGAAAGTATGCAAGCCGACAGCTTGAAACTATGCACACGTATAGTACCTGACATTCTATATTAATTTGGAGTAACTTATATACCTCAGTGCTACCAACATGATTCTAGGCCTGCTGAGAGGTCCAATTTTAAATACATATAACTTCTATACTATCATTTGGATTTCAACCAAATTTCGTGTGTGCTATGTGTACTATAACAGATATGAGTATGCCGATTCTTAAGAGTAACCAGGGCTGCCAACTGTTAATAAATACTGTCCCTATTTTTGTTACCCTAATATCAATATATCAGATAGTATGCAAGCCAATAGCTCCAAACTTTGCACACGTATAGTATCTGGCATTCTAGATAAATTTGGAGTAACTAATATAGGCCTACGCCAGTGCTGCCAACATGATTCTAAGCTTGCTGATAGGTCCAATTTTAAAATGATTGTAAGTTCTATACTAACTAATGGATTTCATTCAAAATTGATGCAACAATAGATCATATTATTTCAGATTATTTCTGACAAATACATGTATGTCATTGTTGCTTACATGATTTTACGCGCGCTGTTAGATCCAATGTTTAACTGCATGTAACGTCCATGCTATCCATTGGTCTTCAACCAAATTTTGTATTCTGTACCTTAGGAGATGGAACTAAGAATATATTTCGTCACCAGGGCTGTCAACTGTAGTTCTCTATTAGGCTACATTATGCCAGGTATACAGTATTTCGAACTAATTAGAAATTTCGATATTACCAACCTAATTTAGTCATTATTCTAGATTGATCCATATAGATTAATCATTGGCATGAATCTTAAATTTTTAGGAAAGTAGGCTCTTTAGTTCGTCACGGAACGTCTTGTTTTATAATGTATGGAATAACATATCACCGCATTTTTTGTTATATTCCAAACATAAAGCGACGGTTCTTACGGCCAGTTGTATATATCAGACTCCTCAGTAGCTAATTGAGTCAGATCTTCCAATCAATATTTCTTATTTCCTACATTTAACATTCAAAATACCTCTAAATTGAATTACAATCCAGCTCTCGATATACCATTAGCATGGCTCATAAAATGGAATGGAGTCTCAATGGCAAACATCCATTCATTAATATGTGTGAATTGAATTCTAAAAGATATATAACGACAAAATTCCTTATTGTGGGAAAATTATTGTTCTTGGAGGAGATTTCTGGTAGATTTTTCCTGTTGCCTCACGCTTCTCGCCAAACAGTTATTCACAATTATATTAAATACTCTTCTCTATGGCCCTTCTACAAAATACGTCGCTAACATAAAAACACGCGATCGAAACCAGATGAAATGGAATTTTCTGTTTTTTCTACATGTTAACGGCGACTACTCCTCTGTGGATGGTGATGAATAAAATGTTACTGAATTATCAGCCAGACTTTCAACGCATGAGGATATCGTGACTGAACAATTCACTATATAACACATTTCTCGAAAGTTTGCATTCTTGCACCAAAAAATGATCAATTTAATTACATTAATTTATAATTCATTGAACGTCTGTCCTGTAGTTCAAAGATTAAACAGTTTAAATACTGAAGATGAAAGCCAGCTAATCAGTTTCCTACACAATTCTTGAATTCCTTGGAATTAAGGAATTTGTATCCACATACTGTACTCCAAACGTTTGACCCATAATATGCTCCTTAGAAATATGAACGTTTCCCAAGGGTTCCTAAATGCAAACAAATTAAATATAAGAAGCATGAATGGAAATTAATTGTATTTGGAAAGATTAAGTGCAGTTAAATTTAGGCAGAGAGGTCCAATCCTTCGACTTGATTTAACATCATCCTATAAAAGAGTACCATTTTCTGTTAAGAGGCAACCATTTCCAATTCGCTTGGCATACTTTATCACAATCAATAAAGCTCAAGGGGATACTACGGACAGTAAATATCTCAATCTACCTCATCATGTTTTCAGTCATGGTCAGCAGAATGTTTCAATGTCGAGAGTGCAATCTTTTGACGCCCTTAAAGTTTCAATACTGCCTAAAAGTAATCGTACAAAGAATGTTTATAAGAAAATTCTACAGTAAATATTTTCCCATTGACTATCTTGTTTAGACGGGTTTCAACTAGTGATGTATTAAGTTATGCACATCGTGTGCGTTCCTTCTATTAAATATAAATATAAGAATTTAGCGACTGCTTGAACTCCTGATAGTGGCAAAAAGAAATAACTTTTCACCTTTGATAACAAAGGAATCTAGTGACTTTTCTACTTCTAGGATTTATTTTTTGGAAACGACATTATTTGGCTACAATGTGACCACTGCTGTGTTTTTTATAAGAAAATACCATTCAAATGAATAACACATCGTATAAAGCATTGCCCCGACTCCCTGGTGTAAGAGTAACGCGTCTGCCTCTCACCCGGAGACCCCGTGTTCAAATGTCCATGTCCGTCAGATGCTGCAACGTCATTTTCTAATTGGCCACAGCCACCTCCAGCTAACTCCTCGACCGATTTCTTTCAATCATCCTCATTTGTGCCAGATGAACCATATGTTCTACCTCTTAATGCAGCAACCACTACCTCCACTACCACTGTGGGGAATCTGGTGACAATATTCATGTGCCACCTTCATGTCGACTAACAATAACATTTTAATTTTTCTCAACGGAACGATTATGGATGTTGTGGTGATTG
Source organism: Meconema thalassinum (assembly GCA_946902985.2). Taxonomy (NCBI): domain Eukaryota; kingdom Metazoa; phylum Arthropoda; class Insecta; order Orthoptera; family Tettigoniidae; genus Meconema; species Meconema thalassinum. The sequence goes on from OX336394.1 coordinate 347,235,747, forward strand.
TCTAGGCATCAATTAAACTCTGATGGAACGAGAGATAGCACATAATTAGCTTAACAACATGCCTAGCTCTGGCCTGGAATTGCGTGATTTCCGGCAGTAGCTCCGCTACAATAGAAAGTATGGAGATTATGGATCGTACACACGAAGTACCTAGAGTAATAAAGACGGTAAACGTCTTCCTAGAACATTCATGATAACATTTATATTATTCAGCACGCCAAAAGGAAACGACTGCTGGCCTTTATTCTTCAGCCGAGGCACCGGATATAAATCTGAATGGTTTCTGTCTCTCGCAGAGTCATTTCCTATACGTAGGGCCCTGCGCGGATAAACAAAACGTTATCCGCATCCAACCCGCATCCACACAACTTTTATCCGCATCCGCCCCGCATCCGCATCCGCACAACTTTTATCCGCATCCGCCCCGCATCCGCATCCGCACGACTTGTTTCCGTATTAACACGTTTGTTATCCGAATCCGCTGGCATTACAATAGTATTTTTAAATTACTGTAAATAAAGCATAAAGCAACATATTTAGACATTTGAGGAAAAATTCGTTCCCTTAGGTTTTGTATGTCATGTGCTATGTTTAAAATGAATGTTATACAGCCAGAATTGCACCCCTTTCCAGTTAGGAGTGTTAATTATGCTTATTCACATAATTTGAATGAGATTAGCTGAATTCATCATCTTACATATGTCACGAAAGAAACATAATGGAAAAATATCATACGTCAAAATCTGGGTCCTAGTAATGATCATCATCATCATCATTTCCCCTTATCCAGCTCCTGTCTGGTCGGGGTATTTATGGCACTTCTCCACTTTCCTCTTTCCTTCCACCATTCTTCTTCCACGATCTTGTCCCAGTCCAGATTTCTTTTTCTTACGCCGTTCTTCACTGAATCCATCCACCTTGTTCTAGGTCTTCCTCTTGGTCTCTTACCATTGCACTTCGCCTCCAGCATCTGTCTTGGTATTCTATTTTCCTCCATCCTCTTTACATGTCCAAACCACCTTAGTTTATTCTTCTCAATTCTCTCATTTAGTTTTCCCATCCCAACTTCCTTCCTAACATCTTCATTCCTCACTCTGTCTTTCCTTGTCTTTCCTATCATACTTCTTAGGAATTTCATTTCACTGGCTTGGATTCTACTCTCTTGCCTGCTTGTCAGGGTCCAAGTCTCAGCTGCATAAGTTAATATGGGTACATAGTACACTTTATACATTACCTCCTTGCTTTTCCTTGGTACTTCCTTATCCCAAACAAGTTTTCTTACACTTTGATAGAATGCATTGCTCTGCTGTACCCTCCTGCCAATCTCCATGTCCAACCTACCAGTTTGCATCAATTCACTTCCTAGGTATTTGAACGTGTCCACAATTTCCAAACTCTGACTTCCAATTTTCACAGTGCCCTTTCCTTGTCTTTCCCCTCTTGTCATCACCATGGTCTTGCTTCTCTATACTGATTTTCAGGCCATACTTCTGAATATTTTCGTTCAGTGCATCTAGTTGTTTTTGCACTTCATCGGTGTTCCTTCCCCAGACCACAATATCATCTGCAAATAACAGTAACTTCATTTCTTTATGTTCATATGCTTCCTTTGTTTCCTTTACTATTTCATCCATCACCATTATGAACAAGAGAGGTGACAGCACACTCCCCTGTCTTAGTCCAGTCTTGTTCGTAAACCAATCTGTCTTTCCAACTGGGGTCAGTACCCTGCTAACACAGTTGTTGTACATTGCTTGCACCATTTCCAACATTTCTCTTCCCAGTCTCTTCTTAACCATGGTTTCCCATACCTTCTCTCTGGGGACACTATCATATGCCTTTTCTAGATCTATGAAAGTCATGATCAAATCCTCTCCATATTCCCAGTTCTTTTCCATCCCCTGCCTCAAGCTAAAGATTGGGTCCACTGTGGATCTTCCACTCCTGAAGCCATACTGTTCCTCTTGCAACTCTCCTTCCACCTAGTAATGATATTAAGCCTAAACAATTTCGAATTGTATTCTAAAAACTATCCGCAAATTTTCTCCAAACAATTTCCGCAACTTACCAGCAGTGATGGCTGATTATTTGGAGACCACTTTGGAACCAGGAGATGTCAGGAGAAGGAGAGGAAAAAGGTCCAGGACCAGGATGCCCTGGATATTTGATATTCCCTCCTGCCATGAGGAGTTGAAATTACCCCTCATTTTATCTGGTATCTGCTCTCCGCACAGTCATGCAAACAATATCCACATGGCGAAGAATTTTGAGGTTAACCGCGGGTATATCTGCGGATATCCGCATCCGCGCAGGGCTTTACCTATAGGCAGTTTGAAATCAACACAGAAAATTAGGTAAGCTTTAAAAAATACCATATTGTTCTTTTATAATTATTAATTGTTCCGTATTGAGTTACAGTACAGTTTGAAAACTAAATCAAATTGGTCCACCTAGTCAATACTTTTCAAATTAGATTCATTTATTTTAAAAATAGTGTACAATATTGTTTCGAGATTCTCTGATCTCATCTTCAGCACTTAACCCGTTGAGTGCTACGCCCGTCTATGAATGTTGCACAAGCACGTTTTTTATATAATACTAGCAACCCACCCCGGCTTCACCCGGGGCAGTTATGAATGCATTACGTGATAAGCGCTCTTTTATCGATGTCGATGAACTACGACCTATATCCGTTTTACGCCTCAGCATGATGGGTAAAAATCACTGACTGGACTATTAGTTATATTATCATGGAGATTGCATGTGAAACGAATTCTTGTCAGACGTAATGGCGAGGTGAATGGAACACAAATCCCCCTTCCGTTCAATCTAGAGATACTTATAGTGGGCGATGCTTTGAAGATAGAGATATGCTCTCGCGGAATCTTTTGTAGAACGTTCCATGCTGAACAATTCTTACACTCATACTATATTGATATTTGTATGGTTAAAAAGCGCACAGACGCCAGGTCTTTGTTTCGACATATTCACTGAAATCGTTATTGTAATAATAATGTTATTGGTTTTACGTCCCTTTTAACTACACTGGCTTTTAGAGACGCCGGGGTGCCGGAATTTTGCCCCGAAGGGGATCTTTAACGTGCCAGTAAATCTACGAACACGGTTCCCTCACATTTAATCGTTATTGCATGGCTTCCTTTGATCATAAATAAATAATTGTCCACAGAAACCTTCCTGGAGGTATCCTTTACAGAATGGTGAAAACCGCATCAAAATCCATCCAGTGGTTCTCGAGATTACCCGTGACATCCAAGAATCGGGGACTTAGTTTTATACTAATTAGAGATTTCCCATTCGCTTTCGAGTGCCGATTTGATCCCTGGTATGTATTGCCATCTATTTGCCATTATGTAGTATACCTTGATTCTAGAATTTTGCTTCCGAAAGTAACTAACAGACAATTTTGTAGACGTCTTTCTACTACAGCTGGAGTTCATCTGAGATGTAAACAGGAATAACAAGCAAATTTTTTCACGCTGTGTTGTGATTTTGAATCAAAGAAAATCAATATCTGTTCTAGTTTGGAGCAACAAGTTTTACTTGCCTGCTGATTTTAGGAAATTTTATTTTTGCCCTGGTATGGAAATAATGCCCACACAAACATATTAATTTTGATTGGTCTAAAAATAAAAAAATATATAAGCATTGGATTTTGAATTTGCATTTGAATTAATAGAGACCCAAAACCCTCAGACATTTTAAGCCTATCACCCCCACCCTACTCCATGATGTTAAAACTAGGACTTCTATAATGTTTTCGAAAAGTTAAAGAGACAGCTCAGCACTTAAAAGGTTAACATAAAAATTTGAAGCATTTCCAGGACATGCCCATTTTCGTACAAGAAAATTTAAAACCATTAAAATTCCCTGTATTATATTCAGACAATTATTTGTCTTCGTCGAGAAAAACGTGGAACATCATAAGGTACAATATAATCTTCATTCTTGTGTGGTTTGACATATGGAAACCAATTTGACAATTTGAGTAAAGAAACGTTAAGACAGAACTTGGACTTGTGTTCAAATGGTAGCTCAAAGATGATGTTTAGGCGGAGTGTAAAGGCGACTTTTTCCATATCCCATTCGTGAACAAAATAAATCAAGATGTTCAGTAAAGACCATACAGCCTACATTCTCCTAAATGCATGGGTATTGTTATAACTCTTTGTCCTTTTCAAGGAATATAATAGAATGTTGGTTGCAGTAGCGTGTTGAAATACAACGTGCTATACGGATATTAAACATGAATATGAGGTACCCTTTGCTTGCTACCTCTGTAAAAAGTTGCATTCAATTCGGTTTCACCGTGTTTGAATTGATAGGGGGAATCAATTTTGACACATACATGGTCGCCATATGCAAACTATTGGACTGATGAACTTGTAGCTTGATCAAAGAATGCTTAGAACATAACGGTATGTTGTTGCAAGATTTGGTAGAGATCAAATGATTAGGTTGGTCGTAATTTGATTTAAGCTGTTTATATTTGGGTGGCCACCATTACGTTTCCGTCAAGATGGCGGCGATATAAAACATGACACTGAGGTTTTCTTTGCTAGTGCTACCTCTGTACCAAATTTCGTTCAATTCGGTTTCACCGTGTTTGAATTGATAGGAGGAATCGATTTGCACACCTACATGGCCACCATCCGCAAATTATTGGGCTGATGACCTTGCAGTTTGGTCAAACGATTCTTCATACACAAAGGCAGAACTTTGCAGAATTTGGTAGAGATCGCATGATTAGGTTAGTCGTAATTTGATTTAAGCTTTGAACATTTGGGTGGCCGCCATTACGTTTCCGTCAAGATGGCTGCGATATAAAACAAGGCACTGAGGTACCCTATGCTTGCTCTACCTCTGTATCAAATTTCGTTCAATTCGGTTTCACCGTGTTCGAATTGGTAGGGGGGACAGACATTCAGAGTACACACACTCACACACAGACTCACACACCCACACGCACACACACACACACACACACACACACACAGACAGACACACAATTTTTGGCCCTGTGTAGATCTCATAAGTCTGCTTTCATTTTTTGCAAAAATCGAAAGTAGGCTAATGATACTCGCTCATTGCATATCATCCCCGTGAGTGAAGTGTGTGGCGTATTGCAAACACGGACGACTTTCATCCGTCGTCGAATTTGAATTTGAATTAGTTTTCAATATCTACAAGAAATCAGTCTGTTGGAAATGGTTGCGTCTATAGAAAGGGATCATATTTTCTAAGCCACAAAGCAGGACGCTTTTTGAGTTTCAAGGTGGAGGTTCATTCCATAAATCAGGGAACGGTCAAGCTTAAAAGCATATAGCTTGGTTTTGTTGATTGATTTAGGGGCTTTGTGACATCGTGTACTTGCGTATGTGTGTGTAATTTTTCTGATAACCTGTGTTATTGTGATGGGTGTATTAGTGTATTGCAAGGAACAGTAAAGCATTAGAAGAGAGCTATGTCTGGTTGGAAGAAAAGGCACGAAAGTTAGGATTAGAAGTGAATACAAGTAAAACCAAGTATATGAAGATGTGAAACTCCAGAGAGGCAAGAAGAGATCCGTATATTAAATTAAATGGGAAAGAATATCAAAGAGTAAAAGAATTCAAATATTTAGGCTCAATAATAACTGAGGATAACAGAACATCAGTGGAAATACAAGAAAGAATTAAAAGTGGAAATAGATGCTATTACGCTCTGCAAAGCATGTTTAAATCGAGAAATGTTAGTAGGAATACTAAAATAAAAATTTACATTACAATACTAAGACCTGTGGTTATGTATGGATCGGAAGGTTGGGTTCTCAATAGAAGAGAAGAAGACTGACTGCGAAAATGGGAAAGGAAGATCTTGAGGAAAATATACGGGGCAGTGAGAGAGGAGGAAGGTTGGAGAATAAGGACAAATGTGGAATTACAGGAACTCTTCGGACAGGCAGATATTGTGGTCAAAATTAAGCAGGGGAGGATAAGATGGGCAGGACACGTTCAGAGTACGCCAGATTCACGGAGTGTCAAAAAGGTGTTTACGCAAAGACCAGATGGAAGGAGGAGAAGAGGAAGACCCAGGAGACCGTGGATAGATGATGTGGAAGACGACCTTAGGAGTCTGGGAATCAGGAACTGGAGAAGGAAGATAGAGATGAATGGAGGCAGGTGATAAAGGAGGCCAACGTTCTTCAAGGACTGTAGCGCCGACCAGTAAGTAAGTAAGATTAGTGTATTTGTAATTCTCCAAAGCATACAGCCATTCTGGATTAAGTACCATGCTATACTGCCTAATCTTGACAATTTTATATCATTACTGTCATTATCATAATTTGAATTAATGCTGTGTTTCTGTTTTATTTGTAAATTTAAGTAGTGTAGATCTTACTGTATGGATTTGTATTGTATACTCTGTATTCATGGTATAATCAGTTTAGGTGGGGGAGGGGGCGATTGGTCCCAATTTTTCTGAAAATATAAACCTAATTTAATCTAATCTACTTTCGAGAGAGAAGTATAATCGGTTAGTGCACCTTCTCGGGTTATAGGCTACGTCAACTTAATATACAGGGTAAAGTCGGGATACATGGCGCACTGGTTTTAAAACTGACCTAAAGACTACGCCTGACCTTTAAAATAAGATTGCATTCATGGATACTTTGAGAACACACGATTTATGAATAATAGCATACAGTCGTATACATCTTAGAATATTATCCAAGAGATAGAAATGTCTAAAAAACATTGTTTTTTCTTCACCTCTCCCACTGGGGTAGGCTCCATGACGCAATTGTGAGGGAGATATGATTACTGTGAAAACACTTAATGACATTCTATTTTCTCTACTTAAAGCGTGGTGTTCCTTCCTCCTTCTTCTTCTTCTTTTTATGAATGCATCTACATGATGAACACTTTTCGACCACCACGTGGTGAAGTGGCTATCATCCCTGGGTTTCGCCCCGGTGGTCTGGGTTTGATTCCCGGCTCCGTCATTGATCTTAGATACTAATTTGTAGGCTGCAACGGGGTGCACTCAGCCTAGTGAGGACAATTAGTAGTTGTCTGACAGTTAATGTAGTTACTTTATATTTGTATTGCTTACTCTGTATTCATGGTACAATCCGGTTAGGTGGGGGAGGGGGTTTGGTCCTAATTCTTCTGAAAAAATAAACCTAGATAATCAGCCGAGAGGATCCGACACGGTAACCACGCGTCAATTATCCCCTACTCGTGGGAGAGATGGTGCATCTACCTCGCCCCTCGCAATGTGGCTAACGGCATCCTAAACTGTGCTGGTGAAGTGAGAACTCACCCAATCTAATGCTAAAGACTCCTGAATAAACGTGCATGGCGAATAGCCTAGCAGGGTGATCAATATGCTATTCGAAGAACACATAACATTTTTGCACTCAGCAACTTTCTTCTTTTACGAAAGTTACGTCTCAGAACAAATAAATAAAATCTAACAACACTCAATACAAAACTACTGGTAGCCTACAACTCTTAGTTAGTTAGTTATTGTTGTTTTAAGGGGCGGAACTACGTGGTCGTCTGCCCCTAGCCCACAACTCTCCATCACTGACGTTTCCACTCAGCAACCTTCAAACGACCTACCGTCACTACAGTCGTCCTGGCAGTGATGTGCCACTCTCCTGATACGCCAACTCTCCCGACTCAATAATTGGAAAAATACCAGTATATACAATTATACATGTATGTGTATTTGTTACTGGGACTAGGAATGGGTAGGAGGCAGCACAATGAACAACATAAGTGTGGAATTGCCTTTAGCTTTCTTGGCATTTTACAATATTTCCACTCAATGGGCACCTACCCCAATCCTTAAATGTGAAGATAACTCCACGACAGCCAGCACAGAAACTCTGGTGATCAGACAAATCCAATACTCACCATAATATACGAGGCTGATAGCCGCGATGTACCAAGGCTATTAAATAAAGCAACATTAAGAATTGAAATCCTTGGAATAGGGTGCAATTTAACCTGGGAATCTTGGTAAAACTAAACCAAACCCCGTGGCTCTACAGCGCATGAATAGCTTAGGCCTACCAAGTGACCGCGGCCCAGCTTGGAGATTATGGGGTGACGCGTCGTCAGCGCATCGGGTCCCTTCAGCCGTTAATCTTGATCTCCGTGACCGGGGCGCTACCTCATTGTCAGACAGCTACTCAATTGGCATCACGAAGCTGAGTTCACCCCGTTCCAGCCCTCACGTCGGTTTCTAAAATCCCATATGGAGCCGGGAATCCAACCCCAGGCCTCCAGGTATGAGGCAGGTGCGCTACCCCAACACAACGGGGCATAGTGGTACAATGGTTTTAAATCTACCTTGACAATAAAATTGACGACTTAATTTTATTTGTTGACAGTTGTTGAAGCTCAGTCTTGATGAACTATCTCCTGGAGGCGACAGCACCATGTCCCCAAGACGCGATTACCCCTCATCACCTTTGACACGATAGTTGTTCGTTATTATTATCAGGAATCTAACAGCAGTTATGGTTAAGTGAGACAGACGCAGTACCTTTGTGACATATTCGGAGTGATATCCATCAAGCTAGTCTTCATATCAATGGATCAGGCTCGCGTTGACAGCACCAATCTGATGGTCTATGACAGAGTGGGATATGACCTGACAAAGAGCCACTGCCCCTAATAATGATCTGACCGCTTTCTAGTTTCCAAATCAAAGACACGTGTAAGCTTTGAATTGGAGAAATCCACTTTGCTTGTACTGCAAAGATGGACAGTTCGAATCCTGAATCTGACAGTGACAATATTGGGAAGATAGCAACCAGTCTTCTACAGGTATTATTCACTGACACTCCAGGTAAATGCGGGGATGGTTCTGTAGCGTATTTGAAGTCTCGGATATGTGTGTGAATGTCTGTCTCACCCCTCCTACCATTTCTCAAACGACGAAACCAAATAGAATCATATTTGGTCAAGTGGTAGCACTAGTATTCTAAAGGGCACCTCGGTGTAATGTTTCATGTCGCCACCATCATAATGAAAACAAAATGGCAGCCACCCAAAATTTATTTTATGCATGTTTAGAGTGATTGACTCATGAACCTAAGATCATGGGTTTGAATACCTGCCGAGAGATCGTGGTTCAGTTCCACAGAGTTCCTAGTCGTACGATGCTGCCTTGCAAGGAATGCCACGTTTTACATTTTGGGGCAAAGTTAAAACTACTATATATGTAATTAAGCTTTAAGAAACTGCTTGATATTGATATTGAAATTCGGACTGATCACTATTAAAGCAAATAACTACTAACATTTACCATCCAAAAATGGAAAAACAAACAAAAAATTGAACTTGGTCCACTTTTGCCCTGGACCATTCATATGTTAATTGCCTCTATCAACATACGACCTTTCAGTTTGATTGCTGTAATAGATTCGTGTATATTGAGAACCGTCTAAATATTTCGGATGGTCACCATATTGGATTTTTATATATGCAGGCCATAGAGTTATGTACTGTTAGATGAAGATTATTGCGTTGGTGTATCGAATGATTAGGGCACCAGAAAAAAATACGAGATTTAAAAATTTCGCTCAGCCACCATCTTGTGGTTTTGAAAAAAATTAGTTCTAATTAGATGTCAGTGGATTAATAGTTGTACAATAATTTACCATACCAAGTTCCAATACGCTCGAACGGTTAAGTCGCGAGAAACGTCCATTTAAATGACTATTTTACAAGTCAACGCCATGTTGCATTTGAGATCATCAGGTTATTGAAAGATGTATAGGTGACCTAATGTTAATAGCCTTTATCAACATATACAATTTCACTTTGATTGCTGTCATAAATAAGAATATATTGAGAACCGTCTAAATATTTTGGATGGTCGCCATATGGAATTTTTATATATGTAGGCCATAGAGTTATGTACTTTTAGATTACTGTCATTACGCAGGTTTGTTATTCAAACGTTGACTTTGATCGCATGATTAGGACACAAGAAATGAAAACTTAATTTAAAAATTTCACACAGGCGCCATCTTGATGTTATGTTGACAATTGAACTATGTTATATGTCAGTGCATTACAATGTGTGCATACATTGGTTCTACCATGTTTCACTGCGATCGGATGGTTAAATCTCCGCCAGGTCTATTTAAATATCTCAAATTCCCTTGGCCACCATGTTCGTTTTGTACTTGAGAATTTTCTGAAATTTAATTTACATAGGTGAACTTCGAGTAGAGCCCTTTATCACCATACAAAATTTCGGGGTGATGATCAGTACTAGTTTTGTAGATATATAATACCTTTGGAATATTTCGCACAGCCGCCATGTTGGATTGGTGAAACGAATTAAAATTTGAAGGGCACGGTCTGGGTCGGACAGTAGTACTATGTCCTTACCGAGTTTCGTTGAAATCGCTTCAGCCGTTTAGATTGTATTACGGTGGGGGACACAGACATACACACACACACACACACACACACACACACATACACACACACACGGACAAGAGGTGATCTCATAAGCCTACCTTTTCATAAATGAAAATTGGCTAAACAAATCTAAAGGGTGAATTACAAAAAAAAACAAGATGTTCAGTAAAGAACATATAGCCTACTTTCTCCTAAATGCATGGGTATTGTTATAACTCTTTGTCCTTTTCAAGGAGTATGATTGAATGTTGGTTGTAGTAGCTTGTTGAAATACAACGTGCTATAGGGATATTAAACATGAATATGAGGTGCCCTTTGCTAGTGCTACCTCTGTACCAAATTTCGTTCAATTCGGTTTCACCGTGTTTGAATTGATAGGGGGAATCGATTTGCACACATACTTGGCCACCATCTGCAAACTATTGGGCTGATGTTCTTGCAGTTTGGTCTGAATATGTTTCCCACATAAAGATATGGAGTTGCAAAATTTGGTAGAGACTAGATTATTAGGTTGGTCGTAATTACATTTTAGCTTTTAACATTTGGGTGGCCGCGATTACGTTTCCGTCAAGATAGCGGTGATATAAAACATGACACTGAGGTGCCCTTTGCTAGTGCTACCTCTGTACCAAATTTCGTTCCATTCGGTTTCACCGTGTTCGAATTGATAAGGGGAATCGATTTTCACACAAACATGGCCGTCATCCGCAAAATATTAGGCTGATGACCTATTAGTTTGGTCAAAGGATGCCCCCTCCATAAAGGTATGTTGTTGCTAAATTTGCTCGAGATCGGATGATTAGGCTAATCGTAATTTGATTTAAGCTTTGAACATTTGTGTGGCCGCCATTACGTTTCTGTCAATATGGCGGCGATATAAATCATGACACTGAGATGCCCTTTGCTAGTGCTATCTCTGTACCAAATTTCGTTCCATTTGGTTTCACCGTGTTTGAATTAATAGGGAGAATCGATTTTGACACAAAGATGGCCGCCATCCGCAAACTATTAGGCGAATGACCTATTAGATTGGTCAAAGGATGCTCCCCTCATAAAGGTATGTTGTTGCAAAATTTGGTAGAGATCGGATGATTAGGTTAGTCGTAATTTGATTTAAGCTTTGAACATTTGTGTGGCCGCCATTACGTTTCCGTCAAGATGGCGGCGATATAAAACATGACACTGAGGTGTCCTTTGCTAGTGCTACCTTTGTACCAAATTTCGTTCAATTCGCATTCACCGTGTTCGAATTGATAGGGGGGGACAGACATTCAGAGTACACACACTCACACACACACACACAGACACACAGACACACACACACACACAGGCTCACACACACACATACACACACACAGACAGACACACTTTTTTCGCCCTGTGTTGATCTCATAAGTCTACTTTCATTTTTTGCAAAAATCGAAAGTAGGCTAATATCGCTCAGGGAGAGATAGCGATTACAGCCAGCTCCGTGTACCGGTCAATGCTGGTAGCATCGGTGATAGGTCTGCCGGGCTAGAGAGTAGCTGTGACACAATATTCAGCAGCAAGAACCTGATACAAAGGTTCGGTCTTAAGGTAGTTGATACACATGATAATATGAACTTCATTGATATTTTTTTGATCTCGAATGAAAGTACACATGTGTTGACCTAAATCTGAAGTTTTAAAGCGAAAGTTTCGATTTTAAACGGGATATTTCCATTTAAATTCATGCATGTACTGAACTGTCACCTGTGTGGGCATGCAAATGGAAATGTATATACTACCGGTGTGTTTCGTGCCATTTTCCCAAATGTTAAATTCTTTCAGACAAAAAACAAAATAACTCTAGAACTAATGCTCCAAATTGCATGAAATTTGGAATTCCCCTTGTTGAGGCAAGGTTATATAGGATGAACTTCAATTCCTCAATTCCATTGAAAAATATGCTCAGTGCACCTAAAAATCATGTGAAATTCTTAATTTGCTTCAATATTCTAATGAAATACCTATAAAAGGATAACGTATTCTTTCAGTAAGTTTATTGGGTCTATCCTGGGTAATTTAGTGTTGTCATTAAAGAAACAAATAGTTTATGCCAATGACAATGATAGTTTTCCAGAAATTTAGTTTTCTGTAACATTCAAGAAAGATTTCTTAAATATTTTAAAATGTATATTTTATTACACTTATTGAAATTTAAAAGTTTAGACATCTAACAAAAGTCCAGCATTTCTACTAGAAGTTTACTAAGTTTAATTCCAATCCCAGGTATGGATCCATAGATATAGAGTAATTTACAAAATGCATACATTCCAGGTGTATTAGCCCCCTTAATAACATGAATATGTTTTTGGGCTGTGATTAGCGTGGACAAAAAACCGTCAAAGATATCCGGTCGTTACCATTGTAACAAGTGTTCGTCATCTATGACTATGTATTCTAGTTCAGTGCTGTTGTTGTTTGAGTTTTCAGTCTCTTGACTGGTTTGAAGCAGCAATCCATGCTCCCCTGTCCTGAGCTAATCGTTTCATCTCTACATAGCTACCACACCCTACATCCAAGACAATCTGTTTAACATATTCTAACCTCGGTCTACCCCTACAAATCTTATCCTTCACACTCCCATGACTAAGTTTGCTATTCCTGGATGTCTTAGTATGTGTCCTATCGACCTATCTCTTCTCTTCATTAGCAGTCGCCAGAAACATCTCTCGTCTCCTAATCGCCTTAATACCTCTTCATTTGAAACACTACATACCCATCTGATCTTCATCATTCTCTTGTAATGTTGGATTGTTATATGTATCCTCTTTTCCGCTGCTCCAACAGTCCAAGTTTCAGTTCAATAGAGAGGCACGCTTCATAAAAAGGCCTTAAAAATGAATTCCTAACATCTAAATCTATATTTGATGTCAACAGATTCCTTTTCTGCATAAATGCTTTCCTTGCCTGTGCTAACCTACTTCTTATATCCTCTTTGCTACGCCCATCACTGGTTATTTAGCTTTTTAAGTAACAGAAGTCAGAGTTGAAATTATTTGCCCTTGAATCTTTTCTCCTACTTTGATTTTTTCTCCAATTTCCATCATTGTTTGTTCAATGCACAAATTCAACAGTATGGGTAACTAGTTGCAGCTTTGCTTTACACCTTTCTGAATTCCAGCTTCTTTCTCATTTCCTTCAGCTCGAATAACTGGTGTCTGGATTCTGCATGGAGCCCCTCCCTATCCCTGTACTTCATGTCGATCGTTTTCCAGGTATCAAACAACTTGCTCCAACCAACGTTATCAAAAGCCTATTCTGAGTCTATAAATGTCAGTAGAGACATCTATATGTTGCGATAAGAATACCTTACTTACTATCATTGAATGTTAGTACGCCTATTGGTCGCGAGATGGGACGAATTCGTGGTGTTGGACTAAAAGTTCCTAAAATTACTAAAATTCGTTCAAAATTTCAAATTCTTCTTTTGTAGCGTCTACAAGTGTCATTAAAAATTTGAAATATCAGTGCTACAAACATAAAATTTTGGTGTCAGCAATACTCCCTAAAACATTGCCAATATCAAATTACAGTACATCGAAAGTGTTATTTTGTGTGCGTGATTGATCTAGGCGTACATGCTTACCAAGGCAACAAGACTATCAAATTGGGACGTTACCATGAATTACATCAGTTGTTGCTTATTCTTTTTTTTAAAAGCACACACCGAAAGGATGAAAACCTGGTGGGCCAGCAAGAAGGCAAACATTTCAGGTCTCGCGGTCCTTAGTAGGCCTAACGAAGAATAGATAATTAAAACCAGTAGTTCCATGAAGAACTAAAGCCTCTTTTCATATATCCTACTTATGTTAATTGCCGCTTCCAACATACAAAATTTCAGTTTAAATATTTCGGATGGTCGCCATGTTGGTTTGTTATATGTATATTCCATAGAGTCATGTACCTTTAAAGGAAAATTATTTCGTAGGTTCATTAATCAAACTTTCACTTCGATCGCATGATTACGACATGAGAAATAGAAACTTAATTTTAAAATTCGCACAGCCCCCATCTTGAGGTTATGTAAACATTGAACTAAATTAGATACCAGTGCACTAAGATGTGTATAAACATTTGCTGTAAGTATACCGAGTTTCATTGCGTTTGGATCATTAAATCGCGGGAAAAGTTTATTTAAATGTTTCAACTTCGCTTGGCCGCCATGTTCGTTTTCTAGTTAACCGGTTTTTGAAAGTGTCATAGATGAACTTCCAGTAGAGCCCTTTATCTCCGTGCAAAATTTCAGAGTTTCAGAGATATAGAATGCCTGTGAAATATTTCGCACAGCCGCCATCTTCAGGTTATGTAAACAATTGAAAGAAATTATATGTCGGTACATTACAATGTGTATAAACATATACTGTACCTGGTTTCACTGCGTTTGGTTAACTAAATCACGAGGAACGTCTATTTAAAAGTCGCAAATTCGCTTGGCCGCCATGGTGGTTTTGTATTTATCAGGTTTTCAAAAGTCACATCGGTGAACTTCCAGGGTGATATCGGTAATAGTTTCGGGGATATTGAATGTTGGTGAAATATTTCAAACAACCGCCATGTTGGATTGATAAGACGTAACAAAATTTGAAGAACACGGTCGGGGTCGTCCGGAATAGTGCTATGAACGTACTGAGTTTCATTGAAATCTCTCCAGCCGTGTAGATTTTACTAGGGGGGGGGGGAGGCGGGGCACACCAACACGTATCTCACACATGCGCGCACACACACACAGATACACGGAAAAAAGGTGATCTCATAAGTCTTTATTTTTTCATAAATGAAAATAGGCTAATAATAATAGTAACAATAATGTAAAAGAAAGATTCTAAGAAAAATCTTGGGCCCAGTAAAGGAGAGATGGCACAACCACAATAACCGATGTGATGAGGAAATGAAGACTTTCATTTTATGACCAAATGGCATGAATGAGCGCTGTGAGTTTGACAAACAGGATCTTTACATATTTTCTAGAGAAGAAAATCAAGGGGGCTTGGTTCACTGAGGTAGGCAGATATTTAGAAGGAATTGGGATTTCATGTCACGATGTGCAGGAGCGTGTGTCTCTTAAGATGAAACTGAGAGCACACCGGGGTTTCCTGGAAAAACCTAAGCCTAAAACGGGCATGAAGTGGACGGAATAAAGGAAGCAACAACATTAAGAAAAGTGAACATACTTGGAATATTAATACATAATTTCAAACTCCTTTGCGGAAATATAATTACATTTTGCTATATTTATAAACGCGGTACTTACATTGGCGCAATACCACAGTAATGCAACCACTAACAACCGCACACTCATGCGAGGACCACCTGGTCCTTCAGTGTGCCAAGTTACAGTAAATGAACTTTTAGTAGCCTATTGCAGTGAATTTCATCATGACTAAAGTGAAGTGCGGTTTTGTCTTCTAACTTACGCCAACAGATACCAAAAGTGTGCTAATACTTATTTTTAGGGTTCTATTTTTAGGAAAATCTGACGGAAAATTGTAAGATTTTCCTTGCTTTGAATATCAAGACGATAACACAATTCACCTATTGCTGCTTCCTTTACTGCCAGGTCAGCAAGGCGAATCTTCTCAGAAGCGAACCTGCTCCTCCGGGGTCAACTGGTCAAACGGTAGCTGCCAATGGAAATCAGATTCACTTAAGCTGGTTGTAAGAAGTTAGGACATACATCAATTAACTTGATAATAATAATAATCCAACCTAAATATATTACAAGCCGGCCCCGTGGTGTTGGAGTAGCGCGCCTGCCTCTCACCCGGAGGCCCCGGGTTCGACCACCGGCTCCGTCAGGGATTTTAAGACAGACAGACAGAAGGACGGACAGACAGACACACATAAGTCTACTTTTCCTCATATTTGCAAAATGTGAAAAGAAGGCTAAAAATCCAGTATGAACAAGACGATTCATTCCTATTTCTATCTTCTGCTTTCCACTCACACAATTATAATCGAAATGAAAATGTTGGACCTACATGCCGCACATTCACATATTTTTGCACAACTTTCGATACACACAATAGGTCGAGATGAAATGTATGCGTCAGTACTGGGTAAATATTAAAGCTCGACGCAGGAACCAGTTGAAATAACGTATTCCTTAATTGGCCGAAACGCAACAAGAAGAAGAAGAAGATTAGAAACAACTAGTGCGCCCGTGCGAGCTTTCGCAACGTGAATGTAGGTTTATGGGGTAGTAGAGGAGAATGTGGGCGAAGGAAGTTTTTAAATATTGAAGAAATTTATTTATTGTTGTTAAACGGCATATGTAAATGAGAATAACACAAAGAAATATATCTATTGTAGGTCTTAACTTGTTCACATATGATCAGGCACATGAGAAGTAAACATGCCAATGCAATGTAAGAAATGCAAAGCTTAAATACATTCTGGAAATATTCACATAAGTTCAGGCAAAAGTAAACATACCAAAGCAATGCAAGAACTGCAAAGCATAAATATAGTCTGGAAATACAGAAAGACATATAGGTTAGGTATCTTGCCAATGCCGCCACGCTGCCCTGCGCTCTAGCGGCAGGTTCGCCTAGCAGTACGCCACGGTACAAATAGTGTCAAGTCTTTATTAAGCTATACTGGGTTGACAGCGCTGTATGAGCAGTAGAGTAACTAATGGGATTTCATGTAAAGAGCCTCATTTTCTATACCGGTAGTGGAGAGCGCTACTCGCATCCAGTCGGCCGTGTCTCGTCTAGAGCTACTGTTGCCTGGAAACGACATGACTTGCCATTCCTTCATGAGTTTGTTTTATGACTTTATAAGCCTTTTCTCGAGTGCAAAATTGTATTAATTTAATTGTGAGGCATTTAAGGAGCAAGTGAGTGTGTTTCCCGCACACATTGGGTTATGCGGAATATCTAGGTATCCCATATGTGTAGGTTGGTGTTAATAGGACCTTAATTTCGGTACAAAACTGGAATGGGACCTTAGCAGAATAATATAGGGACGGATAATAATATTTCGCCTAGTGTGCATAGAGGGCGTGTGGATGAAAAGGAGGCCTAACGAGTTGTACCAATTGTAAGAAAACATCCGACACTATTATGAAAAGACGATTAAAATGTTATGGACATATTCAAAGAATGGATAAAGAAAGAATTATTGAAAGGATATTTAATCATACCACCTCATTAAAAGCCAAGAATAACAGGATAGCAGAAACTGAAAATGACCTCACGATACCAATGTAACAGACGAAATTTTATGGGCCACATCGTTGGTGAACAAACATAATTTTTCTGCAAACCCCCGGACTTTAGGTCACCACTGCATGGACAGCAGAAAAGAAGAAAGATCATATTGTGAGAATTAAGAGATTTTGGGAAGAGAGGGAAGCTAATTGAAATGCATCTGTGAAATAGATTCAATCACGTTCCTTAGTTGGACGTGTCTGTCTGTTAGGTAGTCAGCCCGAAGGCTGGTTGGATCCTTAAAAAGCACCGCCGATACGTTATGTGAGTAGATACCCACAAAAACCCAAGGCAGTGCTATATTGAGGCGTTCTAGGCAAGAAGAGGAGTGAGGTAGTTTGCCATTGCTTTCCTCACTGAGTCAGAACATTACTCCTAACCCTATGAGTAGAACCTTTCACAGCATTCACAGGCACTGACTGTGCCCTGAATGCCATTACTAAGCACCACCCATACCTCAGTAGCTTCCATAAAATCACAGCCATGAGTGAGACTGAGACATCGGTGAAAAGCCACCTTTTACTCTAGCCTGTGCCAACTGACAAATGCAAATGTACTGTTTTCATCAAGAGATGGCAAACAGGCCATATTACTACTGTTAATAATAATAATATTAGTTAAGGCGTTTGCAGGTTTCCAGGAGACAGTGGAGTTTTCAGTGAGCAGAGAAAGATCTTATACGGCGGAGCAGAAGAACGAAGTGGGAGAGAGGTTGAAGAGAGTGAAGACAAATAATAATGTAAAAACTGTCAAACGTGGTTCATAATTGGCCGTAACGAATAAATATACAAAAGAATAATAATAATAATTATAATAATAATAATAATAATAAAATATCCACTTCAACGACCCCAATAGAAAAGACAACTCTTTAGCAAAAAGTTTGCTAAGAGCAAGAAAGATCTACCAGAAATGAATATCACTGATCAAGACATACACAACAGAACCACTTTCAGTAATAAGATACACTCATTTGAGCGGTTCCTAGAGCCAGAAACAGCGACCAAGAAGGAACAACATTGGACAGCTGAAAAGAAAGAAGCTATGAGCAAGATAATGAAGGAATACTGGCACCAAAGAAAACTGAAATCATAAAGAGTTATTTACGTTGGCCAAAATCGATTATGATGAAGAAAATATCCATGATTCGTTTGTTCTTTTTCTTTTTTTCTTCGTATGGCTTTTAGTGCCAGGAGTGTCCGAGAACAAGTTCGGCTCGCCAGTTTTGAAGCTGCTTCGAGGCGGACACCCAATGGGTGAGCTACAAGTACCGTCGCGTTTGGAGTGTTGTCTGGGGAGAAAAGTTTGAAGTGAGAACGACGAGTTGGAAGGTAGCGGCTGTGGCCTATAGTTAGGGACCAACCCCGGCATTTGCCTGGAAGGATGATGGGAAACCACAGAAGACCATCTTCAAGGTTGCCGGTGTGGGGATTCGAACCTCCTCGCCTCCCGGATGTGAGCGACTGCCAGCAGTCATGCCGTAACGACCACGGCTAACTCACCCGGTCATGATTCGGTATTTCTATATGTTGGAGGAATTTAGGCGTTTTTATTACGGTATTTATTCACCTTCATTATTAATCGATCCGGACCGCGTGGACCTCCCTTTGCTATGTCACTGCTCACTGCCGAATAACGAAGCCCGTTGTAACTAGAGTCCAATATTACTGCCCGGTTTATCTCTTTAAGCCCTGATGACGTCAGCAGCTACAGGTGGATAGGTTAAAAGCGGTTGATAGTGACTGTTTAAAGCTTTTTGTTCTACATGATAATGAGTGGCAGGTTAATGACACTCCACACGCTGTCAGCAGGCACGTGAGTTCATGCACAGTCAGCTTGAGGTCGGCACAACGCTTGCTCCGCACTCTGCACATTGCCCACACTGTAGAGGCAGAGAAGATTTACAATAGAGGACTTTACTTTATGGAGATTGTAACTCAAATTTTATAGGATTCAGAGAATGAATTTGGCTATCCCGATAATTCACAAACTAATTACGATGAACCAAGAACAACAAGATGTTCAGTAAAGAACATATAGCCTACTTTCTCCTAAATGCATGGGTATTGTTATAACTCTTTGTCCTTTTCAAGGAGTATAATTGAATGTTGGTTGTAGTAGCTTGTTGAAATACAACGTGCTATAGGGATATTAAACATGAATATGAGGTGCCCTTTGCTAGTGCTACCTCTGTAAAAAAAATCATTCAATTCGGTTTCACCGTGTTTGAATTGATCCGGGGAATGGATTTGCACACATACATGGCCGCTATTTGCAAACTATTGGACTGATGACCGTGTAGTCAGTCATAAGATGCTTTCCACAAAAAGGCATGTTGTTGCAAAATCCGGTAGAATTCAAATTATTAGGATGGTCGAAATTTGATTTAAGCTTTTAACATTTGGGTGGCCGTCATTCCGTTTCCGTCAAGATGGCGGCGATATGAAACATGACATTGAGGTGCCTTTTGCTAGTACTACCTCTGTACCAAATTTCGTTCAATTCGGTTCCGCCGTGTTTGAATTGATAGGGGGAATCGATTTGCACACATACTTGGCCACCATCTGCAAACTATTGGGCTGATGATCTAGCAGTTTGGTCAGAATATGCTTCCCACATAAAGATTTGTTGTTGCAAAATTTGGTAGAGACTAGATTATTAGGTTGGTCGTAATTACATTTTAGCCTTTAACATTTGGGTGGCCGCGATTACGTTTCTGTCAAGATGGCGGTGATATAAAACATGACACTGAGGTGGCCTTTTCTAGTGCTACCTCTGTACCAAATTTCGTTCCATTCGGTTTCACCGTGTTCGAATAAATAGGGGGAATCGATTTTCACACAAAGATGGCCGCCATCCGCAAAATATTAGGCTAATGACCTATTAGTTTGGTCAAAGGATGCTCCCTCCATAATGGTATGTTGATGCAAAATTTGGTAGAGATCGGATGATTAGGTTAGTCGTAATTTGATTTAAGCTTTGAACATTTGTGTGGCCGCCATAAGGTACGGTCAAGATCGCGGTGATATAAAACATGACACTGAGGTGCCCTTTGCTAGTGCTACCTCTGTACCAAATTTCACTCCATTCGCTTTCACCGTGTTCGAATTAATAGGGGTAATCGATTTTGACACAAAGATGGCCGCCATCCGCAAACTATTAGGCTAATGACCTATTAGATTGGTCAAAGGATGCTTCCTCCATAAAGGTATGTTGTTGAAAAATTTGGTAGAGATCGGATGATTAGGTTAGTCGTAATTTGATTTAAGCTTTGAACATTTGTGTGGCCGCCATTACGTTTCCGTCAAGGATCGCGGTGATATAAAACATGACACTGAGGTGCCCAT
This sequence comes from Meconema thalassinum, assembly GCA_946902985.2. Taxonomy (NCBI): domain Eukaryota; kingdom Metazoa; phylum Arthropoda; class Insecta; order Orthoptera; family Tettigoniidae; genus Meconema; species Meconema thalassinum. The sequence goes on from OX336394.1 coordinate 347,256,780, forward strand.
TGCTAGTGCTACCTCTGTACCAAATTTCATTCCATTCGGTTTCACCGTGTTCGAATTAATAGGGTTTTTGACACAAAGATGGCCGCCATCCGCAAACTATTAGGCTAATGACCGATTAGATTTGTCAAAGGATGCTTCCTCCATAAAGGTATGTTGTTGCAAAATTTGGTAGAGATCGGATGATTAGGTTAGTCGTAATTTGATTTAAGCTTTGAACATTTGTGTGGCCGCCATTACGTTTCCGTCAAGATCGCGGTGATATAAAACATGACACTGAGGTGCCCCTTGCTAGTGCTACCTCTGTACCAAATTTCATTCCATTCGGTTTCACCGTGTTCGAATTAATAGGGGTAATCGATTTTGACACAAAGATGGCCGCCATCCGCAAACTATTAGGCTAATGACCTATTAGATTTGTCAAAGGATGCTTCCTCCATAAAGGTATGTTGTTGAAAATTTGGTAGAGATCGGATGATTAGGTTAGTCGTAATTTGATTTAAGCTTTGAACATTTGTATGGGCGCCAATACGTTTCCGTCAAGGATCGCGGTGATATAAAACATGACACTGAGGTGCCCATTGCTAGTGCTACCTCTGTACCAAATTTCATTCCATTCGGTTTCACCGTGTTCGAATTAATAGGGGTTTTGACAGAAAGATGGCCGCCATCCGCAAACTATTAGTGTAATGACCTATTAGATTTGTCAAAGGATGCTTCCTCCATAAAGGTATGTTGTTGCAAAATTTGGTAGAGATCGGATGATTAGGTTAGTCGTAATTTGATTTAAGCTTTGAACATTTGTGTGGCCGCCATTACGTTTCCGTCAAGATCGCGGTGATATAAAACATGACACTGGGGTGCCCTTTGCTAGTGCTACCTCTGTACCAAATTTCATTCCATTCGGTTTCACCGTGTTCGAATTAATAGGGGTAATCGATTTTGACACAAAGATGGCCGCCATCCGCAAACTATTAGGCTAATGACCTATTAGATTTGTCAACGGATGCTTCCTCCATAAAGGTATGTTGTTGAAAAATTTGGTAGAGATCGGATGATTAGGTTAGTTGTAATTTGATTTAAGCTTTGAACATTTGTATGGGCGCCATTACGTTTCCGTCAAGGATCGCGGTGATATAAAACATGACACTGAGGTGCCCATTGCTAGTGCTACCTCTGTACCAAATTTAATTCCATTCGGTTTCACCGTGTTCGAATTAATAGGGGTTTTGACACAAAGATGGCCGCCATCCGCAAACTATTAGGGTAATGACCCATTAGATTTGTCAAAGGATGCTTCCTCCATAAAGGTATGTTGTTGCAAAATTTGGTAGAGATCGGATGATTAGGTTAGTCGTAATTTGATTTAAGCTTTGAACATTTGTGTGGCCGCCATTACGTTTCCGTCAAGAACGCGGTGATATAAAACATGACACTGAGGTGCCCTTTGCTAGTGCTACCTCTGTACCAAATTTCATTCCATTCGGTTTCACCGTGTTCGAATTAATAGGGGTAATCGATTTTGACACAAAGATGGCCGCCATCCGCAAACTATTAGGCTAAAGACCTATTAGATTTGTCAAAGGATGCTCCCTTCATAAGGGTATGTTGTTGCAAAATTTGGTAGAGATCGGATGATTAGGTTAGTCGTAATTTGATTTAAGCTTTGAACATTTGGGTGGCCGCCATTACGTTTCCGTCAAGGATCGCGGTGATATAAAACATGACACTGGGGTGCCCTTTGCTTGTGCTACCTCTGTACCAAATTTCATTCCATTCGGTTTCACCGTGTTCGAATTAATAGGGGTAATCGATTTTGACACAAAGATGGCCACCATCCGCAAACTATTAGGCTAATGACCTATTAGAATTGTCAAAGGGATGCTTCCTCCATAAAGGTATGCTGTTGAAAAATTTGGTAGAGATCGGATGATTAGGTTAGTCGTAATTTGATTTAAGCTTTGAACATTTGTGTGGCCGCCATTACGTTTCCGTCAAGATGGCGGCGATATAAAACATGACACTGGGGTGCTCTTTTCTAGTACTACCTCTGTACCAAATTTCGTTCCATTCGGTTTCACCGTGTTCGAATTAATAGGGGCAATCGATTTTGACACAAAGATGGCCGCCATCCGCAAACTATTAGGTTGATGACCTATTAGTTTGGTCAAAGGATGCTGCCACCATAAAGGTATGTTGTTGCAAAATTTGGTAGAGATCGGATGATTAGGTTAGTCGTAATTTGATTTAAGCTTTGAACATTTGTGTGGCCGCCATTACGTTTCCGTCAAGATGGCGGCGACACAAAAATGACACTGAGGTGTCCTTTGCTAGTGCTACCTTTGTACCAAATTTCGTTCAATTTGCGCTCACCGTGTTCGAATTGATAGGGGGGGACACACATTCAGAGTACACACACTCACACACACACACACACAGACTCACACACACACATACACACACACAGACAGACACACTTTTTTTCGCCCTGTAGTGATCTCATCAGTCTACTTTCATTTTTTGCAAAAATCGAAAGTAGGCTAAAAATGACGGAGCACTGCTTCGCAAATCTCCCCCAGGGGCTCACATCTAAAGGGACGTGGGTTGGCGACCACGTGACCCCAGCTGCGTCCGGCATTGCTTCCACTTACTTGTGCCTGGCTCATCTCCGTCTTCTTTCCTGTCGACCTCTCTTGGTCAACTCTTGTTCTCTTCCGTCCCCGACGGTATTAGGGTATGCGAGGTCTAGGGAGTCTCTTCCTTTCCCGCCTTAATTGACCCTTCTCTCATCTTTCCTGATCCCTCATTTTTCTACGCATCAGCCTTATTTTCCTTTTAATTATATTTCCTTTTCTATTTAAGATTCCCGCACTGTTTTGTGAATTGGCTCCCCGTGTATCTAAATTCTATTTTCTGAATATTTTGAAACTGCACTACATTTAGTAGGTATTTTCAATCCAAGTTGCATTGTGTAAGTATTTTGAATCTAAATTACATTTTTCGAGTATTTTCAACCTCAATTGCATTTTGTAAAGATTGACAATCTAAATTGCTTTTTAGTAAGTCTTTGAGTGTAGGGGCGCGGCATGTTTGTGAGTATTTTGAATTTCAATTGCATTTTGTAAGCATTTTCAACCAAAACCACATTTTGCAACTGTTTTCAATCTATATTGCATACTGTATGACGTGCATTTTGTATTTATGTTGATTCTCAATTGCATTTTGTGATTATTTTGAATCTAAATTGCATTTTGGGAGTGCTTTCAATCTAAATTGCATTTTTAAAGTATTGTCAATCCAAATTGCATTTTGTAAGTATTTTGAATGTAAATTGCATTTTGTGAGCATTTTTAATCTAAATTGCACGTTGTATTTTTTTTACTATAACCTGCATTTTGTGCGTATTTTCATTCAAAACTACTTTTGTGAGTATTTTTCACCTAAATTCCATTTGTCAGTTTTTTCCACTCTAAATTACTTATTCTGTGTATTTTCAATCTTTTGTCAATCTATTCAATCACTGTTAGTTTCCGTTATGGTTTCCAGCTCATAGTCATTTTCACTATCATCCAGACCATTAGGGTCCAATAACCTAGATGTTAGGCCCATTTAAACAACAATTATCATCATCATCATCATCATCATCATGTCTCACAAATCAAGATAAATATTTAAAGCCCAGACACACAGAACGCAATCTACCGCGGTGAGCAGTGATCGCGGTGGTCGGAGATCTGGCACCTTCAAACACAGTGAGTGATCCAGTACAGTGATTGCTTTCTGGCGAGCAGTTTCAGTACTTTTTGCTCATTTCTTTTATAGATTTTGAGACAAAATGAGTAGTTCTGTTGAGGAGCAGCTCCTTCTTCTTTCAGCACTAGAACGTAACAGAAATAACATGAAATGAAATAAGTTGAAAAATAAAAAAACATTTTTGTACAGTTAACGGGAAATATCGTACAAATACGCGAATTTCCTCAATTTTTCTATGGGTTTCTTCGCCCGTTGCAACAAACTGATCGCTCCAACTGCGCGATAATTTTGTAAAAACGGATCACTGCCCACCCCGATCAATTCTGGTTCGCTGCGATAACTCGCTGCGGGCCGAGGTCGCTCATCGCCGCGGCAGATCGCGTTCTGTGTACCTGATCCTTTATACTGGATTACGCCAGTGGGACACGTGTTGGCTAGCTCAAAACTACAACATACGTAATAGAAGAGATATTGAAGTCACTCATCGATTTCAAACGGGATCCACAGCGTTGCACTAGTGTATACATTTTCGAAAAACGTGGCACTGCCTCACGTCTACTGTCGTATTTTATCAAGCAAATGCTATAATTACTATACTATAATTACTGAGCTTATGAAATAACTGGTTGGCCAATTTATTCATTTAATGTACCGTATGCAGTATATATGGATAAACTGTTACAGGTACTAACATAAACCAATTACAAACAGAACATCATGCATAAATAATAAAATGATCGAAACAAAGGATTATAGTCCAAACATCCAGACCAGCTATTCACTCAAGGCTCAATGATGTAACATTGAGAAAGTCCTTATGATTACCCAAGTGTACTTGGATAATATCTCACATTTTGTTTCGCTTGATTATTGCTGCTGCGTTGGCTAGGCCCAATATTCCTTCTCTTACGAGTCTAACGTAACTTTTATTGCCTGCATATTATGACTAGGATGTCTTCCAAGAAGATAAGTCTGGGTATTTTAAAGTTAAACCTATCGACGTGAGCAATTTCAACTCCAGTTGGCCAATAAGTCGTCATTAATAATTCTTTGTACGAAGTAAACAAGACAATCCAAATTAACGAGAATCCTTACTGAAGCCGTTTGCATATTGCGAAATTTACATACCACAACAATAACAAGAACTAAAGCCTATTTTCATTTATCCTACTTATGTTAATTGCCTCTATCAACATAAAAATTCAGATTGATTGCTATAATAGATTCGTAGATATTGAGAACCGTCTAATATTTCGGATGGTCGCCATGTTGGATTTTTATATTTGTAGGACTAGAGTAGGTCGTACAAACTGGGTTTTGTAAATAGATCGGTCTGTGCATGGAACAGCCTACCGTGTAATGTACCCATGTGATTAATTTCCATGGAAAACATGCTTCTGTCTCCAGCCAGCATCAGTCCTCAGGCGTGTACCGTCCTCCCACTGAGCAGTTGCATATTTTTGATCTGAGACTAAAAGGTATCAACTCTACAATAATAAAGCACAACTCTATTCTAAATACTTTAATTAAGCTCTAAATCATGGCTTCAAACAAACACAAACACAATCCCAACAATATAACACAAAACAATGCAAAATTACTCCTACAATCCACCAACATTCGCACTTTATCCTTGCAAATCCAAATGATTATTCATTCATTTACCATGAGATTAACATCAAAATTCATTCTCACGTGCGCTGATGCACAAGTAAATTACACATAAACTGTACTTATGATCTTATGTCACCTGTTGTGACCCCTTTAATTTCACAATCTTAATTGTTTACTCTCAACACATCCTAATTTACATTATGCGTACAATTGTGTTCTGTATCTCTCTTCCCACCAAAATGCTTTACCATGCATTAACCAATTTATGGGTTGCACATCAAATTTACTTGCCACTCCACTGTTACTTGTAATCATACCCCTTTCTGCAGTTCCCTTTCTGCAGTTCTCTTTTCTACAGTTCCACTGTATGCTGTCATGAGTTCAATTTCAAAGATTCCGTTACCGCTGTGTCGGATGGTATATTATTCTACCCTTGCGTGGACATAGCCTATGGCATCTATTGTCGACCTTTAGAACAAAGTGACAATGTCAGTATAAAAATGCAACTTTCAACAATTCATAAGTTTGCCAAATATTAAGTCATCAGGATGAACCTTAATTATCAATGTGTTTCAAACCACACAAATTCATTAGACAATACAACAACGACTCCTTTTATTACAAACAGGGTTTCAAAGTCTGTCCATTCTAAATGTCAACCTCCAAGGGTCGCTTAAAAATCTCTCCCTCGGCCCTTCCTGTATATAATGGGCTGAGTCGGGCGGTAACAAAACACTCGTTCCGTCCATTACTAGCTTCCTCTTCCTTTATCTCCAAGCAGTAACAAGTGAGTTTAACTACGGTAGTGCAGTGTCATTGGCCTGCATATCCCATATGATCTACTAAACTGTATGCAAGATAGGTTATGGACTCATTTAAACATTTATTCCTAACCTTAAGATATTAATAACTGGCCTCCACAGGTCCATTACATTATATGAAGGAACGAGATTCATCATTCACCGGTCGAACTGGCTAGCCGGCATCTTATTAAATGCTACGGTCAGGCACAACCTGCCGCCAACAAAATTCAATTCCCTGGAGTTGAATTATTTCAATAGCTAGTTCTCAGTCGATATCAGGTGTCATGTTGAGGTTTCCATTGTTATCCTCCCATACACCACTGGATTCGAACCCGGAACATTTCATGGCAATCCACAGAGCTAGGGTCAATCACTAATTACGCTCTGGCCATAATAAATATCTCTGTATGCCCTAGGCTATACGAGATTTCACACGTCGATTAGACTACCTGGCTCCCCTGACCATGGTGCTATGATCTCGTCCTTTAATTAGTAAGATAAATCTATCAATTATTCTTACAAGCTTATTCACAAGCTGCAAATTCAATTCTCTATTAAACTCTTCCATTTCCTAGATTTTTGCATATTTATTTCCATTATCATAATATATTCTGATATTAAATTGCTTTGCTTAGCCCTTTATGTATAATATTACTGCTTGGATAGACAAATATTCCAATTAGCGTATATATTTTGCTTACAACCATTTTTCCCTGATGTGTGTTCATTTATTCTTATTATTATTATTATTACTGACCTATATTACCATAAACGACACAACGTAACCCTTTTCAATAACCGAACATCCGTGTTCGTTACGTTACGTTTCTATATAACTGAATTGCCATTTTACATTAGTGGTAACGATTTATCCACTCAATGATGTACAAAAACATCTCAACTTGACTAAAATCAACACAACAATAATCTCTTGAGGTTCTACCTCCAAAATTGACTCTTATTGGCATATTCTATAAATTTTGAAATCACTTAACATACAGTGGACTATAATTGCTACTAAATCATGGTTTTTGGGTACTTAAATTGCTTAATCTGGTGGCTCCAACCACGCATTTCTTCCAGTAATGCCCGCCATTATTTGCAAATTAGCAAGGCATTCTTACACTTCTCACACACATTATACATAACTTTTGCCTTACAAAACACACGGCACTTTGCTTTTCCATATTGAAGCTGTTGCTTCCTTATTCACACAACACGTTAGAGCACTTGTTACACTATTAATATTACATATATTTAACAGATCATCACTAAAATCACACGAATGCTTATGTACATTTCTTAATGAGTAGTATGGAAATGATCCCTTTGAATATTGCATCATCACGACCTGATATTGCGTAATCGCGATGACGTCATGGGTCCTTAGAGCGAACACGTGGTCCAGGAGCGAGCATGTGCACTGTAAGTGTTAGCGTGGGAATGGGTTGACCTTTTGGCTTGTTTATGCGATGGTGATAAGAATTTAATGGGTGTTGGCGCGAGGACATATTGCATCATCATGATGTCATCTGATAACCATGCGGATGAGAGCACGTGCACATGTTAGCGTGGGAAGAGGTTGACCTTTGACCACTTGAAGAAGATAACCTTTGGTTAACCGCTTGAAGCAGATAACCTTTGACTTATTTATGCGATGGAGATAAAAATAAATGGGTGTTGACCTCATCTGATACCCATGCAAGTTTGCAACTGTGCGAGCGATCACGTGATATGTCTGCAGTGTTCGCGTGAGACGTGGTTGACCTTTAACGTCATCGGGTAAGAATGTAATCTTTGACTTCTTTAAGTAATAGTGATAAAAATAAAATGAGATGATTGCGTCAGAAGCTTGTTTTGTAGCATTTGGTTTCTTGAGTGTAGGTGGGGGTGAAGGATATATAAATGCATGTGTGCGTGGATGAGTTTAACTTCTACGTTTGCGCGAAGAGAGTGTGTGTGTGTGAAAGAAATAACGAAAGTCAACGACTAGGAACAAATTGTGTGTGTGATGGATGTTCTAACGAAGTTCAATAACTTAGCCACTTGCGTTGAGTATTCTAATAAGAAACTATCAGAACTAATAATTGATTTACCGTATGTGGTCCAAATTATTCGGGCTGTGGAGACGAGATTTGGAAGAAAAATAGTGGTGGACATTATCATTGAAGGTGAAATAACAAGTGTATTTCTACCAGCAGTATTTGCAAAACTAAGCGCATCAGGGATCGATGAACAAAACTCACTTAGAGGCAAACTGATGTTGGTGTATTTGGGGTTGAAGAACCATTCACATCAAGTTGTTTTAAAACTGTAAATTTTTGGTGAGTATATATTGTACCCATGTGAGTAATCTCGTTGAATAATATGCATCTGCCTCCAACTAGCATCAGCTCTCAGGCGTGTACGGTAACCCCAATTTTGCAGTGCATATTTTGGATTTGAGGCTAACAGGTATCAACTCTACAATGATAAGGCACAACTCTATTCTAAAACTTTAATTCATTTATAAATCATGGCTTCAAACACAAAACAATACCCAAAAAGCATAAAATAAAAGCAAACAAAATTTTTACTTCCACAATCCATAAGTAAACAAATATAAAATCACAACAAAGTCATATCTAGCCATAATGCTTTACCCTTCTGTGAACTTCACAAGGATATACTAGTGCGCTGATGCACCTACGACTTCAAAACAAATGTACATTAACATAACAGTCATACAATGTGACTTCTTTAATATTACAACAAGGATTATTCCTTAAATCTCTTTATGTTAAACAATTATGTGTGCCGTGCGTGTTTTAATATTTTTCTTCTCACCAATGAAATGCTTTGCATGCATTTACCTATTTGGACGTTGCACCAAAATCAACGTGCAACTCCATAATTATGTAAGCTACCCCCTACATCCTCCAATTATATGGTTTCACCGCATGCTGTCTGTGATTCCTAGATAAAACGTTACGTTATAGCTTATGTCGGATTGTACGATAGACTACCTCGCGCTCATGGCGATTGGCATCTAGTAACCAACTACATGACTTGGCTCCAGTGACAGTACAAATATATCATGTAACTATTCGTCAGATAGCTAAATTAATGAACCATCAGGATTAACTATAATTATCCATGTGTTCACAAACCACATGGCTATAATACTCAACATAACAATCTTGCATTATATGTCATTTTAACAAGGTCTAGAATCTCTTCCCTCTTTTACTTGCCTGAGCGGTCCGGGTGGTTGGCACCGACCCTCGGCTAAAGGAAATCGCTACACAATAGAAAGTGGGATGGGTCGTTCCACCAATTATCTCGACCTTTCTAAAAGTTTGAAAGCTTCCCTCTCTCTAAGCAGTGGAGATTTACAAGACAAATACTGTGTCCTAACCGACACACATGTTCCCAAAGGATCTTAATTGACTATTCTGCCAACAGGTATTGAATGAGCTCTTGTAATTATTCCTACGTCGAGGATAATGATTAATTAATGGCCTCACATGGGTCCATTCAACATGAAGGTTCGGGGTTCGTAATGCATGAGCCTGGCGGTGACCGATGTCTCAAGTATAATATAGGCGCACAAAACCACTGTCGCCCTGAGTTTTCGCTGCCCACGAGCGTAAATAACTCATCATAAGTTCTCGGGAAATCATAGAGCTGCGAGGTGTCCTTGTTATCCTCGACTCTATCATAGGATTCCAATCCGGAACACATTCCAATCCTTTCTTCAGAGTTAGGGTCCATTCACTAAAACTCTGGCATAAATAATATCTCCAACAATGTCCACGACATAGGAGAATTCATACGTAGAATAGACTATCTGGCCCCTAATGCTCCATGCTACGACATTCCGACCTCTAATATTAAGAGAAATCTAACATTTACTCTATAAGCTTCTCAATTAAGCTGCAAATTCAATTCATTAAAAGCTCTTTCATTACTGGTATCATTACTGAATATATGCAATATTCTGATATAAAGCTTCTTTCCATAATTACTGAAATGTAATCTCACTGTAACATCTTCCTGCTTAGATTGATAAGCCTTGCACTTAGCGTTAATAATTCTCGCTTACACCATTTATTTGTTTCCTGATGTGTTCATTCATACACTTAATAACCATTATTATTATTATCATCATTTCTCACTGACATAAATGACCAAAATCATCCTTGATTATTATTATGAATCTCATTGACATAAATGACCAAAATCATTATTTATTATTATTCTCATATAAATTACCAAAATTTCCGACATAGCTAGACGTTTTAAACTCGAACAATCGCGTTCGTTACATTTACATAACTGATTGCCATTCTTAATTCATAGTGGGAATAACTACTCCACTTAATGATGCAAATCAACATCTCAACTCTATAAAAATCAACTCAATACTGATTAAACATGGAGGATCAGCCTCCTAACTGATTTTTACTGGCATCTATAAGGAATTCACAATACCTTTACGGAATCACAGACATGCATCGGTCCATACTTCTACATAATTATAACCATAATTTGTGGGGTACTTACATCTCTATAGGCATCTAAGGTGGCTCCAACCAATCATATTCTTCCATGTCGCCCGCCATAATGGGTTTAACGCGACATATTTCTCTTGTTTACACACATTTGATTACACATTCCTATCACCAACACGACACGTTGCATACCTTTCAGGAAGTTATCACTCCTCAAACATGTGAAACACTTCATCAAACACTACTTTAAATGATATTTTTACATATACATTACACTGAACACTCGTCACTTTATACACATTTCAATGCTGAAATTCCCTAGCAGAGATCGAAATTGCAGGTGTCGACGGCATCTTACGTTATCAACTCCTGATTGAAAGTCTGGTTATCTGCTCTCGGAACTCTCCAACAGTTTTTGTGACGATCATTACTCCTACAGTAAGCGTCCTGCGTTACATCAATACGCTGGCTCCCAAACATGAGCGTTAACATCTGGTATTCTCATGGCAATACCAAACACTTAGTAAAGTTTCTTTAGCGCATTCTATCGTAGTTACACATATACGATTAGTTAATACTATACACAGTGCGCTTAATAAAGTTCAACACTTTCACAAATAATTATATACAATATTGCTACCGTTAGTCTATACGGTGCTTCATACTGAACACGTCATAGTTCGTGCGGCTGATTATGCCTGTATCACGACTATTATTCATACAAGCGTATTTACTGTTTCTTTTACACATACCAGTCTTTGTTCGGCGTCTCGATGAATAGAATCATCATGCGTTTTGCCTTGACGAACTGGCTTCCACCTGGCTGTAGCTGACTGAAGTTTCACTCGAAGACTGCACGTAACTTATTTGAAGACTTCTGTCTGCGGCTTACACGCTGTCTCGTACTGCTGCATATTTGCTGCATACTGATTGCAACTTATTGCCATTGTGCTACAATTGACAATTGAGTAAAACTATAACTGACTGTAACTGCGCTTGGCGGCATGTAGACTGAACTTGGCTGCGTCTCGACTGGCTTACAACTGGGCTTCAACTGACTTCAAGTGAGCTAGAACAGAGTAACACTGAGAACAGAGTAGGACTGAGATTCAAGTGAGAGCTCCTCCTGGGGTCTACTCCCTTATATCGGATTTCCACAGAAAGTAGAGCAACATCTTCCCGCGTAATCTTCGCTCCTCTCACAGCATGATTCAGGTCTTCAAACCATGATCATTGTGTTCCTCTCTCTTCACAGGTCCCAAAACTATCTGTGTGCAAAGGAATCGCTCGTTCAATTAATTAATATTAATTCCTTTCTCCATGGCGTGGGACGCTACCTAGTCGGGAAGTCCCCGTCAACATCTTCACATCCCTCCGCGAACAATGGTCGCTTCACAGTCCTTACGCACATCACTAAATATGCACCAATTTCGCAGGTAAAAGACTCTAAAATTATCTTCTTGCCAAGATATTCACCTGTGTGCAACTCTCATCTCGATTCGTTACTCCAATCACGAGTAATCAATGATTCTTCTGGGCATTCCTCCGCCCCTACTCCAAATCTATTCTCCGTCGGGGAATAACTGTGTCATTATTCAGGCCTCTCCCCTGCTCCAGACGACATAATGGGGTGACAGAGATGGACGTGGCTCCACTGGGACCAACCCACAATTCTGGGCCGATTAGTAAATGTCAGCTCTGCCCTCCTCTGTGCTTCAAACCTCCAATAGCTTACACCAAATCGTCTTATAATGATATAATCTGCTCATTATTTCCTACATTATTTTAATAAATAATGCCATTTCATCAAAAATCACACCAGTGATTAAATATACATTTCTTTCGAGGGGTTTTTACCAAGAAACTCCCTGTACAGATCCCTGGTTCGCTTCCTGGCGGAACCTTTTTACTGAGATCACAGTCTCTGAGAACCATGTTCGATTCCAGTCAGCATAACCCCATCGGGTTCATGTTCCCGTTGCAAAACTTATAAAAGTCCAATGCAAGTGGCTTATATAAGTAACCAGCTGACTGTCGACCACCGTCTGTGTTTACGTCTGGGGTCCTTCACCTTGTCTGGCTACGAGTGGGTTAGTAGTGTTCCCCCCTCCCCACTCGGCCTTGTTTCTGAGCTGTCTATTCTCCCTGCGAAGGGTCGCGTTTACAGCCTCAACCTCTCTAGCCATTCTGACCATTTCTTCATAGAATTCTTGCAAACACTGGCATTCTTTCTGCTCTCCGCTTACACTGGGTAAACTGTCTGCTTCTTGTCCCGTCTCGCCGTTCCAACATTCAGGTCTGCCTGCTTGGCTGCCTCCGCTCTCCACGTTGAGTTGGGTGTGCGTTACTAATTCTTCTTCTGGTTCATCGAATTCTTCTGGCGAGTAATAAATTTTTAAGTTGGCTATGTTCATAACGACCTCGTTTCCATTCTCTAAATGCCTTAACCTGTATGCATTGTTCTGGAGGTCTCTTATCACCTCGAACGGGCCGTGGTAAGAAAAATTAAACTTCTTATACTTCCGAGCCTCTGGATCTGAACTGGCGGGTTTCTTAATTAAAACTTTCTGTCCCACGAGAAGCGGTTTATGATACCTCTTCGCACGATTCCTTCTCTGACGTCTCTCCGCCTGTGCTTTGAGATATTCAAAGGTTCGTTGGATCCTCAATTCTCTACCGGGCTGTGCGTCTACAGGTAATGGAATAACACCATTCCACGGTCTCTCTGGTCTCTGATCCAGATGTAGAGTAACGGGAACCTGACCTGTCGCCTCATGTACAGTATTATTTACACAGTATTCAATTACTTCTAGAAATTCAATCCAACGCCAATTCGCTTCAGAACAGTAGATCTTCATGTATTTCTGGATCTCTCTCATTACTCTTTCAACGGGACTTGCCTCAGGATGGCGAATGGTAGATAAAATCTGCCTAATTCCTAGAGTTTCCAGTTCTCGACGAAATTCTGCACTAGTAAAGCAACTTCCATGGTCCGAGAGAATGTTATCCGGCTTCCCAAGAATCGGAATAACTCTCTCTTTCAGGCGCTTCAAGACCTGTTTTGAACTTGTCTTTTGAATGGGGCACAACACCACCATTTTCGAAAATACATCCATGGCTACAAAAATGTGTCTATTGCCTCTACGTGCTCTAGGCAATGGTCCAAAGTTGTCGATACTCAATAGCTGCCTTGGCTTCTCTGGTAATAACGGGATAGGTCGTTGCCTCATTAAAAAGGGATTCGGCTTTACCCTTTGGCAAAGATCACATGTTCTAATAGCATTTCTCACCGTTTCTCTCAATTTTGGCCAAGCAAATGCTTCCTTCAACAGAGCACAGATTTTATCAATCCCCGGATGACCAAATGCTCTGTGGGCTAGCCATACTAATCTCCTCTGCAAAGATGCAGGAATTACAATCCTTTGACGTGTGTGATCCACATCGTCCCACTTGTGTAATATCTGATTATACCATATATAATCTGTTGCCAATGCCTCCGCCTCTCTGTATATCGCAGTTCCCCTTGCTAATCGTCCCTCAAAGTAATCGATTATCATCTTCAACCATGGGTCTTCGCGTTGTAGGTTGGTAATGTTCCTTAAGTCATCCAACGTCTTCTGATCTCGATTCTCAATCTGGACCGCTAGTACTTCTTCTTCTCTAGGGTAACGACTTAATATGTCCGGTATTACATTCTCTTTCCCTGGACAGTATTCTATTTCCACATTAAATTGCTGGATATACAGGGACCATCTTGTCAATCTCTGACTAGACAAATCTGTCTTTAACAAAAATGTTAAAGCTTTATGGTCTGTTCTCAGAACTATTCGGAAGCCGTACACGAGTTTGTGCCACGATTGCAACGCGTACAAAATTGCGAGCAATTCTATCTCTGTGATCGTGTAATTTTTCTCATGGGCTCTCAGTCTTCTGCTGATAAAGGCGATAAAAACTTTCTTCTCAGGCTGGTCAACATTTTCCTGGAATAGCATCGCTCCAATCCCAATAAGTGATGCATCCGTCTGTATGATAAACTTCTGGGTATAATCTGGGTATCCCAGTTTCACATATTCCAAAAGCATTTGTTTTGACCTCACGAATGCTTCCTGACATTGCTCCGTCCAATTCCATCTGCCGCCTTTCTTCAATAGGTCCTGCAGTGGTGCTACTGTCGCAGTATAGTTTGGGCAGTGGTTCGAAAAGAATCCAATTACTCCCAAATACTGTCGGACGTGCTTAACTTTCGTGGGTCGAGGGAAATTCCGAATTACCTCCAATTTATCTGGGTTAGGCTTCACTCCATTTGCATCAATAACATGCCCTAGGAATTTAACTTCCCTCTGACAGAAGTGCGATTTCTTGATATTGACCTTAAAATTCGCTTCTCGAAGGTCATCTAGCAACTTCTTCAGGTCTCTCATGTGCTCCTCCAGAGATTCTGATGTGAGTAGAATGTCGTCTACATATCTGATGGTACTCTCTTTAACCTCATCTGATAGATTGCGATCTAACGCTCTTATCAGGGCTGAACCAGCTGTTTTCAACCCAAAAGGTAGCCTTAAAAATGTGAATGTATGTTGATCAAACATAAATCCTGTCAACAGACTAGTTTTCTTCTCTAATTCAAGATGGTGGAAACTGGATGTGATATCCAAATTTGAGAATATAGTTTTCCCTTTAAACTTCCTGAGGATCTCTTTAATAGGTGGCACTTGGTCAAATTCCGGAATAACTCTCAAATTTAAGCGTCTCAGGTCCAAGCAGACTCTGACAGATCCGTCTGTCTTTGGTACAATTACCAATGGACTTACATAAGGCGTAGGTGTTTTCTCAATAACACCGGCCTCCAACATCTCCTGAATTGCCTCTTTCACTTTTGCATAATGCTTTTCAGCTATAGGGTAGGGTTTCTGCCTAAATGGTGTCCAATCACTGACTTGAAAAGCATAAGTGAAGTTCTTTATCCGACCAGGTCTCGAATCAAAGACTTCCTTCTGTTCCAGCAATAACTGCTTTAAATTTTCCTTCTCTTTTAGCCCAATTTTCGCTTCTTCTAGCTTCTCCGAAATGTAGTCTTCCAATTTGGGTTCCAGATCTTTTTCCAAGTCTGTGGCTAGTGTTTTGAGCTCCGCTTCCAACTGCTCCATAGCTAATACTTCTTCATCAGCCACATCTCTGTATGTATGCCATACTTGTTCACTGGACCCTGGTTCAATTTCATTGAGTGCGACCTCTAAGCCTTCAGCT
This sequence comes from Meconema thalassinum, assembly GCA_946902985.2. NCBI lineage: Eukaryota > Metazoa > Arthropoda > Insecta > Orthoptera > Tettigoniidae > Meconema > Meconema thalassinum. Next base: position 347,272,687 of record OX336394.1, read on the forward strand.
TCTTCATTCACATGGAACATAACCCTGTCCTGTGCTAGGTCAATTATCACTCTGTATTCCCTTATAAACTCTGCCCCAATAAGTAGGTTATAAGGTAGTTTGTTTACTAACAGAAAACTCTGTGAGAAAATAGAGCCTCCTATCTGTAAATCTAGGAATACCTGGTATTTACATATCATTGTTCTGTCTGGAATTACCCCTTTAATTTTGACACTGGAGATCGGTATCTTCAAAATGTTCTCTCTCCGGGCTATTTCATTATATAGAGCTTGTGTCATCAGGCTCACTGTTGATCCTGTGTCTAGCAGACTTCTGACTTTTAATCCTGCCACTCTCACAATTATAATAGGCAATTCTCTCTTGACCATGACCTGTGGTCCTCCTGTATCCTCAATCAATTCTTCTGGTTTGGCTATCCAATTGATGATGTTAATAGACTTCCATCCATCAGTCTCGAGCTCTTCTAATTTTGGCGTTTTTTTTTTTCTTCAGCGCCCGCCCCTTTGGAGTTCCTTCTCTCCTGTTCGCTGCGCTGTAGTTCCAAACTCTTAGCTCCATCTCCATATCTGTCTGGCGATGTCCTGTTCTGCATGACTTCTTGCCAGCGGACTTGTGATTTCTGGGGCTCATCTCCCCTTTCTTCGAGGTATCGCAAAGAAGCATGATATCGCTCTTCTGCCTCGTCATCGAAGTTATTTCTTCTCTCTTGGGGTCTCCAATTTCTATTATTGCCTTCCTGGCCATTATTACCTCCATTGTTATGGTACGGTTTGCCCCTGTTATTGTGTTTATTCCACGAACTTCGACCTCTTCCTGCTTTATTAGCATTTCCTTTGTACCTTGACTGCCATTTTCTGGGTTCCTGTTCCCATTGCCGTCCATAGGAATCTAAAGTTTCTGTGCTCGTGGCCTTGTTGTTCCTTGGAGCTTGCTGTTGGTCAGTCTGTGTGTTGGTCACGTGGACTTGTTCCACGGTTCGACTCTGACGCATAGTATTTGCTGTGGTGAGGTCCAGTTGCCTTAGAACTGTCTCCATTTCCATAGCCGTTTTCGCATTAGCCGAGATTAGTAGCCTTTGGATCTCGTATGGAAGCTGTTTGGCGATAGCAATGCATAGCTCCAGTTCACTAGGTTTTTGATCCAGCTCTTTAAAACGACACATCTGCGATATGAAAAATTCTGCGTACTTCGTCGGGTTGTTCGTGCTGTACTTTTTGGCATACAAATCCAGCCGTAAATTCTGCTGAGTCGCGGCGTCCCAATATCTTTTCAAGAATGCCTCGCGGAATTCCTCAACAGTATCAAAAGTGTAACGGAAGCTGCGAAACCATAATGCGCACTCCCCCTCTGTTAACTTCTCTATAGCACGTAGCCTACGCTCCTGCGGTATTCGTGCATCATTGAGATATTCAGTCACTTCCTTTAACCAATATTTTGGTGTCATACTACAGTGACTACCTGAAAACTTCCTAGGTTTTTCCTCACTTGCCCTAATGACGTTTATCACCTGGGTGTGCATCGCGTTTTCATGTGGCGTCGATGCCGCAATTGGTACACCTGGCGTCATGTAAGGACTTTCTCCTGCGCCTGCAGCGTTTCTGCTTATAGGTTGGGTTTCTAGGTCTGCCCACCTTGTTTTTCTTATATCCTCTATGCTGCCTTCACTTGACTTAGGATATTTCAGAAGTGTCTCCTCCTGTGCTATTATCCTAGTCTCCATTTGGTTATGGCGCATTTCTGCTCTTTCTAGGCGAGTGATGACTTCTTTTTCTATTCTCGTAAGCCTATCTCGGTTTTCCTCGGCTACTTGAAAAATTTTCACCTTGTCTTCTTTCAGACTTTGTTTGATATGGGATATTTCATCCTCTACGTCCTCTTTAATTTGAGCAAGGGTCTTGTCGCTTGCCTCTGTTTTCTGGCCTTCTCTTATTTCGAGTTCTTCTCTCAGACCTTTAATTTCATCTTGAATGTGTCCATTGACTTTAGACAATTCATTCCGGACCTTGGTGATCTCGCCTCTATTTTCCTCTTGTCTTTTATTGACTATGACAATATCACTCTGAACTTGGTCCAGTTCTTTATGAACTTTACCCATCTGACCTTTTACGTTGCCTACCAGCTCCTTACTTTCCTGCGCGATAGCCTTAACTTCGCCTATTTCCTGGCATTGACCTAATATATTCTGGTCCTGTTTCTTGAGGTCACCGTTAATTGCTCTAGCGTAGCTTTTCAATTTCTGGTCCCATTTGGAGTCGTTCTCCTCTAATCTCTGGTCTACTGTTTTCGTAAACTCTGCGAACTGTTTCGCTTGGCGTTCGAGATTCGCCTCATTTTGGATCTGAATATCCTTAATATCGTTAGACAACGCCTCTAATTTACTGTTGGTTTGCTCCTGAGCATGCCTACACGCTTGCAAATTACCCTCAAGTTTGGCTTCTATGGCCTCGAAACGTTTGTCCGTTTTTACCTGCATTTCCGATACAATGCTTACAACAGTATCTGTTACTTCGGTCTTAATGACTTCTTGCATTTGACCTAACTTATTGTTTAATTCATCTTTATATTCAACTTTATTTGCATCTAACCGACTGTTTATTTCAGTTTTATTTGCATCTAAACGGTTGTTTATTTCAACCTGAGTTGCATTAATTGCCTCCTGATTGGCATCTAACCTGTTATTTAACTCTCTCTGGTTCTCATCTAACCGAGTGTTTATACTATCCTGGAACGCCTTGGTTTCCAGTTTGTTCTGCTCGTTAGCAGCATCAAAATGTTGTTTCAGTCCTGCAATAACTTGCAAGATCTCCTCCGTACCTGACATGTTACAATAACACACTTAAATATGCAGGCAGGCTTCCTGGAAAAATATGTGGATACGTTTCGAAGAGAAACATCAAACACTGCACACATATTGTGAAGTCGTACAAAACCTGATAATATTATGGTAGATTGTGGATTGGGTATGTAACGCTAGTACCCTTAGGCCATTCTCTTCTCAATAGAGAGATTCTGCGTTACCTCAAAAAGCCTACTGAATTCAAAAATCACTCAAACACAGTTTGAGGCAAAACAATTACTATGGTTTTCCCCATGAAATACCATAAAAAATCTATGGGTTTTCCCTAAATCCCATAAGTTCCACGTATTCTGGGCGCCATGTAAATTATATATGAGTCGTGGTATTAGTAGGACATCGGCCATATTCTAATTTACTATAAAAACTGTTCAGGGAGTGGTTTTTACTGCCGAAAGCCCCACTTGGGCCACGCCATGATAAATTAATAGAGCTTTTACTACCATAGACTCCACAGATGGGCGTCATGATAAATGAATGGAGAATAATGTCTACAGGTATCTATCAAAATTTATATATACGTATCGGAACTTAGCTATGGATTAGGAGCGGTCACACCCTACTTCGTTAATTCTTACTTTAATAGAGTTGTGTGCATTAAATCTGACCGACTTTAGTCGTACCTTTAGCTCAAATCACAGTATAGGACATCAATTTCCATGTACCCATGTGAGTAATCTCGTTGAATAATATGCATCTGCCTCCAACTAGCATCAGCTCTCAGGCGTGTACGGTAACCCCAATTTTGCAGTGCATATTTTGGATTTGAGGCTAACAGGTATCAACTCTACAATGATAAGGCACAACTCTATTCTAAAACTTTAATTCATTTATAAATCATGGCTTCAAACACAAAACAATACCCAAAAAGCATAAAATAAAAGCAAACAAAATTTTTACTTCCACAATCCATAAGTAAACAAATATAAAATCACAACAAAGTCATATCTAGCCATAATGCTTTACCCTTCTGTGAACTTCACAAGGATATACTAGTGCGCTGATGCACCTACGACTTCAAAACAAATGTACATTAACATAACAGTCATACAATGTGACTTCTTTAATATTACAACAAGGATTATTCCTTAAATCTCTTTATGTTAAACAATTATGTGTGCCGTGCGTGTTTTAATATTTTTCTTCTCACCAATGAAATGCTTTGCATGCATTTACCTATTTGGACGTTGCACCAAAATCAACGTGCAACTCCATAATTATGTAAGCTACCCCCTACATCCTCCAATTATATGGTTTCACCGCATGCTGTCTGTGATTCCTAGATAAAACGTTACGTTATAGCTTATGTCGGATTGTACGATAGACTACCTCGCGCTCATGGCGATTGGCATCTAGTAACCAACTACATGACTTGGCTCCAGTGACAGTACAAATATATCATGTAACTATTCGTCAGATAGCTAAATTAATGAACCATCAGGATTAACTATAATTATCCATGTGTTCACAAACCACATGGCTATAATACTCAACATAACAATCTTGCATTATATGTCATTTTAACAAGGTCTAGAATCTCTTCCCTCTTTTACTTGCCTGAGCGGTCCGGGTGGTTGGCACCGACCCTCGGCTAAAGGAAATCGCTACACAATAGAAAGTGGGATGGGTCGTTCCACCAATTATCTCGACCTTTCTAAAAGTTTGAAAGCTTCCCTCTCTCTAAGCAGTGGAGATTTACAAGACAAATACTGTGTCCTAACCGACACACATGTTCCCAAAGGATCTTAATTGACTATTCTGCCAACAGGTATTGAATGAGCTCTTGTAATTATTCCTACGTCGAGGATAATGATTAATTAATGGCCTCACATGGGTCCATTCAACATGAAGGTTCGGGGTTCGTAATGCATGAGCCTGGCGGTGACCGATGTCTCAAGTATAATATAGGCGCACAAAACCACTGTCGCCCTGAGTTTTCGCTGCCCACGAGCGTAAATAACTCATCATAAGTTCTCGGGAAATCATAGAGCTGCGAGGTGTCCTTGTTATCCTCGACTCTATCATAGGATTCCAATCCGGAACACATTCCAATCCTTTCTTCAGAGTTAGGGTCCATTCACTAAAACTCTGGCATAAATAATATCTCCAACAATGTCCACGACATAGGAGAATTCATACGTAGAATAGACTATCTGGCCCCTAATGCTCCATGCTACGACATTCCGACCTCTAATATTAAGAGAAATCTAACATATACTCTATAAGCTTCTCAATTAAGCTGCAAATTCAATTCATTAAAAGCTCTTTCATTACTGGTATCATTACTGAATATATGCAATATTCTGATATAAAGCTTCTTTCCATAATTACTGAAATGTAATCTCACTGTAACATCTTCCTGCTTAGATTGATAAGCCTTACACTTAGCGTTAATAATTCTCGCTTACACCATTTATTTGTTTCCTGATGTGTTCATTCATACACTTAATAACCATTATTATTATTATCATCATTTCTCACTGACATAAATGACCAAAATCATCCTTGATTATTATTATGAATCTCATTGACATAAATGACCAAAATCATTATTTATTATTATTCTCATATAAATTACCAAAATTTCCGACATAACTAGACGTTTTAAACTCGAACAATCGCGTTCGTTACATTTACATAACTGATTGCCATTCTTAATTCATAGTGGGAATAACTACTCCACTTAATGATGCAAATCAACATCTCAACTCTATAAAAATCAACTCAATACTGATTAAACATGGAGGATCAGCCTCCTAACTGATTTTTACTGGCATCTATAAGGAATTCACAATACCTTTACGGAATCACAGACATGCATCGGTCCATACTTCTACATAATTATAACCATAATTTGTGGGGTACTTACATCTCTATAGGCATCTAAGGTGGCTCCAACCAATCATATTCTTCCATGTCGCCCGCCATAATGGGTTTAACGCGACATATTTCTCTTGTTTACACACATTTGATTACACATTCCTATCACCAACACGACACGTTGCATACCTTTCAGGAAGTTATCACTCCTCAAACATGTGAAACACTTCATCAAACACTACTTTAAATGATATTTTTACATATACATTACACTGAACACTCGTCACTTTATACACATTTCAATGCTGAAATTCCCTAGCAGAGATCGAAATTGCAGGTGTCGACGGCATCTTACGTTATCAACTCCTGATTGAAAGTCTGGTTATCTGCTCTCGGAACTCTCCAACAGTTTTTGTGACGATCATTACTCCTACAGTAAGCGTCCTGCGTTACATCAATACGCTGGCTCCCAAACATGAGCGTTAACATCTGGTATTCTCATGGCAATACCAAACACTTAGTAAAGTTTCTTTAGCGCATTCTATCGTAGTTACACATATACGATTAGTTAATACTATACACAGTGCGCTTAATAAAGTTCAACACTTTCACAAATAATTATATACAATATTGCTACCGTTAGTCTATACGGTGCTTCATACTGAACACGTCATAGTTCGTGCGGCTGATTATGCCTGTATCACGACTATTATTCATACAAGCGTATTTACTGTTTCTTTTACACATACCAGTCTTTGTTCGGCGTCTCGATGAATAGAATCATCATGCGTTTTGCCTTGACGAACTGGCTTCCACCTGGCTGTAGCTGACTGAAGTTTCACTCGAAGACTGCACGTAACTTATTTGAAGACTTCTGTCTGCGGCTTACACGCTGTCTCGTACTGCTGCATATTTGCTGCATACTGATTGCAACTTATTGCCATTGTGCTACAATTGACAATTGAGTAAAACTATAACTGACTGTAACTGCGCTTGGCGGCATGTAGACTGAACTTGGCTGCGTCTCGACTGGCTTACAACTGGGCTTCAACTGACTTCAAGTGAGCTAGAACAGAGTAACACTGAGAACAGAGTAGGACTGAGATTCAAGTGAGAGCTCCTCCTGGGGTCTACTCCCTTATATCGGATTTCCACAGAAAGTAGAGCAACATCTTCCCGCGTAATCTTCGCTCCTCTCACAGCATGATTCAGGTCTTCAAACCATGATCATTGTGTTCCTCTCTCTTCACAGGTCCCAAAACTATCTGTGTGCAAAGGAATCGCTCGTTCAATTAATTAATATTAATTCCTTTCTCCATGGCGTGGGACGCTACCTAGTCGGGAAGTCCCCGTCAACATCTTCACATCCCTCCGCGAACAATGGTCGCTTCACAGTCCTTACGCACATCACTAAATATGCACCAATTTCGCAGGTAAAAGACTCTAAAATTATCTTCTTGCCAAGATATTCACCTGTGTGCAACTCTCATCTCGATTCGTTACTCCAATCACGAGTAATCAATGATTCTTCTGGGCATTCCTCCGCCCCTACTCCAAATCTATTCTCCGTCGGGGAATAACTGTGTCATTATTCAGGCCTCTCCCCTGCTCCAGACGACATAATGGGGTGACAGAGATGGACGTGGCTCCACTGGGACCAACCCACAATTCTGGGCCGATTAGTAAATGTCAGCTCTGCCCTCCTCTGTGCTTCAAACCTCCAATAGCTTACACCAAATCGTCTTATAATGATATAATCTGCTCATTATTTCCTACATTATTTTAATAAATAATGCCATTTCATCAAAAATCACACCAGTGATTAAATATACATTTCTTTCGAGGGGTTTTTACCAAGAAACTCCCTGTACAGATCCCTGGTTCGCTTCCTGGCGGAACCTTTTTACTGAGATCACAGTCTCTGAGAACCATGTTCGATTCCAGTCAGCATAACCCCATCGGGTTCAATATATATGCAGATTATATATGTATTGATTGATATAACGAATGATATATATATTTAGTTGCTTATTATTTCTTAATTTGTTTAATTTTTTTCAGATTATCTAAAAACTAATAAAAGGAACAGCAAAATGAAGTGGAAAACTGTTAATTTTCTGAGTGGAACTGAACATCGATCGCTCCCGGTAATAGAGTATCATCATGTATGCTTTCATCAGTCTGAAGAGGAAGAAGAAGGAGAAGAAGATGATAATGAGGTGAGTCATAATGAGAAAGAAGCTTGTTTTAACAAATGGACATCTTCGAGTGGAATTTCAACATTTTCAGTCTACGTTACTAATGTTAGCAAATCAGATGATAGTCAGCGAGAGGTGACAGAAACAGTTCTAAGATATTTGTTACAAGAATTATGTGAAGATGAACATTTTATTTGTTTCTTCGGATGCAATACATTTGATGAGGTTTACAAAATTGAATTTTCCATCACTTGTTTTGAAGTAACAAAATTGAATGAGTATAGAAACAAATTGCTTGGTAAACTTCAGGACGAATTTCCCTTTGAAGCCATTCATTGTTCGCTGGAGATTACAGGCAGCAATTTATCTCAATGGCTTGAATACACTTTAAAAGATTATAGGTTTATGGTGAGCCGATGTTACAGCAACTGCTGGTGGTGTATTAACAACAGTGCGAATTGGACAATTGCTTAGACAACAATGGCAACACCTCCTAGCAAACGTAGAAAGGTTGATATTGTAATACATAATAATAACAGTGAAAATATAAGAAACCAATTGGACAATGCATTTGATAGTGTTTCTAATTTTAGAAGCGAACTAAACGGTGCTATTTCAGTATCATACCAAATCGGGGAAAACACTCAAACCGACTTGATTGAGAACAGTGATGAGTTGATTGATTGTTGGAGAGTTATTAGTGAGCACATATTGCAACAAGCTGTGAATTTCGAAGAAATTACAATTCAAATAAAGGATGAATCTTTCTTGAGCTGTGAGTTAATCGAATCGGCATTCAATTCTAGAGTGTACACACTTGCAGTATCAAATGTTAAGAATGAGTTTTTGGATCCTCGCGAATTTTTAGCGAATGCTAATATTTGGTTTACAAAGTATGTTAAGAAAGCGTTAACTGTACAAGCTTTAAAGGTGAATTCAGTTTTGTGTGCACAATATGTGCTTCGCGACATATCAGAAACAAAATATTTTGCTATCAAAAATGAAGTAGTTTTCGAGTATACTGATTTAAATGAATTTTATAATAATCAGATCATTGAAGGTACATTGACAAAAATGAGCGAATTTGAAGCAAATGGTTCTGGGTGGGCTTTAGAAAAAATTCATAGTTTGAGAATTAATATAAATAAATATGTTGGATTTCAAGTAGGAATGTCCAATACTAGTCGATTGCCTGACGTAATAGTCAATAAACATGCAGTGCTAAATCTGTATGATACAAAGGAAGCTTGTTTTGCGTGGAGTGTGGTTGCTGGTTTGTTTCCAAAAACTCGAAACGTGAATCATCTTTCCTCCTATCCTAATTACAGAGATGTTTTAAATTTAGATGGTATCCCAATTCCGATGGAAATGAAATATTTAAACAAGTTTGAAAACCAAAACAATATTTCTGTAAATGTGTATGGAGCACAATATGATGAAAACAAATGGGTATGTATGGGAACAAACGAAGTAAAAGGAAAAAAAAACTTTTACTATTGTACCTTTGTATGTATCAGATAAAGTATATGAAAGGAGTGTAGACTTATTGATGTTGCAGATTGGAAACAGTGAAAATTATCACTTTTGTTTAATTAGAAATCTTGCTCGCCTTGTGCGTTCAAGCCTCACTAGCATTCACAAAAGGATTTATATATGTAGACGTTGTTTGTCACATTATTTTCTTGAGGATGAGTTAAATGTTTACTTTGCAGACTGTAAACAGTTTCCTGTTGCAAAAAGCATAATGCCAAATGATAAACAAAGATTTGTTAATTTTACAGAATTCCGAGTTAAAGATACAGTTCCATTTATAATATATGCAGACACTGAATGCGTTTTGTCTCCAATTTCCTCCTGTTTTCCAAATAGTGACATTCCTAACTCTACTTTATCACATAAACATATTCCTTACATCATTTCTTTAAATCTTCATTGTAATTTTGATAGTGAATTGTGCAGTTTCAAACTCTTTAGGGGAAATAATTGCATTGAATTGTTTGTAAAGGAACTTTATAGTATTGTGGATAAACTTCAAACATATTACTTATCGGCTAAGCCAATGTTAAAGATGACCGAAAATGAAGGAAGATTATTTTTGTCAAGTAAAATGTGTCACATTTGCGAGAAACCGATTGCAGATAATGAACTCAAAGTATGCGATCATTGTCACTTAACTGGAATATATAGAGGAAGCACACACAATAGTTGTAATTTAAATTACAAAGTAACAAAGGTTTTGCCTATAGCATTTCATAATCTAACGGCCTATGATGGACATTTTATAATTAAAGAAATTTGTGAGAAACGTGATGGAGAGGTGTTACATAATCCTGGTAGTATAAGTTTGTTGGCGGTGAATATGGAACGTTATAAAGGGTTTACAAAGTATGTACGGGTTAAGAATGGATTCATGCAGTTAAGATTTATCGATACATATAATTTCTTGTCCTGTTCACTAGATCAATGTTCATCTTCGTTAAGTGAAGATTCAAAGCAAATAACTCAACGTTATTTTAATGATGATGCACAGTTTCGACTTACTGCGAGAAAAGGCGTGTTTCCCTATGAATACGTCACGAGTATGGATGTACTTAACGAAACTAAATTACCTGAAATATCCAAGTTTTATAGCAGTCTTAATGATCAAACAATATCGAATGAAGAGTATGAGTTTGCTCAATCGGTGTGGGAAACGTTTTCCTGTCAAACATTAGGAGAATACGCCGATTTGTATTTAAAAGTTGACACACTTGTTTTGGCGGATGTCTTTGAAAATTTTTGATAGAATGGCATGGAAACTTATGGCATTGATGCAGCTCATTTTTACACTGCTCCATCTATGTCTTGGTGTGCGATGAAAAAGATAACCAACGTTCAACTTGAATTGCTTCAAGATATTGATATGTTACACTTTTTTGAACGATCTATTCGAGGAGGAAATGTTCAGTGAATAACACGACGTGCGATTGCTAATAATAAGTATATGAAAACTTATGATGAGAAAAAGCAAGAGTCCTACATAATGTACATTGACGTTAATAATTTATATGGATATGCGATGATGGAATATCTTCCTACGGGTGGCTTTAAATGGGTTGCAAATGTTGAAGGCTTTGATGTTTTAACTATTGATGATACTTCAGAAATTGAATATGTTTTGGAAGTAGATTTGACTTATCCTCAAGAGTTACATGACAAACATTCAGATTACCTTCTTTGCCCCGAAAAGTTGACAAAGCTAATGGCTTCCCTAGATAATAAAGAACGTTATGTTTTGCATTATAGAATGTTAAAGCAATGTATTCAACTAGGAATGAAATTAGATCGTATTCACAGAATAATTGATTTCAATCAGAGCCAATGGCTAAAACCATATATTGATGTGAACAGAGAGAAACGAAAACATGCTAAAAATATTTTTTTTTTATAAATTGATGAATAATGCAATTTTTGGTCGTTCACTGATGAATGTGAGGAAGTTAAGGGACATCAAATGGGTCACTAAATGGCATGGATCTCGTGGTGCTAGGTCTTTAATTGCTAAGGCTAATTTTAAACATAGAATTATATTCGATGAACAATGTATGGTCATCGAGATGAGCAGACTAAAGATTTTTCACAATCAACCAGTATATGTTGGTGCATCTATATTTGATTTGTCTAAATGTAAAAGGAATGACTTTCATTACAATGTTATTTTAGCAAATCCTAAATGAAATGTGAGGTTGTTATACACAGACACCGATAGTTTTATGTATATATTCTATTATGATATTTATGAGTTCATGAAACAGCATTCAAATTTGTTTGATACTGGAAACTATGAAACAAACAATCCTTTTGGCATTGTGAGACAAAATAAGAGTGAAATTGGTTTAATGAAAGATGAACATGCTGGAAGGATTGTTGAAGAATTTGTGGGGTTAACACCCAAAATGTATGCAATGAAATTGTGTGATGAAATGAATAGCTTGTGTAAGGCTAAAGGCATTAAGAAGAGTGTGGGTAAAAGTATGAATATTGATGAGTATCGAAAGTGTCTTTATAACAGAGATCAAGTCAACAAAGTTCAAGTTTGTATAATTTCAAAATCTCATTCTGTATTTACTGTTCGGCAAATTCATCAAACGAAGATAAAAGACACATAACTGAAAACGGAATTGTTACTTTACCGTTTGGTCATTTTTCTCTGAAAAAATGATTAGAAACAAAATTGAGATTAAAGCACTTCATCTCACTTACTTTATTTCTTTCACACACACACTTTTATTCAGTTAATATTACTAATTTTTGTGTGTTCCTTTGCTTATGAAAAAAAGAATAAATAATAACCCAAATTTTGTGTGTATTATTTAAAAAAACACCTCCCCCCACCATTCTCATTTTCCAGAAATATATATATATATATATATATATATATATATATATATGTATAATTACTTTATATTACATATCATTTAGTAATGGTGCGTTGTAAGAGGAGCAACTCTACAACTCAATATAAATGAACAGGAAGCGGATCATTAATTAGTCGTGTACTTAATAAAACTATTGATAATTTACCCGTGGAATTACACATCCCGGGATATGAATATTGTGGACCAGGAACAAAATTAGAAAAGCGATTGAGCTGTGGTTATCCAGGAATAAATATATTAGATAAAGCGTGCAAAGAGCACGACATTGCTTACGCAAAGCATAAAGATTCAAACAAAAGAAGAGAGGCTGATGAAATTTTAGCTTCAAAAGCTTGGTTTCGTGTAAAATCTCGTGACGCATCATTAGGAGAGAGAGCGGCTGCACTAACAGTCAGTGGCATAATGAAAGCTAAGTCTAAGCTTGGTGGAGGTAAACGAAAATTAAATATAAAAAAACAAGAAAAGATTTAAAAAAGAAGAACATCGAAAAAGCAAGGTGGTATTTTACCCCTACTTCCGATATTTTCAGCCTTGTCGGGCTTGGGGGGTCTAGCAGGCGGAGCAGCCGGGGTAGCGTCTGCTATAAACAAAGCGAAAGCTGCACAAGAAGAATTAAAAGAAATGAAAAGACACAATCGAATGATAGAAGCAATGCGAGGAAAAGCAGGTCAAGGCATTTATTTAAATCCTCCTGCATACAAAAGATAATTAACCAAATACCAAATAAAGCATTAAGTAATTTCGATTTAGCTAATTTCGCACATCAATTAAAGATTCCAAATTTTAGAGGAGTCTTTATGCGAGATACGTTACCAAGACATCCTCGAAAAAATGAAAACTGTATTGTTAACCTTGAACCGATGGTTAAATCTGGTTCACATTGGGTGGCTTTCAGTAAACGAGGTAAATACGTGCATTATTTTGATAGTATCGGTAATTTAAGATCACCATTAGAAATTTTAACATATCTTAAAAATTGTTATCTACAATATAATTTTCATTAATATCAATCAATTACTTCTTCGTTTTGTGGACATTTATGTTTATTCTTCTTGTATTGTGTAAATAAGGGAAACACAGACTGTCTTTAAACATTTCAAAGATGGCTTTCGAAAGACGGATAACTCTTGAAGGTAAAGGCTCAAAGATTGATGTTACATTGGAGAATCCTCTTCATCTTGTAGGAGCAGAGTTTTTTGAAATAGGACTTCCAGGATTGTATACATCTAATTCTATTCGAAATGTTACCAACCGAAATAATAAATTTCGCATTCATTTTACTAAATTTTTGTTATCAATTGATTTAGTGGTATCACCAGTTATTTATGAATTTGAAGATCTAGCCTCAACATTTGATGATTTACTTAGTTATCACTCATTGTCGAAACTTATAACAAATCATATACAAAAAACAAATCTTTATTTGGAAGAGGATATAAATGGAAAAGGACGCAACCGTCTTGTTTTGTCTTCTCCGTTTAATATTGATTTCAGTGTACCCAACAGTGTAGCAGAGGCTTTAGGTATTGAAAAGAAAGTTTACTCTAAAGAGAATAAAAAATAAATTGAGATTGATCGAAATAGAATCGAAAGTGAAGTAAAAATTAACAAAAATAATAACGTTTTAGCCATAAAGATGAACGATGTGGATACAACAATTTTAATAATACCTGATGCTAGCTATACGTTTCAACAATTCAGTGAAAGATTAATGAATTATTACTAGCATATTTATTATCAGTTTTATTAGGTGAAAAAGAAAAATTTCCTTCATATATTTATATTAATTATGATAAAGTGTTCTCTAATTGTAAACTATATTCGAAAAACTCTGCTATAGATTTTGGTGTTGCAGATTCTATTGCAGATTTGTTAGGATTTTCTCATAAAAAGTTCGAGGCAAACGCAACTCATCATTCTGAATATATGATTAAAATTAACACTGTTAATAGTATTCGAGTATGTTGCAACCTCGTGCTTGGTACGAGTTCTTATTTGAACCATAAACCAAAACACTCTTTATATAATTTTAAAGCTCATGTTCCTGCTGGTTATCCGATTGTTGTACAACCAAAAACAATTACTTTTTTGCCTATGAACAGCAAGGTTATTCAACATGTATCTGTGCAACTTGAAGATCATCTTCAACAGCTCATTGATTTGCAAGATGAAGATTTAACTGTAGAATTAATTATTCGTCCAGCACGTTATCTTGCTATATAAAGTAATGAAATACTGTTATATTTTCATTCTAGTTGAGTAAGCTTACTAGAAAACATTCACAAATATGGTTATACTATATAATACACAAAGTTTGAAAAAAAAGAAGTCGACTCTGATTCGAAAAAGAAATATAAATCAATCAGCTAAAATTTCTCAAAAAAAAAAAAAAAAAACAACGCCATCACACCTTAAAATCTAAGAAACAGTTATCGAGTAACAACAAACATTTCTTACAGTCTTTAGGCTATCGCGTACTTTAATTTCAATATAAATATATATGCAATTGTTAATCTTATTTAGTTTCTATCTATATTTGAAGCTGTTAACATGTTTAACATGTTTAACATAACGGATAAAAGAGAGGTTGACAACAGAGTTGTGCGACGAGAAGAAAGAGTTTACCAACCTTATTCAGCTAATAAATTCGAAAATAATGATGAAATTCGAATACCAATTCAAAATTAAGAAAACATAGTTTTATTATCAGAAGGTGTTCTTCACTTAGAAGGATAAATTATTACTTCTAACGTAAATCCGGCTGCTTATACTACAGCACATCCTGACCAAAATTTTGGGGCTAATCTTTTTAGCGAAATTCGCGTTAAGTTAAATGGTAAAGAAATTGATCGTACACGCCATCTAGGTATAACAAGTTCTATAAAAACGTTTGCATCATATTCAAAAAACGAATATACAGCTTTACAAAATGCTGGTTATTTCCCTCTTTAACAACACCAGCAAGTGAAGCAAATATTGTTGATAGTATCACAAAACGTTTCCATGTAATACTTCCTTAAAGCAACCTGTTAGGTTTAGCAGAGGATTATAGAAAGCCGATTTTAAACTGCAAGCATTAGCTAATACTTCTCAGATCGTCGAGTGACGCACGTGCGTTGCAATCTGCATCCGAAAATGATCTTTCTAAGGTCAAGTTATTTAAAGTTTATATAAAAATTCCCGTTTTATTATTATCGGACGAAGAACAAATTAAAAGATTAAAACTAATGCAGAAAAATATTCCCATTCAGGTTGGTTTTCGATCATGGGATGTTCATGTCTTGCCATCTCTTCCTAGAACAACTAAATATAGTTGGACTGTAATGACAACTTCTGAAACTCAAAAACCACGTCAATTTTTATTAGGTTTTCAAACTAAAATAAATGTACTAAATACGTGCTCTTCCTATTTTGACCATTGTAACATTAAATCTATAAGAGTTTTTTTAAATTCAATTTTTTATCCCTATGAAATGCCAACTTCTGAAATTGTTATAAATGACTACAGCGAATTGTATGACATGTTTGTTAAATTTCGTAATGTATATTATCAGATCGATGATTTTCATTCAGAGACTCTAGTTTCACGAGATGAATTTAAGTCTCATTGTCCGATTATTGTAATTAATTGCCTTGAGCAAGTGGAGGCAGTGAAGACATCTTCAGTTGATGTGCGAATTGAAATCGAGACAAGTGAGAATATACCTGAAGATACAACTCTTTATTGTGTTCTTATTCATGATCGTCAAATATCTTACAGACCATTAACTAATGAAGTAATTATCTAAACCAATATTTGCTAAGTTATAAGCAAGCAAGTAAAGAAGTATTCTCACTTTAGTTGCAATCATGGAATTGACAACAACAAACTCTCCTCCTACTGATGCTGACACGTGGAATATGAAGCAGCCAATAGTTGCAGACATTCGCAAGCTACCAAACGGCAGTTTGGAACTTGCTTACTGTATGTTAAATAACAGCAATATACCTTCATTAAGTCCTGTGTTAACATGGGTTGCAGCGTATTGTGTAAAAACTCTTTCTTCTTATTTTGACTCTATTAGAAATAAATATGAATATTTAGTTGTGTATAATTTGCCACAAGAATTTTCTTTGTTTGCACTAAAAACACTTTCCCCTGGGTCATTAATCGATCTTAATACGATTGATGGAATGTCAGATCTAATGTTGAAGCATAGCCAACGTTTACCTACAGATTGTCCAAAACGTTTACCATCTCTTGCATTGGGAAGCAATAGTTGTGCTAAATTTAATGTCAATGCTGTTCAACATTGGTTAAATTCTTCTGATGGCATCATGAAAATCGTGTGTTCGATAATAAACAAGTTTCGAAACAATGGACTTCAAGGTTTTAATAAGTTTGATTGGAACTACTTTCCTATAAACATATTGACTATATATGAGCCACAACGAATTCGTCTGGAGTGGGAACATCTACCAGATCATCTAAAAAGAAAATTTCAACTGTTTCATCTTCGCTGCAAATGTGATAACTGTAATCGCTATCTATAAAAGGTAATTCATTAAATCTACTAGTGTTGTTGACACCTATACATATTTTGTTTTTGTTTGCTTTTTAACACAGTGTATATTTTTGTCTACAGAAAATAAACATCTGGACAACTAAAAGCACAAGATCATCTCAACACACACTCATCAGGACAACTAAAAGAATGAGATTACTTCAACACTCATACAAGAGAAATAAAATTGTATTAATTGTAATTCTAAATGAATAAAGAAGAAAAGGTCTTTGTACCACTTCATATTAAAGTTTTTTTAATGATCAAGCACCTCCTCACTCCACAAGTATATAAAATAATATTGTCAGGTGAGGAATTCGAACCCTCGCTTTCAATTTCTGAAAATTAGATCTTAAGTCTAACGCCTTAGACTGCTCGGCCAACCCAACACACGCAAATCATGCATATTAGCCAGCGTGTTTTGTTGATTCATATCAGTTCACATTTAGCTTCGTGTGGGGAACATCTTTTTTTTTTTTGTGAAGTAAAGCATCATCATGAAGTATTATAATTGTGTTAAGTGTTCCAAGAAACAGTTAATGCAAATGATATTGAGTCAAAAAGGAATGAATTTAAAATCTGAAAGAGATCGGCTTAAAACATTTAAGAACTGGTCTTCAGACAGTTTTACGAACACTGCATGGTTAGCAGCTGCGGGATTTTACTATTATGGATATAAGGATATGGTCAGGTGTGCTTTCTGTAATCTGCAACTTAGTTATTGGGAAGAAGATGATGATCCGTTTGAAGAGCATAAGAAATGGGCTTTTTCTTGCCCTTACGTAAACAACATTTCTCCTAGCATAGAATTAAAATCTGAATATGAAAGACTTAAAACTTTTCAAAATTGGCCTCTTCCCTCTCCAAACGATTTTTTTCAGCATCAGCAGGATTTTATTATACCGGTCATGGTGATAAGGTGAAATGTAAGTAGGGGAGTGATGACAGTTCTGCTTCCCTCCTACCATTACTCCCACTAAGCCAAATTAGATTTCGAATAACTCGCGAACCTACGGTCCGATTTTGACAAATGAGGTGTCGTTGGACTCGGGATGACGCCCTCATTCCAATGGTCCACTCATTTCAACCCCTAAATAAAACCTACCCCTACTACGGGGTGAAATTGTAATTTTTTTAGTGAAAGTCTTCTTTCAAATGCGACATGTATAAGGTGCGCTGCTAAAATGAACTTAAATGTTGTTGCTCATATAGCGCATGCGTTTTGCTGGATGCTGCTATGGATAAACATTTTTGTTTTTGTTTTGTACGCATGCGCACTTGGGATTTTGTAAGGGGGCGAGCTCTTTGAAAAAAAAATGATTGATCAGAAGGGGTTTTGGTGGTGAGGAGATGGCCAGATAGTCGCCTACTTTCCTACGAAGTTTGCTGATATCTCTCAAACGCAAGGTCGGATTTGGACGTGTGACGTGTCAAATCGCTTGTCTAGAAGCCCTATATATGTTATTAATAGGTTTAAGTTTTGAGAATGAGGGAAACAGGCTTTTTGGGGGTAAAACCAAGATTTTAGACTTTTTCCGATATCTCACGAATGCATGGTCGGATTTGTCCTATGACGTGTCAAATGGCTTGTCTCGAAACCGTCTTTAATTTGGTAATAGGTTTAAGTTTTTGAGAATGAGGGAAACAGAATTTTTTGGTGTAAAACTGTGATTTTAGACTTTCTGTTATATTTCACAAACCAATAACGCCAGAGACGTATACGAGGGGACGTAGGACTCGGGGTGACGCCCCCCCCCCTCTTTCGAATAAAGTATTTATGTTTTAAAAAATGCGAAAGGGTCTAACGACACTTTTGTTGAAAACATTTTAGTTTTTAAAACTTTTTTAAAAATCTGTCTAAATTGTTCATGAAGAGTGGTTGTAGATAGAAAGAGACGATACCACTTGGCACGTGTTTCAACGAGGCTATTACTGACCACGGTGGGGATATACCAATACAGTATTCACTATTTCGATGAGACGGAGGGTCGAGGGTTCGTTTTCCGATTTTTCCTATGATGGAATTCCTAATTCCTAAACCCCCTGAAGAGGGTCTTTAACATGTAAACGATTATGAGTGACATGACAAATGATAATTCCTTGATCAGATGAAGTTGGCTTTAGATAGAACAAACAGAACTTGGTTATATGTTGCTTGAAGTGAGTATAGAAAAAAAACTTGCTGGGGCAGACTGACAGGATGTGGATGTTATTTGAGCTTATTGGAATGCATTGACTTGACTTGACAACAGGGCAATGAAAAAAGCAGAGAGATGCTGAGGACACTTGAAGGTCAAACGATATGGCAACCATGGTGGGAGGGGGAAGCGAGGATGATGTCGCCGATCATGTTCAATGTTCAATGGATGAATTTATATTTTGCGAAGCATTGTTCGGAGAGGGTCATGCGACGACTTGTTTTAAGAGTATTTATTTTTCTGATTTTTCCTATGGTGGACTCATTGATTGAAATAATCCAAGACTGCTAGGGCATGGGATTTTGACATACAAGATCCCCCCAGAATTTGACATGATGTCATTCTTTTTATGGCTTATTAATTTCCAAAAAAAAACAACAGGATCATGGACTTTTGCTTTTCTTAATATATTGCAAACCCATAATGTAAAATGTTTACTGTGAGTGACGAAATCTAGCTAGGTAAAGAAAGAATTATTGTAGGATATATGTATGGCGATTGACACGTCCTTGACCATTGGAACTTGTTTTCATATCTGACTGTAATACATAGGGAGTATAGGTTGTAGGCATGGCTTGACAAACGGTGTACACAAAATTCAATTTATCGATTCAAGAATTAAGAGTAGACTATCATTAATTAATTGGTTAAAGAGTGTAGCTAAAAATAAAAAATGGTGACTTCTTTAAACTAAACTGAACCAAGTCGAATCAAACCCAACTGAACCAAACCAAGCCTAAAGCAAACCAAACGTAATCAAGAACAACCCAAGGGCTTAAGTGTAAAATTTGTGGGGGAATGCAGTCATTGGCAATGTCCAAAGGAAGGGATAACGCACTACCTTTGGAGGGTAAGGTAAAGCTAGCGCATGGTGCTAATGCATATTCCCAAGTACATGAACCACACACACAACTATCCTCTGCTGTTTTTATGAGTTGACTGTTAAAACTTACTCAGTGGTTACTGAGCAAGATGGTCACTACACACAACAAGCTTTAAATACTTGAGGCTATTAATCTATACACACACACACTCGCTTGTTCTAAACTAAACTGTCTTGCTGGCAGTGCTCACACAGTAGGCAAATGACAGAAATGCTTGGATAACAGAAATACAATCATTTTCGGTTGTCTAATGTTACCAGCTAACCATTACGTGCTATAGTGGTGAGCACATGTGCCTCTTGCACTGGAGATCGTAACTCGATTTCTAGCTCCAGGGCTTAGAACGAATCAAACTAAGAAAGAAGAGTAGGGTAACGCAGTGTTTAAACTGTTAGCCTTTCACTAAGGTAGACTAGGGTTTGTTTTTAGGTTAATATACATGTCATAAACAAACAAACAAACAAAAAAGCAGAGATAATGTTTAAAACTGATTACACTTGTCTCTTTTCAAATTATTACTTAGATTACAAATACAAAGGTGGACTGGGTTTGATATACAGTTAATGCTGCCTATCGCATACTAGACTTTAAGAAAGCCAAACAAGCAAAGGGCGTAGGTAGAGCAGTTGTAAAATCGCTATGTGTAGAGAACTACCTAACGGTTTTATGAACTGGCAAAAGTATGTCACATAAACAGTGCAGGACACAATCCAGCAACCTTAATTTTTATCTTGTGGAGCAGAGAAAACATATATAGAGAGATATAGAAAGCTTGTGTATGATGGGTAGTATTGATTGTTTGGCCAGAGAAAATACGGTGAGGTAGGGTGGGGAAAGCGAGAATTAACACTTATATATGAATGAATGGTAAATAGTTTTTTTTTTCAATAGTTTTGTTTTTCAAATGCAGTGGTAGATAGCCGTTATTTTGTAAAACATTCTTACTTGCAGTAGCAATAAGCCTCTACGGTTCCGCTAACACACATAGACAGACTGTACTAGAGCCATGGTCAAGCACTCACATTAAGATCATTTACAAAAAAACATAAAATGAAAAATAAATAAAAACTTGTTTTGGAAATATCGTTTTTCAACAGACACAAAATAAATATAAAATGTGTAAACAGCAAAATGAAAAATCCATGTTTCCATATAGACAAAACTTAAAAACCTAAAACGAACATTTAAACAATATATATACAAATGGGAAATTGACAAATGTGTAAATATGAAAAAGGAAAATCCATGTTTCCATATCATGAAATTGAAAAAAACATCAAACTGTCATTTTAAAAAAATGCTAATGGAAAATTGACAAAATGCAATGTGTGAAATGTGAAATTGAACAAATGGCTATCATTATTTAAAAAAAAAACACAGTGCCTTTTGGTTGAGGTGTGAATCAAACCCTCTCTACTTATTTTGGACCACCCGAGACTGAGTATACTTGTTTTAATCCTCATACCACTTTTAAAATTTTGTGTTAAAGCTAGGAATTGAACCCAAGAGCTTGTAGGGGGAGACCAAGGTTAGAATATGTTAAACAGATAGTCTTAATTGTAGGGTGTTGTAGCTATATAGGGATGAAATGATTAGCTCGGGAAAGGGGCACTGAGATCTGCAGCAAACCAGTCAAACGACTAAAGTCTCAAACAACAACATGTAAGCTCACCAAGTTAATGTTGTGTACCGGTAAATGTTAGTCAACGAACAGTAATGCATTACTAAAACCCATGACACGATACCTAAGAGCTTTTCTAAAGTTATTTTAAAATGCCTTTAACCCTATATTAAACACCCAGTTCACAATATTCATAACTGCAATGTTATGGTAAAACAAAATCTATATTTCAAAACAAGCAAGTGGTTTAGTTAATGTATACTGGGAAAAGTTTTGTTAACACTCAAGTCCACAAGACTAATTAAATTAGCAACTGTCAGGTCGGCCGAGTGGTTAAGGTGTTTGACTTAAGATCAGATTTCCTGTACAAGGAAGCAAGGGTTCGAATCCCTTACCTGACATATCTATTGCCTTAACATGGCTTGTCCACACTGAATTATTATGATACTTGCTACACAAACCATAGACAGAGTGTATTGTTTAAGGCACTCTCTTTATGAACATACTCAGAGACTGTTGATGGTTAACAATTGCATTAATAGTGGGACATGGGGATAGCAATTAAGAAAAACAGCCAATACCCACACAATATTTTTATTCATTTCGTTTTTTTTACAATAGTTACACACTGAATACAACTTTTTATCTTTTTATCATTGTTTGATATAGATTTTAAACACAACGCTTTTATAACATTCTCCAGGTACTCTTGTTCTTAAAATCTGGGGTAGCCGCAATGGTTTTATAGACATTAAACCCTCATCCTCTTCTTTTTCATCATCATCATCATTATAAATATTATCATGATAATTATTATAGTCATTGTCACTAAAATCATCATCGTCATCATCCTCAACATCACTAGAACTATCCAATTCCTTTTTTTCCTTTTCAAAAAGGACCTCTTGAAGAGTCTGTGTTGCTTTTGATAGTGTTAAGGGTTTTTTGATCGTTGACAACTGTCCTAACATGACTTTTTGAGGAGATGATAATTGCTTTTCAACAAACAATGCACTATCTTGAGCAGCAATATCATTTTCTTGATCTTGCTTTTTAGCATTTTCATGATATTTTGTTGACAGCAACAGTGTTTTATCTGGTACGCTACATTGATGATTACCCACACTTAAGACCTTACCATTCTTACTTTTTAGATGACCTAAACATTTTGTTGTCCTTTGTTTTGAGCACTGCCAAAATATGATTCCATTCACATTTTGCCGCTTATAGTTATAGGAGTACCCATGATACATTGCACATGGTTTGCCTTTATTGGTTATAGTTAGAGGTGTTAGTATTTGTTAATTCGCGATAAAACGAAAAGTCATATTTAGAGGTTAGGATGTTTTATTTTCATGTATTTACATGTTTCGTGCCGCCCAGGAGTGAAATTAAGTCGCGAAATAACGCGAATTTTGTCAATAACATCACAAATACCGCAATCTGAGAAATAAAAACAAATTTTCATATTTTTTCCCCACACCAATCCGAACATTTTTGTCCACAAGCCGATAATCGAATTTGGTTGGTGTTCAATTCGAAGAATGATCGATTATATAGTTTCGCGAGGGGTAATACTACGATATACGTCATATTACGATATACTGTCGATATTCTCGTTACTCGTTGGATTTTAGCGCTGTGGTAAACAGCTGTTATATCGCGGCGTGAATAGTTTGGCCGACTACCTCCAAAAGGTTATGTGATAGTTGTTCATAATGTAAACTACGTTTGCCTCCTGTTACATCGGTAGCGAGTGTAAATTATAGTAGAGAATTCTATATAATTTAATAAAAAGTGCGCAAATTGTGCGTTATCATCGAAGCTAGTGTGTTATTTGCGTGAATCAGTTGGCGACCACGTGTTCGTCGTATTAGTTCCGAACTTAGCAGTACAGGAAGATGAGACGCGACGTAATTTAAATATTATGACACGAATTCAGAAATAAATTTTGCGTGTGGTTACGAATTTATACTGGCGTGTGACTACAGTCAACCGTGTGATAACAGTGTTTGTTACTGGGCATCGCTCAGTTGAGTTTAAAAATGCCGAAGGTAGCTGTTTCTGCCACAGACAGACTTAAAGAATATAAGAATGAAGGATTTATAATATCTTGTGGCATTCTTATGTGCAAATATTGTGATTGTCGGTTAGATTATCGCAGGAAAGATGCATTAGACAAACATTGCAAATCGGAGAAGCATTCAAAACGCCGAGAAAATTCGCGTCTTGAAGTTAGTGTTCCTAGAGTGACCACCTTGAAAGAAACATTATCAAATGCTAGTCGTGTGAAAGATATGAAAGAAGAGTTTATTTTGGACACTACTACTGCGTTTGTGAAAGCTAATATACCAGTAGAGAAACTAGACAATCCTGCTATCCGTACTTGGTTTAATAAGTACGTTCGTGGAAGTGGAGATTTACCATCAGCAAATCAGATTTCTCAGAAATACATCCCCATGATTGGCGAAAGAAGGAGGGAAGAAATTAGGGAAGATATAAAAAACAAAGACGTGTTTCTGCAATGTGACGAAACAACTGACAAGAATGGTAGGTGTGTTTTCAACATTCTTTTTCGTCCATCAGTACCATCAACTGAAATGAACACCCATCTGGCTGCCTCTGTTGTTCTAGATTCTGCCAATAGCGTAAATTGCTCCAATGCGATATTAGACACCTTGAATTCCTATGAAATTGAACGGGAGCGTGTAGTGGCAGTAGTTACGGACTCAGCACGCTACATGACAAAATGTGTAACTACTCTTCAAGGATTGATTGAAGAATTCAGTCATGTCCAGTGCTGGGCTCATACAGTCAATCTTATCGGCTGCGTATTTGAAAACGAGCTGGACGAATTGAACATGTCTATAGTAAAGACAAAGAATGCCTTTTTAAATACGCGAAAAAGAAAAAGCAATTACGTTGCATTTCTAAGGGAGAAATATGGAAACACAGAATAAGAGAATGAAATTCTAGCTTTCCCAATGCCTGTATGTACAAGATGGAATTCATGGTTTAAGGCTGCAATGTATATGGCCACGCATGTGGAAGATCTGGTAGAATTTTTCAAAACATTGGAAGATTCAAATTCTGGGGTCAAATTTTTCCAACAAGCATCGACTTCAACAATACAATTTATACAATTACAAGCATTGTATGTTTCTGTTGTTGGTGCCTCTCTTATGGACTTGCTTAATTTCTTGGAGGGATCTAAGTACCCAACAATTCACTTACTGACTGGGAAGCTAGATGACCTTGAGGTAAAGCTGAAGCTATTAGGCGATGGTGGAATGTTCAATCATACGATCCTCCAGAACTTGGAACAGCTTCCTCAAAAGATGCAGATAAAGATTAAGTCCAATCTTACGTGTGTTGCACAGTCAGCTCTAGAGAAAGTCAGGACTTTAAGGACCACGGATCCAGCCAGGAAGACTGCAGAAGCCATCGGGTCATTGTTTGATCCTCGGCATGCACCTAAGAACGTATCTCCCACAGAACTGCTCCAATTTAGGAAGAATGCCCCATTTCTTACGAAGATGGAGTCTGAACAGTTTTTAGAGGCTCACAGCATTTACCTGACTGCAATCAGGAACCAACTGCGTCATGAAGATAATGTGAATGTTCCAGAGATCCTTATGGGACTAAGGCCTGCTCACAGAGACTATGCAACAGCTGCATTAAAGTGTGTGTGGTATCCTTGTTAAAATGTGGATTTTGAAAGGTCATTTTCGAAATACAGTCTCATAGTAAGTGATAGGAGGCGAAAATTGACAGCTGCAAATGCTGAGACTTTAACCATGATCTACTTCCAGTGATTTCACCGCAGTGTTTGGATAAAACTGAAAAAGGTATTCACTGAAATGTGTTTCGAGATGGTGAATGTAAAATAAAACAAGATGTTCAGTAAAGAACATATAGCCTACTTTCTCCTAAATGCATGGGTATTGTTATAACTCTTTGTCCTTTTCAAGGAGTATGATTGAATGTTGGTTGTAGTAGCTTGTTGAAATACAACGCGCTATAGGGATATTAAACATGAATATGTGGTGCCCTTTGCTAGTGCTACCCCTGTACCAAATTTCGTTCAATTCGGTCCCACCGTGTTTGAATTGATAGGGGGAATCGATTTGCACACATACTTGGCCACCATCTGCAAACTATTGGGCTGATGTTCTTGCAGTTTGGTCAGAATATGTTTCCCACATAAAGATATGGTGTTGCAAAATTTGGTAGAGACTAGATTATTAGGTTGGTCGTAATTACATTTTAGCTTTTAACATTTGGGTGGCCGCGATTACGTTTCCGTCAAGATAGCGGTGATATAAAACATGACACTGAGGTGCCCTTTGCTAGTGCTACCTCTGTACCAAATTTCGTTCATTCGGTTCCACCGTGTTCGAATTAATAAGGGGAATCAATTTTGACATAAAGATAGCCGCCATCCGCAAACTATTCGGCTAATGAGCTATTAGATTGGTCAAAGGATGCTCCCTCCATAAAGGTATGTTGTTGCAAAGTTTGGTAGAGATCGGATGATTAGGTTAATGGTAATTTGATTTAAGCTTTGAACAGTCGTGTGGCCGCCATTACGTTTCAGTCAAGATGGCGGCGATATAAAACATGACACTGAGGTGCCCTTTGCTAGTGCTACCTCTGTACCAAATTTCGTTCCATTCGGTTCCACCGTGTTCGAATTAATAGGGGGAATCAATTTTGACATAAAGATAGCCGCCATCCGCAAACTATTCGGCTAATGACCTATTGGATTGGTCAAAGGATGCTCCCTCCATAAAGGTATGTTGTTGCAAAGTTTGGTAGAGATCGGATGGTTATGTTAGTCATAATTTGATTTAAGCTTTAAACATGTGTGTGGCCGCCATTACGTTTCTGTCCATAAATATGGCGGCGATATTAATCATGACACTGAGATGCCCTTTGCTAGTGCTATCTCTGTACCAAATTTCGTTCCATTCGGTTTCACCGTGTTTGAATTAATAGGGGGAATCGATTCTGACAAAAGATGGCCGCCATCCGCAAACTATTAGGCGAATGACCTATTAGATTGGTCAAAGAATGCTCCCTCCATAAAGGTATGTAGCTGCAAAATTTGGTTGAGATCGGATGATTAGGTTTATCGTAATTTGATTTAAGCTTTGAACATTCGTGTGGCCGCCATTACGTTTCAGTCAAGATGGCGGCGATATAAAACATGACACTGAGGTGCCCTTTGCTAGTGCTACCTCTGTACCAAATTTCGTTCCATTCGGTTCCACCGTGTTCGAATTAATAGGGGGAATCAATTTTGACATAAAGATGGCCGCCATCCGCCAACTATTATGCGAATGACCTATTAGATTGGTCAAACGATGCTCCCTCCATAAAGGTATGTACTTGCAAAATTTGGTAGAGATCGGATGATTAGGTTAATCGTAATTTGATTTAAGCTTTGAACATTCGTGTGTCCGCTATTACGTTTCAGTCAAGATGGCGGCGATATAAAACATGACACTGAGGTGCTCTTTGCTAGTGCTACCTCTGTACCGAATTTCGTTCCATTCAGTTCCAGCGTGTTCGAATTAATAGGGGGAATCAATTTTGACATAAAGATGGCCGCCATCCGCAAACTATTAGGCTAATAACATATTAGATTGGTCAAAGGATGCTCCCTCCATAAAGGTATGTTGTTGCAAAGTTTGGTAGAGATCGGATGGTTATGTTAGTCGTAGTTTAACTTAAGCTTTGAACATTTGTGTGGCCGCCATTACGTTTCTGTCAATATTGCGGCGATATAAAACATGACACTGAGATGCCCTTTGGTAGTGCTACCTCTGTACCAAATTTCGTTCCATTCGTTTTCACCGTGTTTGAATTAATAGGGGGAATTGATTTTCACACAAAGATGGCCGCCATCCGCAAACTATTAAGCTAATGACCTATTCATTTGGTCAAAGGATGCTTCCTCCATAAGGGTATGTTGTTGCAAAATTTGGTAGAGATCGGATGATTAGGTTAGTCGTAATTTGATTTAAGCTTTGAACATTTGTGTGGCCGCCATTACTTTTCCGTCAAGATGGCGGCGATATAAAACATGACACTGTGCCTTTTGTTAGTACTACCTCTGTACCAAATTTCGTTCCATTCGGTTTCACCGTGTTCGAATTAGTAGGGGGAATCGATTTTCACACAAAGATGGCCGCCATCCGCAAACTATTAAGCTAATGACCTATTCATTTGGTCAAAGGATGCTTCCTCCATAAGGGTATGTTGTTGCAAAATTTGGTAGAGATCGGATGATTAGGTTAGTCGTAATTTAATTTAAGCTTTGAACATTTGTGTGGCCGCCATTACGTTTCCGTCAAGATGGCGGCGATATCAAACATGACACTGAGGTGTCCTTTGCTAGTGCTACCTTTGTACCAAAATTTCGTTCAATTCGCATTCACCGTGTTCGAATTGATAGGGGGGGACAGACATTCAGATTACACACTCACACACACACAGACACACCCACACACACACACACAGACTCACACACACACATACACACAGACTCACACACACACATACACACACACAGACAGACACACTTTTTTCGCCCTGTGTTGATCTCATAAGTCTACTTTCATTTTTTGCAAAAATCGAAAGTAGGCTAAACAAGATGTTCAGTAAAGAACATATAGCCTACTTTCTCCTAAATGCATGGGTATTGTTATAACTCTTTGTCCTTTTCAAGGAGTATGATTGAATGTTGGTTGTAGTAGCTTGTTGAAATACAACGCGCTATAGGGATATTAAACATGATTATGTGGTGCCCTTTGCTAGTGGTACCTCTGTACCAAATTTCGTTCAATTCGGTTCCACCGTGTTTGAATTGATAGGGGGAATCGATTTTCACACATACTTGGCCACCATCTGCAAACTATTGGGCTGATGTTCTTGCAGTTTGGTCAGAATATGTTTCCCACATAAAGATATGGTGTTGCAAAATTTGGTAGAGACTAGATTATTAGGTTGGTCGTAATTACATTTTAGCTTTTAACATTTGGGTGGCCGCGATTACGTTTCCGTCAAGATAGCGGTGATATAAAACATGACACTGAGGTGCCCTTTGCTAGTGCTACCTCTGTACCAAATTTCGTTCATTCGGTTCCACCGTGTTCGAATTAATAGGGGGAATCAATTTTGACATAAAGATAGCCGCCATCCGCATACTATTCGGCTAATGAGCTATTAGATTGGTCAAACGATGCTCCCCCCATAAAGGTATGTACTTGCAAAATTTGGTAGAGATCGGATGATTAGGTTAATCGTAATTTGATTTAAGCTTTGAACATTCGTGTGTCCGCTATTACGTTTCAGTCAAGATGGCGGCGATATAAAACATGACACTGAGGTGCTCTTTGCTAGTGCTACCTCTGTACCGAATTTCGTTCCATTCGGTTCCACCGTGTTCGAATTAATAGGGGGAATCAATTTTGACATAAAGATAGCCGCCATCCGCAAACTATTCGGCTAATGACCTATTAGATTGGTCAAAGGATGCTCCCTCCATAAAGGTATGTTGTTGCAAAGTTTGGTAGAGATCGGATGGTTATGTTAGTCATAATTTGATTTAAGCTTTAAACATTTGTGTGGCCGCCATTACGATTCTGTCCATAAATATGGCGGCGATATTAATCATGACACTGAGATGCCCTTTGCTAGTGCTATCTCTGTACCAAATTTCGTTCCTTTCGTTTTCACCGTGTTTGAATTAATAGGGGGAATCGATTCTGACAAAAAGATGGCCGCCATCCGCAAACTATTAGGCGAATGACCTATTAGATTGGTCAAAGAATGCTCCCTCCATAAAGGTATGTAGCTGCAAAATTTGGTTGAGATCGGATGATTAGGTTAATCGTAATTTGATTTAAGCTTTGAACATTCGTGTGGCCGCCATTACGTTTCAGTCAAGATGGCGGCGATGTAAAACATGACACTGAGGTGCCCTTTGCTAGTGCTACCTCTGTACCAAATTTCGTTCCATTCGGTTCCACCGTGTTCAAATTAATAGGGGGAATCAATTTTGACATAAAGATGGCCGCCATCCGCCAACTATTATGCGAATGACCTATTAGATTGGTCAAACGATGCTCCCTCCATAAAGGTATGTACTTGCAAAATTTGGTAGAGATCGGATGATTAGGTTAATCGTAATTTGATTTAAGCTTTGAACATTCGTGTGTCCGCTATTACGTTTCAGTCAAGATGGCGGCGATATAAAACATGACACTGAGGTGCTCTTTGCTAGTGCTACCTCTGTACCGAATTACGTTCCATTCGGTTCCACCGTGTTCGAATTAATAGGGGGAATCAATTTTGACATAAAGATGGCCGCCATCCGCAAACTATTAGGCTAATAACATATTAGATTGGTCAAAGGATGCTCCCTCCATAAAGGTATGTTGTTGCAAAGTTTGGTAGAGATCGGATGGTTATGTTAGTCGTAATTTAACTTAAGCTTTGAACATTTGTGTGGCCGCCATTACGTTTCTGTCAATATTGCGGCGATATAAAACATGACACTGAGATGCCCTTTGGTAGTGCTACCTCTGTACCAAATTTCGTTCCATTCGTTTTCACCGTGTTTGAATTAATAGGGGGAATTGATTTTCACACAAAGATGGCCGCCATCCGCAAACTATTAAGCTAATGACCTATTCATTTGGTCAAAGGATGCTCCATCCATAAAGGTATGTTGTTGCAAAATTTGGTAGAGATCGGATGATTAGGTTAGTCGTAATTTGATTTAAGCTTTGAACATTTGTGTGGCCGCCATTACTTTTCCGTCAAGATGGCGGCGATATAAAACATGACACTGAGGTGCCTTTTGTTAGTACTACCTCTGTACCAAATTTCGTTCCATTCGGTTTCACCGTGTTCGAATTAATAGGGGGAATCGGTTTTCACACAACGATGGCCGCCATCCGCAAACTATTACGCTGATGACCTATTGGTTTTGTCAAAGGATGCTCCGTCCATAGAGTTATGTTGTTGCAAAATTTGGTAGAGATCGGATGATTAGGTTAGTCGTAATTTGATTTAAGCTTTGAACATTTGTGTGGCCGCCATTACGTTTCCGTCAAGATGGCGGCGATATCAAACATGACACTGAGGTGTCCTTTGCTAGTGCTACCTTTGTACCAAATTTCGTTCAATTCGCATTCACCGTGTTCGAATTGATAGGGGGGGACAGACATTCAGAGTACACACACTCACACACTCACAGACACACCCACACACACACACACAGACTCACACACACACATACACACAGACTCACACACACACATACACACACACAGACAGACACACTTTTTTCGCCCTGTGTTGATCTCATAAATCTACTTTCATTTTTTGCAAAAATCGAAAGTAGGCTAAACAGGATGTTCAGTAAAGAACATATAGCCTACTTTCTCCTAAATGCATGGGTATTGTTATAACTCTTTGTCCTTTTCAAGGAGTATGATTGAATGTTGGTTGTAGTAGCTTGTTGAAATACAACGCGCTATAGGGATATTAAACATGAATATGTGGTGCCCTTTGCTAGTGCTACCTCTGTACCAAATTTCGTTCAATTCGGTTCCACCGTGTTTGAATTGATAGGGGGAATCGATTTGCACACATACTTGGCCACCATCTGCAAACTATTGGGCTGATGTTCTTGCAGTTTGGTCAGAATATGTTTCCCACATAAAGATATGGTGTTGCAAAATTTGGTAGAGACTAGATTATTAGGTTGGTCGTAATTACATTTTAGCTTTTAACATTTGGGTGGCCGCGATTACGTTTCCGTCAAGATAGCGGTGATATAAAACATGACACTGAGGTGCCCTTTGCTAGTGCTACCTCTGTACCAAATTTCGTTCATTCGGTTCCACCGTGTTCGAATTAATAGGGGGAATCCATTTTGACATAAAGATAGCCGCCATCCGCAAACTATTCGGCTAATGAGCTATTAGATTGGTCAAAGGATGCTCTCTCCATAAAGGTATGTTGTTGCAAAGTTTGGTAGAGATCGGATGATTAGGTTAATGGTAATTTGATTTAAGCTTTGAACAGTCGTGTGGCCGCCATTACGTTTCAGTCAAGATGGCGGCGATATAAAACATGACACTGAGGTGCCCTTTGCTAGTGCTACCTCTGTACCAAATTTCGTTCCATTCGGTTCCACCGTGTTCGAATTAATAGGGGGAATCAATTTTGACATAAAGATAGCCGCCATCCGCAAACTATTCGGCTAATGACCTATTAGATTGGTCAAAGGATGCTCCCTCAATAAAGGTATGTTGTTGCAAAGTTTGGTAGAGATCGGATGGTTATGTTAGTCATAATTTGATTTAAGCTTTAAACATTTGTGTGGCCGCCATTACGTTTCTGTCCATAAATATGGCGGCGATATTAATCATGACACTGAGATGCCCTTTGCTAGTGCTATCTCTGTACCAAATTTCGTTCCATTCGGTTTCACCGTGTTTGAATTAATAAGGGGAATCGATTCTGACAAAAAGATGGCCGCCATCCGCAAACTATTAGGCGAATGACCTATTAGATTGGTCAAAGAATGCTCCCTCCATAAAGGTATGTAGCTGCAAAATTTGGTTGAGATCGGATGATTAGGTTAATCGTAATTTGATTTAAGCTTTGAACATTCGTGTGGCCGCCATTACGTTTCAGTCAAGATGGCGGCGATATAAAACATGACACTGAGGTGCTCTTTGCCAGTGCTACCTCTGTACCGAATTTCGTTCCATTCGGTTCCACCGTGTTCGAATTAATAGGGGGAATCAATTTTGACATAAAGATGGCCGCCATCCGCCAACTATTATGCGAATGACCTATTAGATTGGTCAAACGATGCTCCCTCCATAAAGGTATGTACTTGCAAAATTTGGTAGAGATCGGATGATTAGGTTAATCGTAATTTGATTTAAGCTTTGAACATTCGTGTGTCCGCTATTACGTTTCAGTCAAGATGGCGGCGATATAAAACATGACACTGAGGTGCCCTTTGCTAGTGCTACCTCTGTACCAAATTTCGTTCCATTCGGTTCCACCGTGTTCGAATTAATAGGGGGAATCAATTTGACATAAAGATGGCCGCCATCCGCCAACTATTATGCGAATGACCTATTAGATTGGTCAAACGATGCTCCCTCCATAAAGGTATGTACTTGCAAAATTTGGTAGAGATCGGATGATTAGGTTAATCGTAATTTGATTTAAGCTTTGAACATTCGTGTGTCCGCTATTACGTTTCAGTCAAGATGGCGGCGATATAAAACATGACACTGAGGTGCTCTTTGCTAGTGCTACCTCTGTACCGAATTTCGTTCCATTCGGTTCCACCGTGTTCGAATTAATAGGGGGAATTGATTTTCACACAAAGATGGCCGCCATCCGCAAACTATTAGGCTAATGACCTATTCATTTGGTCAAAGGATGCTTCCTCCATAAGGGTATGTAGTTGCAAAATTTGGTAGAGATCGGATCATTAGGTTAATCGTAATTTGATTTAAGCTTTGAACATTTGTGTGGCCGCCATTACGTTTCCGTCAAGATGGCGGCGATATAAAACATGACACTGAGGTGCCTTTTGTTAGTACTACCTCTGTACCAAATTTCGTTCCATTCGGTTGCACCGTGTTCGAATTAATAGGGGGAATCGGTTTTCACACAAACATGGCCGCCATCCGCAAACTATTACGCTGATGACCTATTAATTTGGTCAAAAGATGCTCCATCCATAAAGGTATGTTGTTGCAAACTTTGGTACAGATCGGATGATTAGGTTAGTCGTAATTTGATTTAAGCTTTGAACATTTGTGTGGCCGCCATTACTTTTCCGTCAAGATGGCGGCGATATAAAACATGACACTGAGGTGCCTTTTGTTAGTACTACCTCTGTACCAAATTTCGTTCCATTCGGTTTCACCGTGTTCGAATTAATAGGGGGAATCGATTTTCACACAAAGATGGCCGCCATCCGCAAACTATTACGCTGATGACCTATTGGTTTTGTCAAAGGATGCTCCGTCCATAGAGTTATGTTGTTGCAAAATTTGGTAGAGATCGGATGATTAGGTTAGTCGTAATTTGATTTAAGCTTTGAACATTTGTGTTGCCGCCATTACGTTTCCGTCTACATGGCAGCGATATCAAACATGACACTGAGGTGTCCTTTGCTAGTGCTACCTTTGTACCAAATTTCGTTCAATTCGCATTCACCGTGTTCGAATTGATAGGGGGGGACAGACATTCAGAGTACACACACTCACACACACACAGACACACCCACACACACACACACAGACTCACACACACACATACACACAGACTCACACACACACATACACACACACAGACAGACACACTTTTTTCGCCCTGTGTTGATCTCATAAGTCTACTTTCATTTTTTGCAAAAATCGAAAGTAGGCTAAACAAGATGTTCAGTAAAAAACATATAGCCTACTTTCTCCTAAATGCATGGGTATTGTTATAACTCTTTGTCCTTTTCAAGGAGTATGATTGAATGTTGGTTGTAGTAGCTTGTTGAAATACAACGAGCTATAGGGATATTAAACATGAATATGTGGTGCCCTTTGCTAGTGCTACCTCTGTCACAAATTTCGTTCAATTCGGTTCCACCTTGTTTGAATTGATAGGGGGTATCGATTTGCACACATACTTGGCCACCATCTGCAAACTATTGGGCTGATGTTCTTGCAGTTTGGTCAGAATATGTTTCCCACATAAAGATATGGTGTTGCAAAATTTGGTAGAGACTAGATTATTAGGTTGGTCGTAATTACATTTTAGCTTTTAACATTTGGGTGGCCGCGATTACGTTTCCGTCAAGATAGCGGTGATATAAAACATGACACTGAGGTGCCCTTTGCTAGTGCTACCTCTGTACCAAATTTCGTTCATTCGGTTCCACCGTGTTCGAATTAATAGGGGGAATCAATTTTGACATAAAGATAGCCGCCATCCGCAAACTATTCGGCTAATGACCTATTAGATTGGTCAAAGGATGCTCCCTCCATAAAGGTACGTCGTTGCAAAGTTTGGTAGAGATCGGATGATTAGGTAAATGGTAATTTGATTTAAGCTTTGAACAGTCGTGTGGCCGCCACTACGTTTCAGTCAAGATGGTGGCGATATAAAACATGACACTGAGGTGCCCTTTGCTAGTGCTACCTCTGTACCAAATTTCGTTCCATTCGGTTCCACCGTGTTCGAATTAATAGGGGGAATCAATTTTGACATAAAGATAGCCGCCATCCGCAAACTATTCGGCTAATGACCTATTAGATTGGTCAAAGGATGCTCCCTCCATAAAGGTATGTAGCTGCAAAATTTGGTTGAGATCGGATGATTAGGTTAATCGTAATTTGATTTAAGCTTTGAACATTCGTGTGGCCGCCATTACGTTTCAGTCAAGATGGCGGCGATATAAAACATGACACTGAGGTGCCCTTTGCTAGTGCTACCTCTGTACCAAATTTCGTTCCATTCGGTTCCACCGTGTTCGAATTAATAGGGGGAATCAATTTTGACATAAAGAAGGCTGCCATCCGCAAACTATTAGGCTAATAACCTAATAGATTGGTCAAAGGATGCTCCTCCATAAAGGTATGTTGTTGCAAAGTTTGGTAGAGATCGGAAGGTTATGTTAGTCGTAATTTAACTTAAGCTTTGAACATTTGTGTGGCCGCCATTACGTTTCTGTCAAAATGGCGGCGATATAAAACATGACACAGATGCCCCCTGCTAGTGCTACCTCTGTACCAAATTTCGTTCCATTCGTTTTCACCGTGTTTGAATCAATAGGGGGAATTGATTTTCACACAAAGATGGCCGCCATCCGCAAACTATTAGGCTAATGACCTATTCATTTGGTCAAAGGATGCTTCCTCCATAAGGGTATGTTGTTGCAAAATTTGGTAGAGATCGGATGATTAGGTTAGTCGTAATTTGATTTAAGCTTTGAACATTTGTGTGGCCCCCATTACTTTTCCGTCAAGATGGCGGCGATATAAAACATGACACTGAGGTGCCTTTTGTTAGTACTACCTCTGCACCAAATTTCGTTCCATTCGGTTTCACCGTGTTCGAATTAATATGGGGAATCGATTTTCACACAAAGATGGCCGCCATCCGCAAACTATTACGCTGATGACCTATTGGTTTTGTCAAAGGATGCTCCGTCCATAGAGTTATGTTGTTGCAAAATTTGGTAGAGATCGGATGATTAGGTTAGTCGTAATTTGATTTAAGCTTTGAACATTTGTGTGGCCGCCATTCGTTTCCGTCAAGATGGCGGCGATATCAAACATGACACTGAGGTGTCCATTGCTAGTGCTACCTTTGTACCAAATTTCGTTCAATTCGCATTCACCGTGTTCGAATTGATAGGGGGGGACAGACATTCAGAGTACACACACTCACACACACACAGACACTCCCACACACACACACACAGACTCACACACACACATACACACAGACTCACACACACACATACACACACACAGACAGACACATTTTTTTCGCCCTGTGTTGATCTCATAAGTCTACTTTCATTTTTTGCAAAAATCGAAAGTAGGCTAAACAAGATGTTCAGTAAAGAACATATAGCCTACTTTCTCCTAAATGCATGGGTATTGTTATAACTCTTTGTCCTTTTCAAGGAGTATGATTGAATGTTGGTTGTAGTAGCTTGTTGAAATACAACGTGCTATAGGGATATTAAACATGAATATGAGGTGCCCTTTGCTAGTGCTACCTCTGTACCAAATTTCGTTCAATTCGGTTTCACCGTGTTTGAATTGATAGGGGGAATCGATTTGCACACATGCTTGGCCACCATCTGCAAACTATTGGGCTGATGTTCTTGCAGTTTGGTCTGAATATGTTTCCCACATAAAGATATGGTGTTGCAAAATTTGGTAGAGACTAGATTAATAGGTTGGTCGTAATTACATTTTAGCTTTTAACATTTGGGTGGCCGCGATTACGTTTCCGTCAAGATAGCGGTGATATAAAACATGACACTGAGGTGCCCTTTGCTAGTGCTACCTCTGTACCAAATTTCGTTCCATTCGGTTTCACCGTGTTCGAATTGATAAGGGGAATCGATTTTCACACAAACATGACCGCCATCCGCAAAATATTAGGCTGATGACCTATTAGTTTGGTCAAAGGATGCTCCCTCCATAAAGGTATGTTGTTGCTAAATTTGCTAGAGATCGGATGATTAGGCTAATCGTAATTTGATTTAAGCTTTGAACATTTGTGTGGCCGCCAATACGTTTCTGTCAATATGGCGGCGATATAAATCATGACACTGAGATGCCCTTTGCTAGTGCTATCTCTGTACCAAATTTCGTTCCCTTCGGTTTCACCGTGTTTGAATTAATAGGGAGAATCGATTATGACACAAAGATGGCCGCCATCCGCAAACTATTAGGCGAATGACCTATTAGATTGGTCAAAGGATGCTCCCTCCATAAAAGTATGTAGTTGCAAAATTTGGTAGAGATCGGGTGATTAGGTTAATCGTAATTTGATTTAAGCTTTGAACATTTGTGTGGCCGCCATTACGTTTCAGTCAAGATGGTGGCGATATAAAACATGACACTGAGGTGCCCTTTGCTAGTGCTACCTCTGTACCAAATTTCGTTCCATTCGGTTCCACCGTGTTCGAATTAATAGGGGGAATCAATTTTGACATAAAGATGGCCGCCACCCGCAAACTATTAGGCTAAACCTATTAGATTGGTCAAAGGATGCTCCCTCCATAAAGGTATGTAGTTGCAAAATTTGGTAGAGATCGGATGATTAGGTTAATCGTAATTTGATTTAAGCTTTGAACATTCGTGTGGCCGCCATTACGTTTCTGTCAAGATGGCGGCGATATAAAACATGACACTGAGGTGCCCTTTGCTAGTGCTACCTCTGTACCAAATTTCTTTCCATTTGGTTTCACCGTGTTTGAATTAATAGGGGGAACTGATTTTCACACAAAGATGGCCGCCATCCGCAAAATATTAGGCTAATGACCTAGTTATTTGGTCAAAGGATGCTTCCTCTATAAAGGTATGTTGTTGCAAAATTTGGTAGAGATCGGATGATTAGGTTAATCGTAATTTGATTTAAGCTTTGAACATTTGTGTGGCCGCCGTTACGTTTCCGTCAAGATGGTGGCGATATAAAACATGACACTGAGGTGCCTTTTGTTAGTTCTACTTCTGTACCAAATTTCGTTCCATTCGGTTGCACCGTGTTCGAATTAATAGGGGGAATCGATTTTCACACAAATATGGCCGCCATCCGCAAACCTGCACACGCCTGCACACGCCTGCTTCGCGAAAGGTGTGTGCGTGCGGGGGAACATACGATTACGTCAGCAAAACATGAACTCACTCGTCTGTTGTATGAGTAACACTTTAGTAGTGGCATCAAGCAGCAAAGGACGTTTACTTACACAATCCATCATTATGGTAAGCTCTTTTTTCTTATCATTATGGAAAGCTCTTAGAATAAAATGTTATGTATAGTGGTTCTGGTCACTTATAGCTAAACTGTATTAGACATGATTTTTTTGTTTCTTTATAGGCTACTACAATAAATATTCTCAATGCTATGGGGCAGAACTGCGGATTAGACAGAAAGAAGCTCACTTGATCATTGGTACTTGATAGTTTCACACATGAACAAAAAATCCAACATGTCGGACAAGTTTAGACTTGCTTTGAGACTGGCTATGACGTCATAAATGAATGGAATAAATACATTATATAACAAAAACTGACATCAAAATAAGCTACCAACATAAGGCATATACATAAGCCACCAACATAAGCCATCAACATAAGCCACCAACATAAGCCACCAACATAAGCCATCAACATAAGCCACCAACATAAGCCATCAACATAAGCCACCAATATAAGCCACCAACATAAGCCATCAACATAAGCCACCAAT
This sequence comes from Meconema thalassinum, assembly GCA_946902985.2. Classification (NCBI taxonomy): domain Eukaryota; kingdom Metazoa; phylum Arthropoda; class Insecta; order Orthoptera; family Tettigoniidae; genus Meconema; species Meconema thalassinum. Next base: position 347,311,255 of record OX336394.1, read on the forward strand.
ATAAGCCACCAACATAAGCCACCAACATAAGCAACCAACATAAGCCATCAATATAAGCCACCAATATAAGCCACCAACATAAACCATCAACATAAGCCACCAACATAAGCCATCAACATAAGCCACCAATATAAGCCACCAACATAAGCCACCAACATAAGCCACCAATATAAGCCACCAACATAAGCCACCAATATAAGCCACCAACATAAGCCACCAACATAAGCCACCAACATATGCCGCCAACATAAGCCACCAACATAAGCCACCAACATAAGCTATCAACATAAGACGCCAACGTAAGCCATCATCATAAGCCACCAATATAATCCACCAATATAAGCCACCAACATAAGTCATCACCATAAGCCATCAACATAAGCCACCAACAAAAGCCACCAACATAAGCCACCAACAAAAGCTACCAACATAAACCACCCACATAAGCCATCCACATAAGCCACCAACATAAGCCATCAACATAAGCCACCAATATAAGCCAACAACATAAGCCACCAACATAAGCCACCAATATAAGCCATCGGCATAAGCTACCAATATAAGCCACCAACATAAGCCATCAACATAAGTCACCAACATAAGCCACCAACATAAGCCACCAATATAAGCCACCAACATAAGCCGCCAGCACAAGCCACCAACATAAGCCACCAACATAAGCTATCAACATAAGCCGCCAACAAAAGCCATCATCATAAGTCATCAACATAAGCCACCAATATAAGCCACCAACATAAGTCATCAATATAAGACACCAACATAAGCCACCAACATAAGCCTCCGCTATAAGCCATCGGCATAAGCCACCAGCATAAGCCACCAACATAAGCCACCAACATAAGCCACCAATATAAGCCACCAACATAAGCCACCAACATAAGCCTCCAATATAAGCCATCATCATAAGCCACCAACATAAGCCACCAACATAAGTTACCAGCATAAGCCACCAACATCATCCTATATAAAACGTCAACAGAAAATCACACTTTCACCAGAAATGTTCTGACCTTTGTAGTAGGTAGTTCAACTTTACAAGTCAGTTACTACTATTGAATATACTATAACCAATAAAGGCAAACCACGTGCATTGTATCATGGGTACTCCTATAACTATAAGCGGCAAAATGTGAATGGAATCATATTTTGGCAGTGCTCAAAACAAAGGACAACAAAATGTTTAGGTCATCTAAAAAGTAAGAATGGTAAGGTCTTAAGTGTGGGTAATCATCAATGTAGTGTACCAGATAAAACACTGTTGCTGTCAACAAAATATCATGAAAATGCTAAAAAGCAAGTTTAAGAAAATGATATTGCTGCTCAAGATAGTGCATTGTTTGTTGAAAAGCAATTATCATCTCCTCAAAAAGTCATGTTAGGACAGTTGTCAACGATCAAAAAACCCTTAACACTATCAAAAGCAACACAGACTCTTCAAGAGGTCCTTTTTGAAAAGGAAAAAAAGGAATTGGATAGTTCTAGTGATGTTGAGGATGATGACGATGATGATTTTAGTGACAATGACTATAATAATTATCATAATAATATTTATAATGATGATGATGATGATGATGATGATGAAAAAGAAGAGGATGAGGGTTTAATGTCTATAAAACCATTGCGGCTTCCCCAGTTTTTAAGAACAAGAGTACCTGGAGAAGGTTATAAAAGCGTTGGGTTTAAAATCTATATCAAACAATGATAAAAAGATAAAAAGTTGTATTCAGTGTGTAACTATTGTAAAAAAAACGAAATGAATAAAAATATTGTGTGGGTATTGGCTGTTTTTCTTAATTGCTATCCCCATGTCCCACTATTAATGCAATTGTTAACCATCAACAGTCTCTGAGTATGTTCATAAAGAGAGTGCCTTAAACAATACACTCTGTCTATGGTTTGTGTAGCTATTATCTTAATAATTCAGTGTGAACAAGCCATGTTAAGGCAATAGTTATGTCAGGTAAGGGATTCGAACCCTTGCTTCCTTGTACAGGAAATATGATCTTAAGTCAAACACCTTAACCACTCGGCCAACCTGACAGTTGCTAATTTAATTAGTCTTGTGGACTTGAGTGTTAACAAAACTTTTCCCAGTATACATTAACTAAACCACTTGCTTGTTTTGAAATATAGATTTTGTTTTACCATAACATTGCAGTTATGAATATTGTGAACTTGGTGTTTAATATAGGGATAAAGGCATTTTAAAATAACTTTAGAAAAGCTCTTAGGTATCGTGTCATGGGTTTTAGTAATGCATTACTGTTCGTTGACTAACATTTACCGGTACACAACATTAACTTGGTGAGCTTACATGTTGTTGTTTGAGTCTTTAGTCGTTTGACTGGTTTGCTGCAGATCTCAATGCCCCTGTCCCAAGCTAATCGTTTCATCTCTATATAGCTACCACACCCTACAATTAAGACTATCTGTTTAACATATTCTAACCTTGGTCTCCCCCTACAAGCACTTGGGTTCAATTCCTAGCTTTAACACAAAATTTTAAAAGTGGTATGAGGATTAAAACAAGTATACTCAGTCTCGGGTGGTCCAAAATAAGTAGAGAGGGTTTGATTTACACCTCAACCATAAGGCACTGTGTTTTTTTTAATAATGATAGCCATTTGTTCAATTTCACATTTCACACAATGCATTTTGTCAATTTTCCATTAGCATTTTTTTAAACTGACAGTTTGATGTTTTTTCAATTTCATGATATGAAAACATGGATTTTCCTTTTTCATATTTACACATTTGTCAATTTCCCAATGGTATATATATTTTTTAAATGTTCGTTTAAGGTTTTTTAATTTTGTCTATATGGAAACATGGATTTTCCATTTTGCTGTTTACACATTTTTTATTTATTTTGTGTCTGTTGATAAACAATATTTCCAAAACAGGGTTTTTTTATTTTTCATTTTACGTTTTTGTAAATAATCTTCATGTGAGTGCTTGACCATGGCTCTAGTACAGTCTGTCTATGTGTGTTAGCGGAACCGTAGAGGCTTATTACTACAGCAAGTAAGAATGTTTTACAAAATAGCGGCTATCTACCACTGCTTTTGAAAAACAAAACTATTGAAAAAGAATACTATTTACCATTCATTCATATATAAGTGTTAATTCTCCCTCTCCCCACCCTACCTCACCGTATTTTCTCTGGTCAAACAATCAATGCTACCCATACATACACAAGCTTTCTATAACTCTCTATATATGTTTTCTCTGTTCCACAAGATAAAAATTATGGTTGCTGGATTGTATCCTGCACTGTTTATGCGACATACCTTTGCCAGTTCATAAAACCGTTAGGTGGTTCTCTACACATAGCGATTTTACCACTGCTCTACCTACGCCTTTTGCTTGTTTGGCTTTCTTAAAGGCTAGTATGCGATAGGCAGCATTAACTGTATATCAAACCCAGTCCACCTTTGTATTTGTAATCTAAGTAATAATTTGAAAAGTGACAAGTGTAATCAGTTTTAAACATTATCTCAGCTTTTTTGTTTGTTTGTTTATGACATGTATATTAACCTAAAAACAAACCCTAGTCTACCTTAGTGAAAGGCTAACAGTTTAACCACTGCGTTACCCTACTTTTCTTTCTTAGTTTGATTCGTTCTAGGCTTTAGAGCTAGAAATCGAGTTACGAACTCCAGTGCAAGAGGCACATGCGCTCACCACTATAGCACGTAATGGTTAGCTGGTAACATTAGACAACCGAAAATGATTGTATTTCTGTTAGCCAAGCATTTCTGTCATTTGCCTACTGTGTGAGCACTGCCAGCAAGACAGTTTAGTTTAGAACAAGCGAGTGTGTGTGTGTATAGATTAATAGCCTCAAGTATTTAAAGCTTGTTGTGTGTAGCGACCATCTTGCTCAGTAACCACTGAGTAAGTTTTAACCGTCAACTCATAAAAACAGCAGAGGATAGTTGTGTGTGTGTGTGGTTCATGTACTTGGGAATATGCATTAGCACCATGCGCTAGCTTTACCTTACCCTCTAAAGGTAGAGCGTTATCCGTTCCTTTGGACATTGCCAATGACTGCATTCCCCCACAAATTTTTCATTTAAGCCCTTGGGTTGTTCTTGATTAGGTTTGGTTTGCTTTAGGCTTGGTTTGGTTCAGTTGGGTTTGATTCGACTTGGTTCAGTTTAGTTTAATGAAGTCACTATTTTTTATTTTTAGCTCCACTCTTTAACCAATAAATTAATGATAGTCTACTCTTAATACTTGAATCGATAAATTGAATTTTGTGTACACCTTTTGTCAAGCCATGCCTACAGCCTATACTCCGTATGTACTACAGTCAGATCTGAAAACTAGTTCCAATGGTCAAAGACGTGTCAGTCACCATATATGTAGTCCACAATAATTCTTTCTTTACCTAGCTAGGTTTCATCACTCACAGTAAACATCTTACATTATGGGTTTGCAATATATTAAGAAAAGCAAAAGTCCATGATCTTGTTTTGGGTCTTTTTTGGGGAAATTCATAAGCCATAAAAAGAATGACATCATGTCAAGTTCTGGGGGGATCTTGTATGTCAAAATCCCATTATCAGTTTATAAAATCCCAAGGCCATGCCCTAGCAGTCTTGGATTATTTCAATCAATGAGTCCACCATAGGAAAGTTCAGAAAAATAAATACTCTTAAAACAAGTCGTCGCATGACCCTCTCCGAACAATGCTTCGCAAAATATCAATTCATCCATTGAACATTGAACATAATCGGCGACATCATCCTCGCTTCCTCCTCCCACCATAGTTGCCATATCGTTTGACCTTCAAGTGTCCTCAGCATCTCTATGCTTTTTTCATTGCCCTGTTGTCAAGTCAATGCATTCCAATAAGCTCATATAACATCCACATCCTGCCAGTCTGCCCCAGCAATTTTGTTTTCTATACTCACATCAAGCAACATATAACCAAGTTCTGTTTGTTCTATCTAATGCCAACTTCATCTGATCAAGAAATTATCATTTTTCATGTCACTCATAATCGTTTACATGTTAAATACCCCCTTCAGGGGGTTTAGGAATTAGGAATTCCATCATAGGAAAAATCGGAAAACGAACCCTCGACCCGCCGTCTCATCGAAATAGCGAATACTGTATTGGTATATCACCACCGTGGCCAGTAATAGCCTCGTTGAAACAGGTGCCCAGTGGTATCGTCTCTTTCTATCTACAACCACTCTTCATGAAAAATTTAGAGAGATTTAAAAAAAAGTTTTAAAAACTAAAATGTTTTCAACAAAAGTGTCGTTAGACCCTTTCGCATTTTTTTAAAAACATAAATACTATATTCGAAAGAGGGGGGGGGGGGGAGGGGTGGGCGTCACCCCGAGTCCTAAGACCCCTCATATACGTCTCTGGCGTTATTGGTTTGTGAAATATAACAGAAAGTCTAAAATCACAGTTTTACACCAAAAAATTCTGTTTCCCTCTTTCTCAAAAACTTACACCTATTACCAAATTAAAGACGGTTTCGAGACAAGCCATTTGACACGTCATGGGACCACATCCGACCATGCATTCTTGAGATATCGGAAAAAGTCTTAAATCATGGTTTTACTCCCAAAAAGCCTGTTTCCCTCATTCTCAAAACTTTAACCTATTAATAACATATTTAGGGCTTCGGTACAAGCGATTTGACACGTCACACGTCGAAATCCGACCTTGCCTTTGAGAGATATCAGCAAACTTCGTAGGAAAGTAGGCGACTATCTGGCCATCTCCTCACCACCAAAACCCCTTCTTATCAATCATTTTCTTTTTCAAAAAGTCCCAAGTGCGCATCCGCAAAAAACAAAAACAAAAATGTTGATCCATAGCGGCATCCAGCAAAACGCATGCGCTATATGAGCAACAACGTTTAAGGTCATTTTAGCAGCCCACTTTATACATGTCGCATTTGAAAAGAGACTTTCACTAAAAAAATACAATTTCACCCCTAGCAGGGGTAGGTTTTATTTAGGGGTTGAAATGAGAGGACCATTGGAAAGAGGGCGTCATCCCGAGTCCAACGATACCTCATTTGTCAAAATCGGACCGTGGGTTCGCGAGGTATTCGAAATCTTATTTGGCTGAGTGGGAGTAATGGTAGGAGGGAAGCAGAACAGTCATCACTCCCCTACTAATGTATATTCTGTAAGATTGAAATTGAAAATTGGATAGATAACGATATTCCTTTAAATGATCATAAAAAATGGACACCATATTGTCCATATTTAAGAGGGTTTTACGTTGGCAACGTTGATTTAAATCCTGAAAATCCTACTATTATTCCATATAATACAAGTTATGATACGTGTGGAAACAATATATGTTAATGTGATGTGATTTTTTGTGCAGTGTGCATTCTCAGACGTAAACGTTGACATGCTGAAATTTGTTAAGCAGTCAAACACTCTACCAGTAATTTCATTTACTAATGGTGAAAACCAGAGTAAAAGTGAAAAAAGAAAGCATAGTGTTTTACTACCGAACACTATTCGTTGTATCATTTGCGGTCCACCGAACTGTGGCAAAACAAACGTAATGATAAATTTATTGTGTCACAAAAATGGAGTTCGTTTTGAAAACATTTATATTTATTCTAAATCACTTGGTCAAAGTAAGTATGTTGAATTTAAAACGTTTTTGGGATCTATAAAAGAAATAAAAAATGATTTTTTTTCTGATAATAATGAAGTTATGCCTCCAGAAATGGCTAGAAAAAACTCTATATTTGTTTTTGATGATGTAGCCAGCAATAAACAACAACACATGAAAGATTATTTCAGTAGAGGTCGTCATCACGAAGTTTACGTATTTTATCTTTGTCAAACATATTCTTGTATACCTAAACATCTAATTAGAGATAACGCTAATTTTTTAATTATTTTTAAACAAGACGGAACAAACTTGCGTCATGTATATAACGATCATGTAAATACAGATATGAGCTATGATCAGTTCTTCGTTATTTGTTCTTATTGTTGGCAAAACTCTAAGTTTGGCTTTTTGGTTATCGATAAAGATAGCGATTTACAAAATGGTCGATATCGCAATGGATTTGATGTTTATTTTCAGTTATAAATAATAGTTCAAAAGAGCTAAATGCTCATTCGCGTTACACAATTTGTGTGGTTAACAACCTAACTATGGCATCGTTTAACAAAATCAATAACGTGTCTATCAAACCACCAACTTCACGCCATGATATTGCAACTAAATCGTATGTTGATGATAAGCTACTGCAATATGGAAATCAAGTAACAACAACAACAAGCGATGGGCATCTAAGTATTAACAGCAAACGGTTAAAAGATGTTGGAACGCCCATACATGTTGAAGATGCTTGCAACAAAGGTTATGTACTGAAGTTACTGAATGAGCTAAATAAAATTGAGTCTAAAGAAGACATACAACGAAACATTAACGACCTTAAATGTTTAATTTTTTCAATTCGTAAAATAGAGAAACAACAACTTGACTTTGAAAACAAACGTCTCGCAGGCTTAGCTTTACCATCATCTGCAAATGATGCAGTAAACCTTATTGCAATGCAGCAACATACATCGAATATAAAAAATATCTGGAAAACCGAATAACCGAAGTGTACAACGAGTAGAATTCATTCATGGTTTAGTGAGTGAATTATCAGAAAATCACTTTCCGTTTGATGATGATAGTCTCGACTTGGGTAACAAAAGAATAAGAAATGTTAAAGACCCAATCCAATTTCAAGATGCGATATCGTATTCTTTTCTTAAAACTCATGTAACAAAAGAACTCGATGAAATTTAAAAAAACCTTTTGAATATAAACAAAGATGATAAACTATAGATATGTAAAATCGAAGAATAACAAACATATCTCAACCAATCGATTCGTTAGATGCAATAAACAAATATTTTTAGAAAACTTTGCTGCTTCTCGAAAAGATCTAGAAGACTTAATCACTAAATTTAATAAACAAAACTTCTTAAACGTAGTCGATGGTGGGACTTTAAATATGATGAGTAGACGAATTACTCACGTAAACAATCCCATACACGATAACGATGTTGCAAATAAGACGTTTGTTGAACAATATGCCGCTTCACGAGATGAATTTGAAAAAATGAAACAGACTGTATACAATCTACAACATCAAAAACAAACAAATGTTGAGTTTCCTGTTAACGACCAAGATGTGACAAATAAATGGTTTGTAGAACACTATGCTGCTTCACGAACTGAAGTTAATCAACTAAAAGAAATTTTAAGCAATTTACAAACTCGTATTGAGGGTGTTGCTAACAATCTAAATATTGTTAAAAAAGAAAAACTTGAAAGTTACGCTGCTGCATCCAAAGAAGAATATAACAAGTTAAAAACTGAACTAGAAAATATTGAGCAATTGGTTAACAAAGAACCACTCGAAAGTTTTAGCGCATCCAAAGAAGAATATGGTATATTACAAGATGAAGTAAAGAAAAAGAACTTATCGAAATTTATTCTGAAATTCTCCAACACACCATCAATCCATTCACCGGTATACACGCTTCATAATCATAATATACAATACCAACTTCCCTATAAAGGTATATTAAAACCAATTTTTGTTTCACCAAGATCTCCAATTGTGTATGCAATTTTAAATATACGTCAAGAGATTGAACTGGATGGCAGTGACATTGTAGTTGAAGAACAAGATGAAATACAGTTTCGACTTAGAGACCCTGAGAAACATAAAACCAATGATCTTCCTCTTCAAATTGATTTTGAATATACTATAAATAAAACAACTACAATTTTAGTTTAGGCATGGAGAAGAGCTTGAAGATTAAAGCTGAAAGTCCAGTAAAGGATAAACTTTCTCGCTTAAAAAAAGATGTTAAGGACAAGTATCTTTCACTTCAAAATTATGTTAGACGTCAAGAATTAGATATAGAGACTAAGTTTAAACCAGTAACAAATTCATTAAATCAGCTTGTAGCTATTGCTAATACAACGTCAACTAAGAAAAAAGAAAATCAAAAAAGAAAAAAAAATATGATGATTCTGAATCAACTGCTACTTCAGACGAAGAAGATGGAGATAGCATCAAAATAACTACACTACTTAACCGCTACTTTGATCCGTTTATTAAACAAAACGTGGATAGAACATTTGGTATAACGATAAGAAATGATAAACAATACTTGGGACGTGAACGAGTTTTCTTTGATAAAAAGAGGATAAAAGTTGGTGGTGAAATATTTCCTATAACAGAAGGTCTACTTGAATTGATTCAAAGGAAAGTACCAGATCACTCTCTAATCGATAGGAGTGATTTAAGTTCTTATTTGAAATTATTAAATGTTTCAAACGTGCACAAAAGAAATTATGCAAGCAATGCAGCTCCGAGAGGAACACTATCTCATAAGTATAAAAATATAATCGAACCCCTTCTTATTGAGACATAGATAGAATTATAAAAACAACAGATGAGAATGAAGAAGCAAATACTACGATGCATACTGGATATGGCCAAAAGAAACACATCACACCACAAGCCATTTGGAAATTCGAAGGAGGAAACAATATTGAATTTGTCCATTGGAATGAACCAAACAAATTAGTATCAAGACTTAAAAAATTAATTGCATCGAAAGCTGCAGGTCACACAGGACTTGACAGCGAAATCTTTGCAATTGAAGAAGAACTAAGAAATGCAGGATATATTGAATAAAAATTCAAACATTTGTAAAACAATGCACAGTATGTTATAAATCTTTGTTTAGAAATTAACTATGAACGAAATCAGACGAGAAATTGCAAAAGAACTTCATGCACCTCTTAGAAAAAAGTTTAAAAGACGACATGTTATTAGCAAAGGAATCGATGACCTCCATGAAGCTGATCTTGTGGACATGTCAAAACTTGCAAAATGGAATAATGGATTTAAATATTTATTAACCATTATTGACGTTTACTCAAAATATGCATGGCCAATTCCTCTTAAAACCAAAAAAAGTAAGATTGTAAAAAGTTTAAAATTTTTTTATTCTCAAAGTAAAAGATTGCCCAATTATTTTCACACTGATCGAGGAACGGAATTTTATAACCGTGAATTCAAAACATGGTCTCAGAAACAAAATCTAAAGCATTATTCCACTGGGAGCTCCATAAAAGCGAGCGTAGTAGAAAGATTTAATCGAACTCTTAAGGAATCGATGTGGAAAGAGTTCACAACACGTGGTTCAAGCCGATGGGTAAATATTTTGCCTGAGTTATTAGTAAAGTATAATCACAAAATATATCGCAGCATTGGCATGAAACCTATTGATGTAAAAAGAAACAATCAACCTCGCTTGCCAACACAATATAATGAAACTTTAAGAAAACCAAAATATAAAATTGGTGACATTGTAAGAATATCAAAAATCAAGAAACATTTCAGCAAAGCATACGAAGCTAATTGGACTACGGAATTATTTACAATTTATAAAGTTCAAAATACTAATCCACGAACATATCTTTTAAAAGATAATAAAAATTTGCAGATATTTGGGGCATTTTATGAAGCAGAGTTACAACGAACCAAACATCCTAATATTTACTTAGTTGACAAAGTACTACGTAGAAAAGTAACCCAAGCCTTCGTATCTTGGCTAGGATTTGATTCAACTCACAACTCTTGGATTTCGAACAAAAACATGTTCTAATTAAAACAGTGTAAGTTTTTTTAATTCATCGCAAAAATATTATTATTATTATTGTGACGTGCAAGTGCCCGTCCCAAAGTTTTCAGACACGTATTTACCTCTGGATGCAATTCTTAACATTTTTGAAACGACCGCTTCGTCGCTTGGTTCCGTCTGTGAACACGAGATGGTAGCTGCTGTCGGACTTTGGAAGTCTGCACGTGGTTCCTACTTCTCCAATAGAATGCGTTGGTTGTACCTTATTAAAACTCATCCTATTCCAGTCTTGTGTGAAGGCAATTATAATTCTACATCATAAACAAATGAATATTTATATTTCATGATACCGCCAAAATGGTTACTTAATAATGACATTGTTGATTGAGGTGTCAAGCCTTGATTGGACGTTGAACATTTACATGAATGCAGTTCGGCAACTGACGCGTTTTTTTCTCCGCCACCTTGTGGAGTTCATGGACTGTCTGTTTGTAAACAAGAAGCCGGCCGCTGGTGTGAAGGAATATCTCTCTGTGTGCTAGGGGCTTGCCCCCTGGCTTTTACCAAATATGAATACAAATTCAACTAAGAAACGCCTGTGCTACATAAGAATTTAATTTCTTCCTTTCGCCTGGACGATGAAAGTGATGGAGAATCGCAACTGGATGCGAACGAGTGCTGGTCATCTAAACGACGCATGTGCCGGGTTAGCCTTTTTTGAAGCACATGTAGTGCCGTACAGAATTTAAAAATTATGTGTTAATTATTTTATTATTAGTGTGTCTCCGCTGAGAAGGCAATAAGGTACGTTATCATTTGATGTTTTTTTATATTATTGTTATGGAGCTCCGATATCATCTTATAGTAATGTTTTAATTCTGTTCCTTATTTGTTTTATAGGCCTAATTTTATTTCTGTTTTAATAACGTTACCTGATTTATTTTAATTTTGTTATCTTTTCTTCGTACCTTCTGGAGACACATTTCTAGTTTATTTTACGTTTAAATTATTATTTATTTTCTTTTGCCAATCTTGGGATTGACATAGTATTTAATTTAATGATGATCCGTTGCCCTTCCATGTTGTTAATAGTATTTAGATATAATTGTTTTCCGCCGTTCATTTCCTTCTGCTGATGTTTAAATTTATTTTTATTAATTGTTTGTCGTAGTTTCGATCAGGCATGCGGTTTCCTGTTGTTTTTAGTGGCCATGTTTGTTTGTTTTTTTTGCCGTGATGCATTATGGTCTCGGGGGGAGTCTCTTGGCGCCGACCGCGAAGCTCAAACGTGTTGTGTTAACTTAATATTTGTTTTTTATTTTTCCTTGTCGGTTTAACCTTATGTTTTTTGGTGAATGTTCTTGTGTTTTTCTTAGTCTCTAATATCGGGAATTTCTTAATAGATCATATTTTATTTTATTGAATTTAATTTAATTTTTATTCTGTCGTTTTTTGGCGTGGCCTGGACCTCCGCATGTCGGATCGATATTGCATTGCCTTGTAAATTACCAAGCCCGTTATCAATTAATTATGCCTATATATATATAATTTATTTTAAGTTTTGGGCTTGAACATTTTAATTTAAGTCTTTTCTTTTGTTGGCCTTGCAAGCAAGCATGTTAAGCGGTCTCTTGCCTTCCTTGTAAATTATTCTGGTTGATGCATGTTCTCTTTCTGGTGGAGGTGTTCTTTATATTTTTTTAACATTAAATTTTATGTTAAATTTTAAAGCAACTGTTGTGGCATTATTTCGTCGGCAGCAGTTCCGTTGGTTATAGGGGGGAGTCTGTTAAATAGCCTGTGCGTTGTCCCCTTCTCCATCTTCCTTCCACTCATTTTGAGCTCTGCTGTAGGGACATGTCATCTGGAGGTGATTTTGCTGCGGAAGCGACCCGGACCTCTCAATACAGGTAAGTTGGCCCATCCACGCTGTCCATTGGGCGGTGTCATTCTGGTGAAGCAGAGCGTTGGTTATCGAGTTACCGACGTGCTGCTGGCCAGGCCGTCCACGGGGTTGCAATTATTATTATTATTATTAATATTAATATTATTAATGTGTCTCTATATATTTTCAGCTCACGAAAACCAACACACTCAAGAAAGAAAAGAATGATTGTACTTACCTTCCACACAAGATCACCAGCATATTGAACTCTGCAGACAGCATCTTCAATTCTCAGCATCTTGGCGGAAAAAAAGAACTACTTACCACTTTAGGAACGAAGATCATACCATTTTGTTTTCACTATTTCGTATTATATAATTAATGTAAACCACAATGATTAAAATAAATATATTTAAAAAAAATATACATTTCAATGTGAAACAGCACCGTTCACTGTCCATTTAGTCGAGTATTATTTGCACTTCGTCTTCTTCTTCTTCTTCTCCTTCCTCTACCATATGCTCTCCATCTTCTTCTTCTCTTTCTTCTCTTTGCACAAGACCTTCAAGCCTCACTTGGTCTTGGTATACTCCATTGGGAGAGGGAGTCGCCCTAAAAGCTTCCACTATGGATAGGATAACATCCAGAATGGTTAACGTTAACCCGTTAAGCACACATTCTGTGCGGTAGCGTTCGTCTCTTAGGATGCCAGGAATCTCCACGTCGAAGAGATCCCTCTCTAGCGCAGTGAGAGATCTGACAATAATTTCCTCCTCCATTTTGGTGGAGGAAACCATAAAATTACACCCCAACATCCTGGCTTTCTCTGCTAGCGTCTTGACCTCTCTCAGATGTTGCATCTTCGCAATAAAAGAGTAGCAGAGAGACATGTTGAATAGTAACTACTGCGTCATAATAATCTTGCTCTTATATACTATGATATTAAAGAAACAAAAAGATCATTAAACATATCACATGAATGAAACTTTGTGAACTGATATCCAAACTTGTTCTCTCATTAAAATAATATCCGAGTTCAATATTGATGGTTAAGAATTTAAAACAAACAAACCAATATTCATTTCATGCCGTCAATGATATATATTTGTCTTATAAAACAGTCTATGCAGAAAGAGACCACAGAGCATGCAAGCCTGAACAAAATGTTAACTAACAGCTGCACGTCCTATATGGAGTAGCAAGCAGGACCTCCCCCGTTCATCATGCTAGCGCTAGCCAAAGAACGATTACAACCGCGCGCGCGGGGCAAAGGTTATCCGATTCAAGCGGTCAAGGGTCAATCTCTTCTTACTGCTAACACATGCAGACCAATTAGCAAACGCATGTGAATAACCAACTGGCTCTCCATGGGCGCGTCATACCCAGACGGTCTCATTCAAATGTTAGTACACCTAAAACATTTTCGCTAACAAAGACGCCGTTTGAACATTTTCTTTTCATTTTTGTCCTATACACCTGAGAGTTGGTTTACTGGTAGAGGAGATAGAGAGCTTTCATTTATGTCAAACAAACTTTTTTATAGATTTCCTAAATTTGGAAATATAGCCTATTTTCAAAATTCAATTTATATTGTCCTAGAGAGTTGAAATTTGGTGTGGGGGAAGGTCAACCCATTCCCACGCTAACACGTGCAGTGCACATGCTCGTTCCTGGACCACGTGCTCGCTCTAAGGACCCATGACGTCATCGCGATTACGCAATATCAGGTCGTGATGATGCAATATTCAAAGGGATCATTTCCATACTACTTTAATGGCTGACCTCTCCGTGCAGAATACCAAAAATTCAGGCCCTGAAGATCTTTTTTTCACTGCTATCCGCATCTCGATTGAAAGTCTCGATTCTCTGCCTGAGGATTCCTATCGGTCCCCCAAACTGTCTATCCATCTCTATCCTTAGATAAATTTCCTGATATCGCATAAATATGCTTGCATATCGTCCTGAGCATTAATTACATTACATGAAATTTCACCATTCGCATAACACAGTTTATATCTGCGCAGTCCGACATCCTATCATATGTCTAACCAATAGTTTACATACTGCGGTCAAGTATGGTTCGACTGACCACATTAATCGTTATTAATTCATGCCTTAATGCATGATTATTATGTTGTTGCACTTAGAATGTTGAAGTCCGCGCGTCCCTTTCCTGGACTCCTGCGACGTGCGCTTCACACCCAAGTATGGTTCCACTGACTACATTAGTCGTTATTAATTCATGCCTTAATGCATGATTATTATGTTGCTGCACATAAACTGTTAAAGTCCGCGCGCCCCTTCTCAGAGCTCGGGTGACGTGCTCCCTGCGCTCAAGTATGGTTCAACTGCCTGAGTCTGTCCTTCGCCCAGCCCTTATATCCGTTTGGAGAGAAAAAGTAGACCGAAAATTTCCCTTCAGCGTCATCTTCTCCCTCAGTATGATTCTGGTCTTGAAATAACGTTTATATGTTTCCTTTTTCCTCGCTGATCATAGATCAGTATGCGTGCTCGAGGATCGATCGGCCAATTAATTAATATTAATTGTCTCCGCCAGCGCTTGCCCACGCGGCGTCCTCTGTCCCCGAAGACATGGTCAGATCTCGCCGCTAACCTCCGATTTACTGTGTCCCTGCGCGATCCATAAAAATGTGCCTCGATTTCAATGTTTAATTGCTTGATAATTAGCCTCCCGGCTATACATTCACATAGGTGCAATCCTCATGTCTCTGAGTTACTCCAATCACGAGTAATCATTAAATTACGCTGGTATCTTCTCTTTCCCCTGGCCTCTCAATTCTCAAACGGGGAATAACTCGACGATATATTACCCTCCTGACCTGCTCCAGACGGCATAAGTAGGTCACATTGAGTGGCACGGCTCAAAGAAACCACGACCAAATTCTAGAGTAATTTAACAAGTGTCAAGCGCTCAAACTTCCTGCATTCAGTAGAGAATGGTATGCCTCATACAGCCCAATAATGCAGTATTCTGCTATTATTCCCTGCCTTATATTAACAAATAACGTCATAAATAGTTCATATCACAACAGTGATTTGATATGTATTTTCTCTAGGGGTCTTTATAACTTAAACTCCATTAAAAGATCTCGTGTTCGTTCCTTGCTGGAATCTCAATTCTGAGCTCATCTATCTCGGAGATCCACGTTCGACACCAGTCAGCCTATCCCCGTTGGGTTCATATTCCCCTTGCAAAACTTATCGAAGTCACTTGCAAGTGATCTTCTGTAAGTCACCGGCTGACTGTCCCGACCGTCTTTGTTTACACTAAGCGGTCCTTCACCTCGTCTGCCTGCGAGTGAGTCTGTCTACATCCCCCTTCCTCTCTGAGCTCAGCCCTTAGACGTGCATTTTCCTGGCGGAGGGTTTCATTCAAGGCTTCAACCTCCCCAGCGACTTCGACCATTTCTTTGTATAGCAGTCGTAGACACTTGCATTCCCCCTGTATGCTTCCTTCTCTGGGCAAGCTGCTTGTCTTCCTTTCCGTCCCGCTGCGTGAGCCTTCAGTCCTGGCTGCCTGGCCGACTTTGCTGTCCATGTCCACTTGGGTGTGCGCTGCTATAGCATCCTCTTGTTCATCAAATTCTTCTGGTGAATGATAAATTTTGAGGTTGGCCACATTCATAACGACCTCGTTTCCCGGTTCTAAATGCCTTATTCTATATGCATTATTCTGTAGGTCTCTTATAACTTCGAACGAATGAATGCTTGTTTCAGTAGAGCAGTTATCTTATCTATACCGGGATGTCCAAACGCTCTGTGTGCTAACCACACCAATCTCCTCTGCAACGATGCTGGAATAACAATTCTTTGACGGGTATGGTCTACATCATCCCTCTTGTGTAGCATCTGATTGTACTATTCGTAGTCTGTTGATAATGCCTCTGCCTCTCTGTATATTGCAGTTCCCCTTGCTAAGCGTTCCTCGAAGTAATCAATCATCATCTTCAACCACGGATCCTCGCGTTGTAGGTTGGTAAGATTCTTCAAGTCATCTAAGGTCTTCTGATCTCGATTTTCAATCTGGACGGCTAGAGTTTCCTCTTCTCTTGGATATCGGCTTAACATGTCCGGTATTACGTTCTCTTTCCCTGGACTGTATTCTATTTCCACATTGAACTGTTGAATATAAAGGGACCATCTTGTCAACCTCTGGCTAGACAAATCCGTCTTTAACAAAAATGTTAAAGCTTTATGGTCTGTTCTGAGGACGATTTGAAAGCCATACACGAGTTTGCGCCAGTACTGCAATGCGTACAGAATTGCGAGCAACTTTATCTCTGTGATCGTGTAATTTTTCTCATGGGCCTTCAATCTCCTACTTACAAAGGCAAAAAAATCTTTCTCCTCGGGCTTATCAACATTTTCTTGGAATAGCATCGCTCCTATTCCAACAAGTGATGCATCCGTCTGTATTATGAACTTCTGGGTATAATCAGGGTATCCCAGCCTCACATATTCCAAAAGCATTTGTTATGACCTCACGAATGCTTGTTGACATTGTTCCGTCCTATTCCACCTGCCGCCTTTCTTCAACAGATCTTGCAGGGCTGCCACAGTTGTAGTATAGTTTGGGCAGTGGTTAGCAAAGAATCCAATTACTCCCAAATACTGTCGGACGTGCTTAACTTTCGTGGGTCGAGGAAAATTTCGAATTACCTCTAATTTCTCTGGGTTTGGCCTAACTCTAGTTTCATCGATAACGTGCCCTAGGAATTTAACTTCCCTCTGACAGAAGTGCGATTTCTTGATATTAACCTTAAAATTGGCTTCACGAAGGTTATCCAGCAACTTCTTCAGGTCTCTCATGCGCTCCTATAGAGATTCTGATGTGAGTAGAATGTCATCTACGTATCTGATGGTACTCTCTTTAACATCATCTGATAGATTGCGATCTAACGCTCTTATCAAAGCTGAACCAGCTCTTTTCACACCAAAAGGTAATTTTAAAAATGTGTATGTATGTTGATCAAACATAAATCCTGTCAATAGACCCGTTTTCTTCTCCAATTCAAGATGGTGAAAGCTCGACGTAATATCTAAATTTGTAAATATGGTCATCCCTTTAAACATTCTGAGGATTTCCTTAATAGGTGGCACTTGGTCAAACTCTAGTATTACCTTCATATTCAAATGCCTCAAATCCAGGCATACTCTGACAGTCCCGTCTGTCTTAGGTACGATTACCAATGGGCTTACATAAGGCGTAGGTGTTTTCTCACTAACACCGGCCTCCAACATCTCCTGAATTGCTTCTTTGACCCTAGCATTGGGATTTTCGGCTACAGGGTAGGGTTTCTGCCTAAATGGTATCCAGTCGTTAACTTGGAATGCATAAGTGAAGTTCTTTATACGACCAGGTCTCGAGTCAAAGACTTCCTTCTGTTCCAATAACAATTTCTTTAAATTTTCTTTATCTCTTGGACTAATTTTTGCTTCTTCTAGTTTTTCCAAAATATATTCTTCCAGTTCGGGTTCCTGATCTTTTTCCATGTCTGCGGCTAGTGTTTTCAGTTCGTCTTCTAAATGCTCGATAGCTAACACTTCCTCCTCAGCCATGTCTCTGTATGTATGCCATACTTGTTCATCTGTCCCTGGTTCATTCTGTTTGAGCGAGACCTCTAAGCCTTCGGCTTCCTCGTTCACACGGAACATAACTCTGTCCTGTGATAGGTCTATTACCACTGTGTATTCCTTTATAATCTCTGCCCCAATAATAAGGTTAAAAGGCAATTTGTTTACTAGTAGAAAACTCTGAGAAAAAATAGAGCCTCCTATCTGTAAATCTAGGAATAACTGATATTTGCATATTATCGTTTTGTCAGGAATGACACCTTTTATTTTGACACTTGAGATAGGTATTTTCAAAACGTTTTCTCTCTGCGCTATCTCATTATACAAAGCTTGTGTCATAAGACACACCGTTGAACCCGTGTCTAACAGACTTCTTATCTTCAACCCTGCCAATCTCATTATAATAATGCACAATTCTCTTTTGATCATGACCTGTGATCCTCCTGTATCCTCGATTAATTCTTCCGGTTTGGCTATCCAATTAATGATGTTGACCGCCTTCCATCCATCATTTTCAAATTCTTCTAATTTCGGAGTTTTTTCTTTCTCTACAGCGCCAGTCCCGTTAGAGTTTCTTCTCTCCTGTTCACTGCGCTGTAACTCCAAACTTTTGGCTCCATCTTCATATCTGTCTGGTGACGTCCTATTTTGCATAGCTTCTTGCCAGCGGACTTGCTGCTTCTGGGGTTCTTCTCCCCTTTCATTGAGGTATTGCAATGAAGCGTGATAACGTTCCTCTACCTCGTCATCAAAGTTACGCCTTCTTTCCTTGGGGTCTCCAATTCTGATTGTTGCCTTCTTGGCCATTGTTACCTCCATTATTTTGGTACGGTATATCCCTTGTATTCTGTTGATTCCAAGAATTTCGGCCTCCTCTTCCTCTACCAGCATTTCCTTTGTACTTCGGTTGCCATCTTCTGGGTTCATGTTCCCATTGACGTCCGTTGGAATCTAACGTTTCAGTTTTAGTAGCTTTATTATTTTTCGGAGCTTTGTACTGGTCAGTCTGCGTGTGGGTGACGTGTACCTGCTCCACGGTTCGATTATGACGCATAGTATTGGATGTTGTGAGGTCCAGTTGCCTAAGAACTGCCTCCATTTCCATTGCGGTTTTTGCTTTTGCCGAAATCAGCAGCCTTTGGATTTCATAAGGAAGTTGTTTGGCAATAGCAATACATAGCTCCAGCTCTCAAGGTTTTTGGTCAAGTTCCTTAAACCGACTCATCTGAGATATAAAGAATTCAGCGTACTTCGTTGGATTGTTGGTGCTGTATCTTTTCGAGTACAAATCCAATCGTAAATTCTGTTGGGTCATCGGATCCCAGTATCTCTTCAAAAAAGCTTCCCGGAACTCCTCGACAGTATCGAAGGTATAACGGACACTGCGAAACCATAACGCACATTCTCCCTCCGTTAGTTTCTCTATGGCTCATAGCCTGCGCTCTTGTGGTATCCGCGCATCGTTTAAATATTCGGACACTTCTTTCAACTAATACTTCGGTGTCATATTACAATGGCTACCTGAAAATGTCCTTGGTTTGTCTTCGCTTGCTCTAATTACATTTATAACTTGGTTGTGAATAGCATTTTCATGCGGCGTAGAAGCTGCAATCGGTGCACCTGGCGTCATATATGTACTTTCGCCTGGGCCTGTAGCATTCCTTAATATAGGTTGGGTTTCTAAATCTGCCCACTTGGTTTTCCACATATCTTCCACGCTGCCTTCACTTGACTTAGGATCTTTCATTAGGGTTTCCTCCTGTCCTATTATCCTAGTCTCCATTTGATTGTGGCGCATCTCTGCTCTTTCCAATCGAGTGATTACCTCTTTTTCTATTCTGCTAAGCCTATCCCTGTTTTCTTCTGCCAATTGAAATATTTTCTTCTTATCTTCCTTCAGGCTATGCTTGATATGGGATATCTCATCCTCTACAATTTCCTTTATTTGAGCAAGGGTCTTGTCGCTTGCCTCTGTCTTTTGGCCTTCTCTCATTTCGAGTTATTCTCTATGTCCTTTAATTTCCTCTTGGATATGTCCATTGACCTTTGATATTTCACTTCGGACCTTAGCGATTTCCCCTCTGTTTTCCTCTTGTCTTTTGTTGACGATAACAACGTCGCTTTGAATTTGGTCCAGTTCTTGATGAACTTTGCTCATCTGACCCTTTATGTTGCCTACCAGCTCTTTACTTTCGTTAGCGATAGCCTTAATCTCTATTTCCTGACATTGATCTAATATGTTCTGATCCTGCTTCCTCAGATCACCGTTAATCGCTCTAGCCTAACCTTTCAACTTTTCATCCCATTTACTGTCATTTTCTTCTAATCTCTGATCTACCGTTCTAGTAAATTCTGAAAACTGTTTCGCTTGGTGTTCGAGATTCGCCTCATTTTGGATTTGAATATCCTTAATGTCATTAGACAGCGCATCTAACCTACGGTTCGTTTCACCCTGCGCGTGCTTACATGCCAGCAAATTACTTTCAAGCTTGGCTTCTATCGCCTCGAAACGCTTTTCGGTCTTAACCTGCATTTCTGATATAATGCTTACAACGGTTTCAGTTACCTCGGTCTTAATTGTTTCTTGCATTTGACCTAACTTAGCATTTATTTCTTCCTGATTCTTATTCATTGCAACCTGATTTGCATTAATTGCCACCTGATTGGCATCTAAACGATTACTCAATTCAACCTGATTATTATTAATTGCCAACTGATTAGCGTCTAATTGGTTATTTATTTCATCCTGGAAAGCCTTGGCTTCCAGCTTATTCTGTTCATTAACAGCGTCAAAATGCTGTTTTAGCTCTGCAATCCCCTGCAAAATTCCCTCCGTACCAGCCATTCGTACTACAATTCACTTTGAGATATAGGCAGGCTTTCTGGATACATGTGAGGATTCGTTTTGAAGAGAGATTCAAGACACTGTACACATACAGTAAGATTGTACTTAAAATTTGGATTTTAGGATAAATTGTGGATTGGGTGCGTAGTGCTCATACCCTTGGGCAATTCTCTTCTCAATAGAGAGATTCTGCGTTACTTCAAAAGCCTACTGAACTCAACAAAAATTCAAACACAGTTTGAGGCAAAAAAAAAATATTGTTTTCCCCATGAAATACCATATAAAATCTATGGGGTTTCCCTAAATCCCATAAGCTCCACAAACTTGGGCGCCATGATAAATAAGATGCACATGCGCCTATGGTGACCTGTGTTTTAAACTGTCCCCACGTATCAGCGCCATGATAAATATAAAAGGTTGTTTGACTACTTATCAAAATTTATATTGTTTGTATCGGAGCTTAGCTAAGGTTAGGTGCGGTCATTCCCCTAGTTCATTTTATTTTTTATATTAATAGAGCTGTTTACACTAGATCCTGACCGAATTAAGTTGTACCTTTAGCTCAAATCACTGTACAGGACATCAAATCCCATGTACCCATGTGATTAATTTCCATGGAAAGCATGCTTCTGCCTCCAGCCAGCATCAGTCCTCAGGCGTGTACCGTCCTCCCACTGAGCAGTTGCATATTTTTGATCTGAGACTAAAAGGTATCAACTCTACAATATTAAAGCACAACCCTAGTCTAAAGACTTTAATTAAGCTCTAAATCATGGCTTCAAACAAACACAAACACAATCCCAACATTATAACACAAAACAATGCAAAATTACTCCTACAATCCACCAACATTCGCACTTTATCCTTGCAAATCCAAATGATTATTCATTCATTTACCATGAGATTAACAACAAAATTCATTCTCACGTGCGCTGATACACAGGTAAATTACACATAAACTGTACTTATAATCTTATATCACCTGTTGTGACCCCTTTAATTTCACAATCTTAATTGTTTACTCTCAACACATCCTAATTTACATTATGCGTACAATTGTGTTCTGTATCTCTCTTCCCACCAAAATGCTTTACCATGCATTAACCAATTTATGGGTTGCACATCAAATTTACTTGCAACTCCACTGTTACTTGTAATCATACCCCTTTCTGCAGTTCTCTTTTCTACAGTTCCACTGTATGCTGTCATGCGTTCAATTTCAAAGATTCCGTTACCGCTGTGTCGGATGGTATATTATGCTACCCTAGCGTGGGCATAGCCTGTGGCATCTAGTGTCGACCTTTAGAATAACGTGACAATGTCAGTATAAAAATGCAACTTTCAACAATTCATAAGTTTGCCAAATATTAAGTCATCAGGATGATCCTTAAATATCAATGTGTTTCAAACCACACAAATTCATTATAAAATACAACAACGACTCCTTTTATTACAAACAGGGTTTCAAAGTCTGTCCATTCTAAATGTCAACCTCCAAGGGTCACTTAAAAATCTCTCCCTCGGCCCTTCCTGTATATAATGGGCTGAGTCGGGCGGTAACAAAACACTCGTTCCGTCCTTTACTAGCTTCCTCTTCCTTTATCTCCAAGCAGTAACAAGTGAGTTTAACTACGGTAGTGCAGTGTCATTTGCCTGCATATCCCATATGATCTCCTAAACTGTATGCAAGATAGGTGATGGACTCATTTAAACATTTATTCCTATCCTTAGGATATTAATAACTGGCCTCCACAGGTCCATTACATTATATGAAGGAACGAGATTCATTATTCACCGGTCGAACTGGCTAGCCGGCATCTTATTAAATGCTACGGTCAGGCACAACCTGCCGCCAACAAAATTCAATTCCCAGGAGATGAATTATTTCAATAGCTAGTTCTCGGTCGATATCAGGTGTCATGTTGAGGTTTCCATTGTTATCCTCCCATACACCACTGGATTCGAACCCGGAACATTTCATGGCAATCCACAGAGCTAGGGTCAATCACTAATTACGCTCTGGCCATTATAAATATCTCTGTATGCCCTAGGCTATACGAGATTTCACACGTCGATTAGACTACCTGGCTCCCCTGACCATGGTGCTATGATCTCGTCCTTTAATTAGTAAGATAAATCTATCAATTACTCTTACAAGCTTATTCACAAGCTGCAAATTCAATTCTCTAATAAACTCTTCAATTTCCTAGATTCTTGCATATTTATTTCCATTGTCATAATATATTCTGATATTAAATTGCTTTGCTTAGCCCTTTATGTATAATATTACTGCTTGGATAGACAAATATTCCAATTAGCGTATATATTTTGCTTACAACCATTTTTCCCTGATGTGTGTTCATTTATTCTTATTATTATTATTATTATTACTGACCTATATTACCATAACCGACACAACGTAACCCTTTTCAATAACCGAACATCCGTGTTCGTTACGTTACGTTTCTATATAACTGAATTGCCATTTTACATTAGTGGTAACGATTTATCCACTCAATGATGTACAAAAACATCTCAACTTGACTAAAATCAACACAACAATAATCTCTTGAGGTTCTACCTCCAAAATTGACTCTTATTGGCATATTCTATATATTTTGAAATCACTCAACATACAGTGGACTATAATTGCTACAAAATCATGGTTTTTGGGTACTTACATTGGTTAATCTGGTGGCTCCAACCTCGCATTGCTTCCAGTAATGCCCGCCATTATTTGCAAATCAGCAAGGCATTCTTACACTTCTCACACACATTATACATAACTTTTGCCTTACAAAACACACGGCACTTTGCTTTTCCATATTGAAGCTGTTGCTTCCTTATTCACACAACACGTTAGAGCATTTGTTACACTATTAATTTTACATATATTTAACAGATCATCACTAAAATCACACGAATGCTTATGTACATTTCAAATGGTTGACCTCTCCGTGCAGAATACCAAAAATGCAGGCCCTGAAGATCTATTCTTCACTGCTATCCGCATCTCGATTGAAAGTCTCGATTCTCTGTCCCCCAAACTGTCTATCCATCTCTATCCTTAGATAAATTTCCTAATATCGCATAAATATGCTTGCATATCGTCCTGAGCATTAATTACATTGGTATTCCTATGAAATTTCACCAATCGCATAACACAGTTTATATCTGCGCAGTCCGACATCCTATCATATGTCTAACCAATAGTTTACATACTGCGCTCAAGTATGTTTCGACTGACCACATTAATCGTTATTAATTCATGTCTTAATGCATGATTATTATGTTGTTGCACTTAGAATGTTGAAGTCCGCGCGTCCCTTTCCTGGACTCCTGCGACGTGCGCTTCACACTCAAGTATGGTTCGACTGACTACATTAATCGTTATTAATTCATGCCTTAATGAATGATTATTATGTTGCTGCACTTAAGCTGTTTAAGTCCGCGCGCCCCTTCTCAGAGCTCGGGTGACGTGTTCCCTGCACTCAAGTATGGTTCAACTGCCTGCGTCTGTCCTTCGCCCAGACCTTATATCCGTTTGGAGAGAAAAAGTAGACCGAAAATTTCCCTGCAGCGTCATCTTCCCTCTCAGTATGATTCTGGTCTCGAAATAACGTTTATATGGTTCCTTTTTCCTCGCTGATCATAGATCTGTATGCGTGCTCGAGGATCGATCGGCCAATTAATTGATATTAATTGCCTTTGCCAGCACTTGCCCACGCGGCGTCCTCTAAAAATCCCCGAAGACATGGCCAGATCTCGCCGCTAACCTCCGATCTACTGTGTCCCTGCGCGTTCCATTAAATGTGCCTCGATTTCAATGTTTAATGGCTTGATAATTAGCCTCCCGGCTATACATTCACATAGGTGCAATCCTCATGTCTCTCAGTTACTCCAATCACGAGTAATCATTAAATTACGCTGGTATCTTCTTCTTCCCCTGGCCTCTCTATTCTCAAACGGGGAATAACTCGACCATATATTACCTTCCTGACCTGCTCCAGACGGCATAAGTAGGTCACATTGAGTGGCACGGCTCCAAGAAACCACGCCTACATTCTAGAGTAATTTAACAAGTGTCAAGCGCTCAAACTTTCTGCATTCAATCCAGAATTGTATGCCTCATACACCAGTCAGCCTAACCCCGTTGGGTTCATATTCCCCTTGCAAAACTTATAGAAGTCAATTGCAAGTGACCTTCTGTAAGTCACCGGCTGACTGTCCCGACCGTCTTTGTTTACACTAAGCGGTCCTTCACCTCGTCTGCCTGCGAGTGAGTCTGTCTACATCCCCCTTCCTCTCTGAGCTCAGCCCTTAGACGTGCATTTTCCTGGCGGAGGGTTTCATTCAAGGCTTCATCCTCCCCAGCGACTTTGACCATTTCTTTGTATAGCAGTCGTAGACACTTGCATTCCCCCTGTATGCTTCCTTCTCTGGGCAAGCTGCTTGTCTTCCTTTCCGTCCCGCTGCGTGAGCCTTCAGGCCTGGCTGCCTGGCCGACTTTGCTGTCCACGTCCACTTGGGTGTGCGCTGCTATAGCTTCCTCTTGTTCATCAATTTCTTCTGGTGAATGATAAATTTTGAGGTTAGCCGTAGGTTGCTGTACTGCTCGGGTCTAAGCTCTGTGAACTTGCGGGGTGAAGGGCGGAGGCAGGGAAAGTGCAGGCGAGTATTGATAAGCCTGTCGACAGCCCGCCGTGTTACCTGGCATTAACGTCTATTACAATACTGCTAACATACGGCCTTTTCTGAAACTAGCGTGGCGTTGCGAATGAGTGAGCAATCAAACAGTTGTTCCACAGACATTCTCGTGTGTAGTGTGTAGTGTGCGTAGTTCTCAGGACACAAATTTCGTTTCAAAATTCACCTGAAGCAGGAAGGCAAATTATATATATTAGGCTTATATATTTTAACACCGTGATATAACTGACATCACCGACAGCGGTAGGGCAGCACTAGACCATGGAGCCAAGGTATCTGCTGACTCTATAGACGTGAGTTTGAGCCCCACTGTCGGCCGTCCTTGAAATGGTTTTCCGTGGTTTCCCCATTTTCAACTCCAGGCAAATGCTAGGATGGTACCGATAGGCTACGGCCACTTCCTTCTGCACCCTTGCTCAGTTTCATTCATCTTCATTAATTTCATATCTCATTTACTTCTTTCACGAGGTTGGCGTCAGGAAGAGCATCCGGTCGTAAAAACCACCCACCCCATATACCTTCATCGCATCTTATCCCTGACACCGTTGAAAACGGGAATAATAAGGCGTAGTTTACACACAAACATAATTATAAATGACATCAACACGGTAGAGTTTAGGTAGCGTCCCGAGTGGTCCCGGTTTCATTGCTTTCAATAATTTAGGGCTAAAATGTGTAAGACAGGCGATCGCAATGTATGACAGACAGAAGAATCATGACTTCACTCGATTCCTCTACGGAAGTTTTAAAATGCGCGCACTACAACATTTATAATAATTTCAAAGGCAGCGCGTGCCTAGACAAGCGAGAGAGGTAGACAGTAACGCCATCTCTTAGCAACAAGCGGAAATACCACGAAGGCTAGAATCTTCCACGCGCTTCGAGTCAGGACTAGAACCTTCCTTATTGATATAAAAGGAGTGCGTCGGCACGACGTTAGTCAGTTGAGTCGAGTAATCGAAGCGATACGGTCTGAGAAAGATTTTAGTTAATTTAGTTGTACTGCGACATAGTAATTGTGAAGTCCAGTGATTGTGAAGGTATTGTGCATTTGTTTGTGTCGTGCGCATGCGATATCCATAACTGTTGTGTCGAGTTCCATAATTGTTCCGATTTTGGCATAATGTCACAAAAACGTAAAGTTGATAGTGAGTGCAGAGTTTTTCAGTCTAAATGGGAAATTACATATTTTTTCATAGAATGGAAAGGTAAACCACTGTGTTTAATTTGCAATCAAACAGCTGCTGTTTGTAAGGAGTTTAACTTGAAGAAACACTATGATAAGAATCATAAATCAAAATTCGATTGTTACACTGAAAAACTAAGAATGGACAGATTGTCATCTTTAAAATCTAAACTTCAAGGTCAACAATCGATGTTTACTAAAGCTAATACTGAGAGCGAAGATGCCCTGAAATCAAGTTTTATTATTGCATTAGAAATTGCGAAGAGATCAAAACCTTTCACTGATGGTGAGTTTATTAAAGACTGCATGTTGAAAGTGGCCGATGTTTCATTTCCATTTCAAAAGTCAATAATTAAAAATATTTCGCTGTCAAAAAACACTGTTGCTTCAAGAATACATGATTTATCTCAAAATTTGGTTCTTCAACTGAAGGAGAAAATTAAGGAATTTACAAACTTTTCACTGGCTGTTGACAAGGGCACTGATACTGAGGATACAGCTCAACTTGCTGTTTTTATACGAGGTATTAACAGTAACTTTGAAATAACTGAAGAACTATTAAAGTGCGTCCCATTGACAGGTACTACAAGAGCAAATGATATTTATTCTGCAATTGAGCATTTGATAGTAGAATATGAACTCGAC
Source organism: Meconema thalassinum (assembly GCA_946902985.2). NCBI lineage: Eukaryota > Metazoa > Arthropoda > Insecta > Orthoptera > Tettigoniidae > Meconema > Meconema thalassinum. The sequence goes on from OX336394.1 coordinate 347,338,800, forward strand.
TAGAATATACTTAGCAGCACAATTACGGATGGCGCACCTGCCATGGCTGGCAAACATTCAGGAGTTGTAACTAAGTTAAAACAGAAAACATCAGGGAATTGTGTGGGATTTCACTGTATAATTCATCAGGAATCATTGGTATCCAAACAATTAAAAATGTACCATGTCATGCAACCTATAATTAAAATAGTAAATTTTATAAAGAGCAGAGGACTAAATCACCGACAGTTCAGGCAGTTTTTACAAGATTTGGACGAAAAGTTTTCTGATGTCCCTTATTTCACCGAAGTTCGTTGGCTCAGTCGAGGAGTAGTTTTAGAAAGATTTTTTGCATTACGTGATCCTATTCAAACTTTCATGTTAGAAAAAGGCAACCCAATTGATTATGACAATGTCTGGTGGGTTGATTGTGCCTTTTTGGTAGATGTGAATAAACACTTGACTGATCTGAATGAAAAGTTACAGGGTAAAAATCTGATTGTCACTGAAATGTATTCATGTATTCAAGACTTTCAAACAAAGTTGAGGCTGTGGGAAAATCAGGTAAAAAATGATACTTTGGATCATTTCCCTCATTTAAAATCATTTGGGACGGTGAACCAAAATAGGTTGGATCAATATTCTCAACTTCTGCAAAATCTGATCACGGAATTCAACAATCGTTTTGAAGACTTCCACAAAATGAATGAAATGGAATACCCAATTTTCAACAATCCATTCAATTTTGAAGCTTCACAGGCACCAGTTCATTTGCAAATGGAGTTGATAGATCTTCAATCAGAGAGTAATTTGAAAGAAAAATTTAAAGAGGTTAACGCTCTTACATTTTGTACACAATATTTCAAGAGTTTGGATAACTACCCGCAATTAAAAAAAGCATGCAGCACGCATCCTGTGCATGTTTGGTAGCACCTATTTATGTGAGAAGATGTTTTCCATCATGAAAATAAATAAGATCAAACATCGCACAAGATTTACGAATGAACATCTCCAATCAATTCTTAAAATAATTATAACGAATATGATACCTGACATCAATGAGCTTGTCAAAAACAAGAGAAGTCAGGTATCTGGATCCTCGAGCTCAAAATAATTACCCTCTTTTGTAACTTTAATATGATTTTTAACAACCGTATATTATATACTATATAATTAAGTAAATAAAATATTATAATAATTCAGTACATTTTTTTATTTGAATCTGGCCCGCCTACACATTCTAAATTTAATATATGGCCCTCTGCAAAATTGAGTTTGACACCCCTGGTGTAAGAGATCCAGCAGGCTGGTGACCTGCACTGTCTTCATTGACCGCTATGTTTGTCGCTTTAAAACAACAATTATCATCGTCTTCATTGACGGCAGAAGGTCGGTAGGCCAGGTCCAAATTGCTAGGGAGTGATTTTTTTCGTATAAAAACTCTATGATTGCCAGCCAAATTTCAAATTCCCGTGTGTTCTTCGAGTACAGTCACAGTCTATAAATTACATTCAACTTCGATTTATTTAAAACTCAGCAATTCTTCTAGGTTTGTGCCGTGTCTTGTGTGGGGGGTTTTGCCTAGGTCGCCAAGCTGGCTCATCGGCGGGCGGGGACACCAAGAGCCCACCGATGAGTCAGCTTGGTGTCCTAGACGAAAACCCCCACATAAGACACGGCACAAACCTAGAAGAATTGCTGAGTTTAAATTCACCGGCCGTGAAATCCAATATACCATCTTTTCGATTTATTTATTAGTCATTAAATTTTCATTGGCTTCAGATCATTATCAATTAGTATGTTACTTATTTGTTGAGCATATTAACTGACCGACCAATATATTTGGTTATGTTAGTACACGGATCGGACCGAGAAGCCGGCTCATCTATCATCAAAAACGTCAACGGTCCACATTTCTCTCAGGTTCACGGAGCTTGGAACCGAGCAGTAGATGACATCACTTCTGACCCATCAGTGGTATGCACTTCATTCTTGTTTCCTCTATTCCTGGAGATGTCATGATTCAATAGTTTAGCGCAGAGGTTGCCCGCTTGTCCTGGCCCAGTGTAGCCGGGCAGGCGCGACGTAAATGCGGGCGGCTTACCAGCATGCAAACGTCTCACTTTAGTGAGACGAAGCGAGGGAGCATGCATGCTCAGTCTCATCAGGCTTGCATTGCGAGTAGTGTGTCATACCGGAATGCGATAGAGATTCAGGGGCGGTAGGTTCAATCTTCCAGTTTTATTATTTACAATGAATTTACTGTACATTACATTACAAACATGCAGGCTTTCATGTGTGTACAATATGATGTACATGTCCCATGGTTTGCTGTAAGCGTGGGAATGCTTGCACAAATACGCCCTCTGTCTGAAAAGTTCGGTGAATGGGTCTATATTACGAACGGATTGTTGGCTTACCTGAAACAGCCGTTACTATCCTTCGAAGTAATCCCCGTGGATGGTTATGCACTTCTGAGAACGGCTGTACAAGTCATTGCATAGTCTTCCTGAGAGATTGCCTTCTGTTGGGTCGTCATATTATGTTGGATGCCCGAAATGTCCGAAAACCTCTGGCCCTTCAGGGCTTTTCGGCGACCCTGGACCCCGATACTCCATACTTTGACGCTTGCCTTCGAGGTCGTACCTCAGGCACCATGTCTCGTCACCCGTGACGATGGTTTTCAGGACCATTCCATTCCACGGAACATTCACCCTTCTCACTGCCACCCGTAGAACAGGTGTGCACGTTAGGTTGCATAAATTCACCCTTTTCACTGCCTCCCGTCTATCAGGTGAGCAAGGCAGGATGCATAAATTCACGCTTCTCTCTTGCTTTCAATTTCGAGTTTTGAAGACCCAGACTGAAGGCAATTCCTAAATAAGATTATGTCAGGAGTTTCCAGGACTTGTTCAGTCGTTCTCAGAAGTGCATATCCATCCACGTGGATTACTTCGAAGGATAGTAACGGCTGTTTCAGGTAAGCTAACAGTCCGTTCATAATATAGACCCATTCACCGAACTTTTCAGACAGAGGGTGTACTAGACTACTACTGGTGTGCAGTAGAAGAACCGCCCTCCGATCGCTGTCATTTGTGATCTAGATCTTGATTTGCAAAGCTAGAGGAAACAAGTTGCTCAATTAATATATAGAACCCAACATGGACATTATAGCTGCCAGTCAACGTTTTATTTTTAGCTATCACAGAATTTCAACATACTAAACATTTAGCATGTTCTCCAATGGCACCAACAGCCACTGCCCTTCCCTTTGGGATTCTTGTTGCATGCTATTTGCAGTAAAACTAGGTCTTTTCACAGCTGACTTCATATTCGTAGCACCAGCTGTCACTGCAATGAGGCAATCGGTTGGTTTACGCTGCCAAAACTGAAGGCAGCTACTCTGCCCGCTCGCCGCCCGTATACGGAGTCGGCGCCCACTTGGCGAAATGACCGGTTTGAGCAAGCCTGGTTTAGCTGAAGATTTCATTGAGGTGACAAATGTATTGACATATTTTGGAAAATATAAGATATTAATAATAATAATGTCGTGAAAATGAAGCTTTCGTGGCACGGATTAACAAAATGGAAATGGCTTACCATTTGACCAAAGATATTTACAAAACACGATCAATGTCCTTTAAGGCCAAACTGAGGCACTACGTTACCGTTATTCGCCCGGTGGCGTTATATGCACCAGAATGCCTGGCGATGAAAAAGAAAGGCCTGGCAGAACAACTTGAAGTCAAAGAGAGGAAGATTCTGAGAAAGATCTTGGGCCCGGTCAAGCAACGAGGAGAGTATAGAAGACGACACAACGATGAACTTTATCTACATGTGGAGAAAATAACGGTCACCATTCGCAAAAGAAGAATCTCCTTTTATGGCCATTTAACACGAATGAACTCCGAAAGATTGTCCAATGGAATCTGTGCGTACTTTGTGGGAATAAAAAACCAAAGGGATCTGGTTTACAGAGGTGGAAAAAGATCTACAAGAATTGGAGATATCACATGAGGACATCTTGGAACGTGACTCTTTGAAGAAGAAACTTGGGGAGATACAGAGTTTTCAGCCAAAACCTATATTGAAAACCGGCAAGAAGTGGGCCGAAGAACGAAAGGAAGTTCACCGAAGAAGAATGCGCGAATACTGAGCCAATGTGAAAGAACGAGGAAAAAGGCAGTTGAATTAACGTGGTCCATAGAAGACCGAAACGACTATAAACAAGTAGTTCATTGACGAACTATACAGCCTATTTTCATATATCCTGCTCATGTCAATTGCCTCTATCAACATACCAAATTTCAGTTTGATTGTTGTAACAGATTCGTAGATATTGAGAACCGCCTAAATATTTCAGATGGTCGCCATGTTGGATTTTTATGTATGTACTATTACATGAAGATTATTGTGTACGTGTGGTATTCAAACGTCAATCGCATGATTAGGGCACATGAAGTAAAAATCAGATTTAAAAATTTCGTACAGCTGCCATCTTGTGGTTATGAAAACAATTGAAGTAAACTACATGCCAATGGATTAATATTTGTATAAGCATTTACTGTACAAAGTTCCACTGCACTCGGATGGTTAAATCGCAAGAAACGTCCACTTAATTATTTATACTTCGCGTCGCCGCCATGTTGGATTTGAGCTCACCAGGTTATTGAAAGTCCTATTAATGAACTTATGTTCACAGCCTATGAACATTAAAAAATCAGTTTGATTGCAATGAATGATCCGTAGATAGGCCTACTAAGAACCGTCTAAATATTCCGGATGGTCGCCATTTTGGATTGTTGTATGTATAGGCCATATAATTATGTACTGTACCCGATATCCGGATAGTAGGCTGTCAGATATCCGCCCCCTCAATCGGATTGCCAATAATCAAACGCACCGGCACAGCTACATCAATGAAAATGGCACTGACAGATACTATAGAGATTAGAGCACAATAGTTAACAATAAATTATTGTGGAACACACCAAAATATACGGGGGTTCATACTTACCTTTACTTACCTCTTAAATTTATCTCGGGGACTGGGTTGTCAACTGGATCACTTAAAGTATGCCCACACAATAACCTCCACCATGATATTTAAAATGAACCAGAACGAAGACGAGAAACTTTAAACTGCACAATAATTTATTTCACATAAAGAATGATTTTAACAAAAATGAAACAACAAAATATACGTGGCAATCAGAAGCCATCGACCACATAACCATGTCCTCCTGTAGGACTTGTATACTCTACATATAATGTTTCAGCTTTCTCAAGCTCATAGCAACATAAAAATAATAATGCATTTGGAATGGAAACGGGATTTGGGGACGAGACACATATATCAATTGTTTTGCGTGTTTATACACTTCACATTTTATTTATAGCCACAAGGCTATTATGGAAACGTCCTTGGCCTCTGTCATACAGTTGTCCGGGCCAGCTGCAATGCACCTGCATCGTCAAAGTGGACTCCCGTTCGTTCAACCCTAGCATAAGCGTGTTACCTCAGAGCTTGGCTCTCCTTTTCAAACACGTAAATGTTCACATCTCAACTGAAATATTATCACGCAAATGTCTTAAATGCTTCATTTAAACACCAGTGGAATACTCCAATAATCCCAAATCATGTTTAATTGTTCAAACCACTTGTTTAATTAGCGTTGTTTAGAGTATAACAAAAAAACTCTTAATGTTAATATCAAAAGTTCATTAATTATTTATAACAATAATAAATTGTTTATAACAATGTCAAATGACAATTGAAAATTTTATACACGCCTCTATTAATCACTATCATTTCAAATTATTATCAAAGATATTTACAAAATTATTTTACAATATTATATTGTTTATATTATTTATACAAGAAATACATTAAACCACACGTTTATCCGGTTGATAATTACTTAAATCGTGTTGATATAATCGACCAATGAAGGTTAGTTATATTTAACTGTCAAATTCAGGTTTAATAAGGTTTAATAATAATTATCAATATTTGTGACGGTAACCTCCATTCAAAATCTTCCTCTCAAATTATTTAACACTCTTGTTAATTTTAACAGTATCTTCATATGAATAACCTTTCAAAGAACCAGAACAATACATTCAGCGGGAAAATACTTCGCTCAAGACGCACAAAATTGCACAACAATTGGCCCAAAATTCATCATATATCTTCATATATATGGCATAAAATCTTCCAAACTACATACAAAAATCCTCCACTTATAAATTCATCAACTTCATTAATTATTGTGGGAACCTCCTTCATTATTCAAGGGCATTATTCAACAGCGACTTTTACACGTCCACTGAACTAACGATTATACATCCATTGTTCCTCTTTAAAAATTCTTATATTCATCAATTGTATTAAGGACTGTTATTATTTAACCTTCGTGGGTTTCATTCATGAATCGATATGAAGTAAAAATTTGCCAATCACAAATAAATTTTATAGCAAATACGATTAGACACTCCTGCCTGGTCTATCAAAATTGAGATTAATATCTTCAAAGTAACGCAGTATAAAAATACTATCTTCAATCAGAGTTCATCTAAACTGCATGAATAGTCGAATAGAATACAATTAGATTGTGGAATGCAAACATTATTGTTCCAATCTATAATTGAGAAAAACTCCTATCAAAAGTTCATTGCTATAGTGTATTCAATAAATTGTAATCAACGTTCATATTTCATGAAATTGTCTATAATGCAATGATAAATGTCTATGTTGCAATCATGTTCATAAGACGACTAGTATTTCAAAGATCGTCGATATCGTAATAGATTTTAACGCTCTAAAATCATTTAATTATTCTTCTTTCTTGAGGATGACAGAAAATTGGTCAAAGTAATTAACTGAATAGAATTACTTTAATAAAATGACACGCTGTCTGAATTCAAATCTGCCATAGCAAATCGTTAACTTTACAGTCAAATCGTGACTACAAAAATATGCAAATTACTGAAAGAATATAAATTATCAGTCTCAACTGATCCAAAATTATTTAAGAGTGCCAATGACATAACAATGTCTTAACAAATCGAAGAAAAAGGCATAAATCATCGAAGTGTACTGAGTACAGAAATATCAATCAAGAAAATGGGGCAAAAGATAGGACAGAAAATATGGGAAGAATGGTTGCTCAGATATCGCTACAAGACTCAAATAATACAAGAAACGTTCACGACTACCTTATCTGTTGATTGAAGTTCTAAAGGAAAGTTTTCAAAGAAAACTGCTGTTGGTTCCATTTCACCAGCGTAAAGATGTGCTCCGTCCTCGAACCTGGAATCAGCGTCCTCGGAGAATCGAACTGCTTCCTCCTCCAAAATTGCACTGCTCCGTGGATACGAAAAACATCCTTCTGGCAAAACTCTTCTTTGTGCGCCTGGACAACCCTGGCCTCTCTTGAAAATTCCCTGAAGTTCTTGTAGGAATTCGCCATGAAGTTTATTGTAGTTATTTCCGCAGAAATATTCATAGTTGTGGAGTATCAAAATATTTCCACTGCCATCTGGTATAATTCAGCGATGGATTCACGATGCATGAGTGTAGTTGGATGTTCACTACATGCTCGCTTTTGTAGAAAGACGATTAACGAAGTTCCATGCTGTTATTTCACTCAATCGATATATGTCCTAATTGCATTAAAGCCTTAGCCTTCCATCTCAACTACTGTTATAATCATCGAAAGCACTGCAAGATTGTAATGTTCCATAGTCGAATGTATCGTTGTAATACCAAACGTATTCTCCAATATCACTGTTGCACTCCACGTGTCAGCCGTAGTGTATAATGTGGAATTTTAAAAGTGTTTCTCATGTGGCGAGAAAATCACTTTTGTTGGCAGCCTTAAAGTGCCAATATCTTTCGAAGTATAACTGTGAAATTGTTCAAATCTTCTACACACCTCAATGTTGTACTGCCCAATAGAATTATAATAAAGGCTGAAGTTAACGCTTGATATCTTAACTGGTGGAAACGTTAATGTGAGCGTTTCAACTTCACCTAGTTTCGAGCAGCGTAAAATGGAACTGCTCCGTGTTCGTTCGATGCGCCGGGCTTTAACCACACGCTAAAGACAACTTACTTCACTGAATCACTTGAAAACGACTATATATATCACAAGAAATATATATGCGATCTGACATATGAGATCTGAGTATGAGTTCTGAGATCTGAGTTCTGAGTATGAGTTCTGAGTTCTGAGTTCTGAGAGCTCCTCTCTCCTGTGCACGACCTTTTATCAACTTCTTAAGGGGCGTATCCATCCCTTCCATAGCCTGTTGCTGCGTCATTGCTAGAAGTTTTAACTTTGGCTATACTTACGGATTTTCAAATTTCAAAAACTCAAAATTAATTTCTTCAAAATTCCAAATCAATGCCATAACTGAAAATAGATTTCCACAAATCTGCATGCCAAAAGTAATCAAATATCGTAGTTTCAGCAATCTCCGTCTTCCTTCCAAACTATCGTTCATTGGTTCGAGTCTCTCCTCCAATAGCGTAACTTCTTCCTTAGCACAATACCTTGTTTCCTGCGACTGCGTCGTAAATCTAAGATCTTTCTCGAACAAAATCATGACGTCCAAGAATCTCAGCTCAATCAGCCTACGTGCATGAAATCTGCGTCATCCGTGCCTACGTCATGAATATCCTCGTCACAACTATGACATCCATAACTTTACTCACATTTGCCAATACAGCCATCTTGGTCTCAATATAATTCAATTTCCGGGGGCAATCTCCCTTCACCACGTTTTAAAAACAGTTGCAAATTGTTTTTAAACTCTGTGTTATAAATATCTCAATTCACTTGAACACGAAATTGAATTATATTCTACTCTTGTATGATATTTATTTTATGTTCCTTAATCATAAGTCTCTTCTTCTCTGGGTTGTGTGTGGCTAATGCATTCTCTCCATTCTACTGTCTCTTCTGTCCTGAATTCCTGTTTTCCGAATTCTGCTGACTTGTAGAAGGACCAGGATCGATCACTACATCCTGTCTTTTCTTTTGGTTTTCAGCTTCCTTTTCTCGTAATTCCTTCAGATACTGCTGACTTTCTTTCTCTCTTTCTTGATACTTGTCGGGTGTCATAACCTGACCTTGAGAATTCTGATTCTGATTCTGGTACTGGTTATTTCTGTTATAATTTCTATTATAACCATTGTTGTAGTATCTACCTCTTCCGTTGTTGTAATTCCCTCTATAATTATTCCAGCCTCGTCTTTGCTGATATGGACGGTAACCTTGGGATCTGTGGTTGCGGAAATAATTATTCCTGTGAGGACCTACATTTTCAGTTTTTCTTTCCTCAGGCTTATCAGTTTGCTGCACTTGATCCATGTAGACCGTATTAACGTCTTTGAATTCGTGCCTCTGACCTTTTTGTACCAAATTTGGCATTGGACTCGTGTAGTCAAGCCTTCTCAACAATTCGTCCATACTTGTCAAATCTCTGATATTTGACGATATGATCAGTCTTCTTACCTCCACAGGCAGCATACGTGAAATCGCATCTATCAACTGCTCTGTTGACAATGGGGGTTGCAAAAATCTCAAGCGTGATAGTTGGCTCGTGAAGAAATCAGCGTACCGTGTTGGAAGAGTACCTGAATACTTCCTCGAGTATACCTCAGCTCTTAGTGAATTCTGAGCTTCTATTGACCAGAATCGTTTTATCAGTGCCTCTGCAAATTCGTCAAAATTGCTGAAAGTGTACCGAAATGCTCTAAACCATTCGAGGGGTCCTCCAGCTAGAAATCTTTCTACGATTCTCATCTCTCTCTCTCTAGAAATGTGGGCTTCTATGAAATAGTCTTAAAGATTCCTGATATATTCGATCGGTGTGAGATTATCAGTGTTGCTAAATTTTTGAGGTTTGTCTTCAAAATTCCGGATGACTGTCACATTTCTCGGATATGAATCCATATAATTCCTCCCACTATCACGATACTTCCATTCGGGTTCAATATTCCGATCCTCTTCTTCTTCCCTGAATCTGGATATACGTTCCTCAGGACTAATATCTCTCTCTTCTGTAGTAAGGTTACCTCTTCCCACGTAATTTCTCTCCTCTTCCCCAGTCAATCCTTCGGTATCCTTGTCTGTGATTTCCGTGATGACTTTCCTAATCAACTCTTCCTTATAGGTTTCCATCATGCTAGCTTCTCCTAGTTTCATATTCTGCAGCTTGCTCGTAGTTTCATTAACATCAGAGACAACCTTATGAATCTGTTCCTCTAACGCAGTTTTTAATGCTTGCACGTCCTGACCTATTTGAGTTCTATCCTCTACTTGCTTTTCGGATAGTGAATCCATCCTTACATTCAAGTCTTTCCTAATCTGAACTACTTCATTATTAATGTCTACTTGTGTACTGGCAAGTTTTCTTTCAATTCGTTCCTGAATCTGATCTACATGTTCCCCACTTGACCTGTTCCATTCATCTTTCCAAACCGTTACATTTGCAGTTAACATTTCCGCAATATCTACTTCGATGTCCTCCTTAAGTAAACGATTGTGATCTAATACTTGGGTTCTCATGACCTCTACATTGTATTTTAAACCAGCTAAAGAAACTGTTGTCCTAACAGACTCGTCAACTAACCGAGTTGTTAATGCACTAATGTTACGAGTACAAAGCATTTTTGAAGTTTCAATTTCCTCCCTAACTTTGTTAACATCAGTCTGAACTTTAGCAATGTCTACAAAAACAGTATTGACTTCTACTTGTATTTTATTGATATCGCTTTGCATATCGTTAACATCTGAATGAATATTATTGATGTCAACTTGAACATTTGACACATCAGTTCGAACATTACTAACCTCTCTTTGAACTTCTTCTACTTTGTCTTGTACAGTAGCAACATCATTCCTTACAACAATTACTTCAGCTCTAGCACATGAAATATCACCCCGGACATTAGCAACATCAAGATTCAACATAGTAAGATCTTTCTGTACCTTAGAAACATCATTTTTAACATCAGACACATCTTTATGCACATTTGATAAGTCTACCTTAACCTCCGAGACATCTTTATGGACATTGGACACGTCTGTGCGTATGTCAGTTACAGCATTCTCGATTCCCTGGGTACTGATCTGTAAACGCGACATATCATTTTCTAAATTTGCAGAGCTGGTCTGAAGAACTTTCATATTCTCCTCCATTCTACTAGTATTCCTAGCTTCCATCTCCCTCACACTTTCATCCATGCTAGCTTTCAAATTAGCAGACATATTACTAGCATTCTCCTCCATCATCTGCTTCATATTGTTGGACATCTCCTCCAACATTTTCTTAATACTTTCATCTGCCATTTCAATAATATTTCAATAATAAACTGCTTTAGGGACATACATCAAACAGAGCAAAATAACAACATCTGAGCAACATTTTTCACCATATATAAGTTTTGAGCAATTTTCTGTCTTAAATCTAACTTATAATCACCTTATAATTAACCTTCGTAGACACTTCATGTTGAAATAAACTCAAGCACATGTTCAAGTTTCTTTGGTTCATTTTAAAGTATCCTAACACAAGTAATTTACATTTACAATCCAAATAGTTTAATTTTATCTTTAATATGACTAAACATGTCATAAGCCGGTCAAATAAAATAAGATTCCAGATCATAGGCGATTTTTCTAAGTTTCCAGCCTATTTAACCTCTCTCAAGTTGTATAAGATCTGATCTTTTCTGAGTGTAATTTTCCTAATACAACACAACATTTTATTCCTATATAATCACACTCTCAAATTCTACAATTGGCCAAGACATCTAACAAAGAATCAACCTCTTTATTTGAGTCTTCACAATCCCTTCGACATCGATAACTTGGTAATCCAATGTTATTCGAACACTCCACAAAAATTGCGGTGTCAATTCTACTGCAATAACTTGGTAATCCAATGTTATTCAAGCACTCGGAACTTCGATTGTGCCAATTCTACTGGCGTTCAACCTGGTAATCCAGTGTTATCAATCGAGCCCCACCGAATTGCGGCGCCAATCCTACTTGGTAATCCAGTTTTGTAGAACAATCCCCACGTTTTAGGGTCGCCAATCCTACTGTACCCGATATCCGGATAGTAGGCTGTCAGATATCCGCCCCCTCAATCGGATTGCCAATAATCAAACGCACCGGCACAGCTACATCAATGAAAATGGCACTGACAGATACTATCGAGATTAGAGCACAATAGTTAACAAGAAATTATTGTGGAACACACCAAAATATACGGGGGTTCATACTTAGCTTTACTTACCTCTTAAATTTATCTCGGGGACTGGGTTGTCAACTGGATCACTTAAAGTATGCCCACACAATAACCTCCACCATGATATTTAAAATGAACCAGAACGAAGACGAGAAACTTTAAACTGCACAATAATTTATTTCACATAAAGAATGATTTTAACAAAAATGAAACAACAAAATATACGTGGCAATCAGAAGCCATCGACCACATAACCATGTCCTCCTGTAGGACTTGTATACTCTACATATAATGTTTCAGCTTTCTCAAGCTCATAGCAACATAAAAATAATAATGCATTTGGAATGGAAACGGGATTTGGGGACGAGACACATATATCAATTGTTTTGCGTGTTTATACACTTCACATTTTATTTATAGCCACAAGGCTATTATGGAAACGTCCTTGGCCTCTGTCATACAGTTGTCCAGGCCAGCTGCAATGCACCTGCATCGTCAAAGTGGACTCCCGTTCGTTCAACCCTAGCATAAGCGTGTTACCTCAGAGCTTGCTCTCCTTTTCAAACACGTAAATGTTCACATCTCAACTGAAATATTAACACGCAAATGTCTTAAATGCTTCATTTAAACACCAGTGGAATACTCCAATAATCCCAAATCATGTTTAATTGTTCAAACCACTTGTTTAATTAGCGTTGTTTAGAGTATAACAAAAAAACTCTTAATGTTAATAACAAAAGTTCATTAATTATTTATAACAATAATAAATTGTTTATAACAATGTCATATGACAATTGAAAATTTTATACACGCCTCTATTAATCACTATCATTTCAAATTATTATCAAAGATATTTACAAAATTATTTTACAATATTATATTGTTTATATTATTTATACAAGAAATACATTAAACCACACGTTTATCCGGTTGATAATTACTTAAATCGTGTTGATATAATCGACCAATGAAGGTTAGTTATATTTAACTGTCAAATTCAGGTTTAATAAGGTTTAATAATAATTATCAATATTTGTGACGGTAACCTCCATTCAAAATCTTCCTCTCAAATTATTTAACACTCTTGTTAATTTTAACAGTATCTTCATATGAATAACCTTTCAAAGAACCAGAACAATACATTCAGCGGGAAAATACTTCGCTCAAGACGCACAAAATTGCACAACAATTGGCCCAAAATTCATCATATATCTTCATATATATGGCATAAAATCTTCCAAACTACATACAAAAATCCTCCACTTATAAATTCATCAACTTCAATAATTATTGTGGGAACCTCCTTCATTATTCAAGGGCATTATTCAACAGCGACTTTTACACGTCCACTGAACTAACGATTATACATCCATTGTTCCTCTTTAAAAATTCTTATATTCATCAATTGTATTAAGGACTGTTATTATTTAACCTTCGTGGGTTTCATTCATGAATCGATATGAAGTAAAAATTTGCCAATCACAAATAAATTTTATAGCAAATACGATTAGACACTCCTGCCTGGTCTATCAAAATTGAGATTAATATCTTCAAAGTAACGCAGTATAAAAATACTATCTTCAATCAGAGTTCATCTAAACTGCATGAATAGCCGAATAGAATACAATTAGATTGTGGAATGCAAACATTATTGTTCCAATCTATAATTGAGAAAAACTCCTATCAAAAGTTCATTACTATAGTGTATTCAATAAATTGTAATCAACGTCCATATTTCATGAAATTGTCTATAATGCAATGATAAATGTCTATGTTGCAATCATGTTCATAAGACGACTAGTATTTCAAAGATCGTCGATATCGTAATAGATTTTAACGCTCTAAAATCATTTAATTATTCTTCTTTCTTGAGGATGACAGAAAATTGGTCAAAGTAATTAACTGAATAGAATTACTTTAATAAAATGACACGCTGTCTGAATTCAAATCTGCCATAGCAAATCGTTAACTTTACAGTCAAATCGTGACTACAAAAATATGCAAATTACTGAAAGAATCTAAATTATCAGTCTCAACTGATCCAAAATTATTTAAGAATGCCAATGACATAACAATGTCTTAACAAATCGAAGAAAAAGGCATAAATCATCGAAGTGTACTGAGTACAGAAATATCAATCAAGAAAATGGGGCAAAAGATAGGACAGAAAATATGGGAAGAATGGTTGCTCAGATATCGCTACAAGACTCAAATAATACAAGAAACGTTCACGACTACCTTATCTGTTGATTGAAGTTCTAGAGGAAAGTTTTCAAAGAAAACTGCTGTTGGTTCCATTTCACCAGCGTAAAGATGTGCTCCGTCCTCGAACCTGGAATCAGCGTCCTCGGCGAATCGAACTGCTTCCTCCTCCGAAATTGCACTGCTCCGTGGATACGAAAAACATCCTTCTGGCAAAACTCTTCTTTGTGCGCCGGGACAACCCTGGCCTCTCTTGAAAATTCCCTGAAGTTCTTGTAGGAATTCGCCATGAAGTTTATTGTAGTTATTTCCGCAGAAATATTCATAGTTGTGGAGTATCAAAATATTTCCACTGCCATCTGGTATAATTCAGCGATGGATTCACGATGCATGAGTGTAGTTGGATGTTCACTACATGCTCGCTTTTGTAGAAAGACGATTAACGAAGTTCCATGCTGTTATTTCACTCAATCGATATATGTCCCAATTGCATTAAAGCCTTAGACTTCCATCTCAACTACTGTTATAATCATCGAAAGCACTGCAAGATTATAATGTTCCATAGTCGAATGTATCGTTGTAATACCAAACGTATTCTCCAATATCACTGTTGCACTCCACGTGTCAGCCGTAGTGTATAATGTGGAATTTTAAAAGTGTTTCTCATGTGGCGAGAAAATCACGTTTGTTGGCAGCCTTAAAGTGCCAATATCTTTCGAAGTATAACTGTGAAATTGTTCAAATCTTCTACACACCTCAATGTTGTACTGCCCAATAGAATTATAATAAAGGCTGAAGTTAACGCTTGATATCTTAACTGGTGGAAACGTTAATGTGAGCGTTTCAACTTCACCTAGTTTCGAGCAGCGTAAAATGGAACTGCTCCGTGTTCGTTCGATGCGCCGGGCTTTAACCACACGCTAAAGACAAATTACTTCACTGAATCACTTGAAAACGACTATATATATCACCAGAAATATATATGCGATCTGACATATGAGATCTGAGTATGAGTTCTGAGATCTGAGTTCTGAGTTCTGAGTTCTGAGTTCTGAGTTCTGAGAGCTCCTCTCTCCTGTGCACGACCTTTTATCAACTTCTTAAGGGGCGTATCCATCCCTTCCATAGCCTGTTGCTGCGTCATTGCTAGAAGTTCTAACTTTGGCTATACTTGACGGATTTTCAAATTTCAAAAACTCAAAATTAATTTCTTCAAAATTCCAAATCAATGCCATAACTGAAAATAGATTTCCACAAATCTGCATGCCAAAAGTAATCAAATATCGTAGTTTCAGCAATCTCCGTCTTCCTTCCAAACTATCGTTCATTGGTTCGAGTCTCTCCTCCAATAGCGTAACTTCTTCCTTAGTACAATACCTTGTTTCCTGCGACTGCGTCGTAAATCTAAGATCTTTCTCGAACAAAATCATGACGTCACCAAGAATCTCAGCTCAATCAGCCTACTTTCATGAAATCTGCGTCATCCGTGCCTACGTCATGAATATCCACGTCACAACTATGACATCCATAACTTTACTCACATTTGCCAATACAGCCATCGTGGTCTCAATATAATTCAATTTCCGGGGGCAGTACCAAAAAGAAAAATTATTGCGTAGCTCCATTATTCAAACTTTCACTTCGATCGCTTGATTACGACACGAGAAACAAAAACTTAGTTTTAAAATTTCGCACAGCCGCCATCTTGAGGTTATGTAAATAATTGAACTAAATTAGATGCCAGTGCATTGCAATGCGTATATACATTTGATGAACCAAGTTTCATTGCGTTTGGATGATTACATCGCGATAAAATGTAATTTAAATCTTTCAGCTTCGCTTGGCCGCCATGTTCGTTTTGTAGTTAACAGGTTTTTGAAAGTCTCACAGTTGAACTTCTAGTAGTGCCCTTTAACTCCGTACAAAGGTTCAGGGTGATATCATTAATAGTTTCGGAAATATAGAATGCCGGTGAAATATTTCGTACAGCCGCCCAATTGAGATTTTGTAAACAATTGAACGAATTTTGATGTCGATGCATTGCAATGTGTATTGACATATACTGTACCAAGTTTCATTGCGTTTGGTTGGTTAAATCGCGAGAAACGTCTATTTTAAAGTCGCAAATTCGCTTGGCCGCCATGTTGATTTTGTAGTCGCCAGGTTTACGAATGTCTGATGGGTGAACTTCTAGTAGTTCCCTTGACCACCGTACAAGATTTCAGGGTGATATCGGTAACAGTTTCGGAGATATTTAATGCTGGTGAAATATTTCGCACAGCCACCATGTTGGATTGGTGAGCCGTAATACAATTTGAAGGGCACGGTCGGGGTCGGCGGAAATGGTGCTATGACCTTACTGAGTTTCATTGAAATCGCTCCAGCCGTTTCGAAGTTATTGGGACACACACACACACACGAATCACACACACACGCACACACAGACACACGGACAAAAGGTGTTCTCATAAGCCTATGTTTTTTTCGTAAAATGAAAATAGGCTAAAATTTAAAAAAAACAGAGGTTTTACGTCCCTTATAACTCCTGCGGATTTTGGAGAAGCCAGTGTCCCGGAATTGTGTCCCGAATGGGATCTTTAATGTGCCAATAAATCTACGAACAAAGCCCCCTCACATTTAAACACTCTCAATTGTCAAATGACATTGCAACCTTGGACACGGCAGGCAAGAACATTACCGCTGAGCCAAGCAGAACTGTGCAGCCAGAGACGCTAGAAGAAGCAAATCAAAACTTTTAGTACGGTGCGGTAACTTTAAGGATTTCTAGTGCAACACTACGAGTTCGTACTATCTCGCGACCGACACGCGTGCTAATAGTAAGTATGATGTTCTTATAGCAATATATAGATGTCTCTACTGAACTGGAATGCATAGGTTTATAGTTGACGAACAATTGATTCCATAATAACCACTGGATGTCTACACTAATCGCAGCCCTACAATACTGACAGTAGTGGCTACGCTGGATAAGCGCAGTGTAAGGTCATGGGGCTAATCTCTCTGTTGACTCGGTAGACGCGTGGGTTCGAGCCCCACCGTCGGCCGTCCTTGAAATGGTTTTCCGTGGTTTCCCATTTTCAACACCAGGCAAAGGCTGGGACGGTACCTTCTGACAGGCCACGGCCGCTTCCTTCCACAACCTGGCCCAGTTTCATTCATCTTCATCCATTCCATCTCACATCCCGACGCGCAGGTCGCCCACGGGCGTCGACTAGATAGACCTGCCGTCGGCCTCTCAGGAGGTCACACGACAAAAAAGAAACAACCCTACAACATATTCTTGTTAACAATGTGAGAGCAAACCTCGTTTAGCGACCTCTGGTGGACTAGTACTTAGAACTTAGTAACGGTTTGTCTCATTTAAGCCCCGTATTAATCGTACAGAATCTGAGATGGATCAATGGCTTTGATCTGTCGTTCGTGCCTTGTTACTGCTGGCCGAATGCTGGTTAAATTATCAATAATTCATCCGCCTACATTATGGCTGGTAACTCAATCCACAGGGTTGGTTCCATACCGCATGGCAAAGGATAGATAATCTCGCTTTCATTATATAACACTGCAGTAAGTAGCGATATCACTCAAGTAAAGAAGACGTGTATTCTAAGCTCCTGCTTCGTTTTGAATGCTACCAGTGCCGAAAGGAGTTCCTGTAATGCCCCTAATCTCGTTGCCAGGGGATTACATTTGTTACACTGTATGCCACACATCGCTCCTTGGTTAGTTAATATCAGATGAGATCATTTGACTCGTCAATGTGACTAATTATGCTACTACTACTAATCTACTAATAATAATATTAATAATAATAATAATCAAACAAACAGGGAAATTTAAATATCATGAAGAGTGGATGGATCCCAACACCTCGGAGAAAGAAGCCTTTACATCACGGATCAGAAAATTGGAAATGGCACATCAACTAACTAACAAGTAGTTCCGTGAAGAACTATACAGCCTATTTATCCTACTTAAGTTAATTGCCTCTATCAACATACAAAATTTCAGTTTGATTGTTGAAATAGAATCCTAGATAATGAGAACCGACTAAATATTGCAGATGATCGCCACGTTCGATTTTTATATATGTAAGTCTTAGAGTTATGTACTGTTACATGAAGATTATTGTGTACGTGTAGTATGCAAACTTCAATCGCATGATAAGGACACAGGAAGTAAAACAGAGATTTTAAAATTTCGCACAGCTGCCATCTTGTGGTTATGGAAACAATTGAAACAAATTAGATGCCAATGGATTAACATTTGTATAAGGATTTACTGTACCAAGTGTCAATGCACTCGGATGGTTAAATTGCGAGAAACGACCATGTGAATATTAGTACTTCGCGTCACCGCCCTGCTGGATTTGTGATCACCAGGTTATTGAAAGTCCTATAGTTCATAGCCCCTATGAACATTAAAAAAATCAGTTTGATTCCTGTAACAGATTCGTAGATATTGAGATCCTTCTAAATATTACGGATGATTGCCATGTTGGATTGTTAGACCATAGAGTCATAAACCATTAAAGGAAAATTATTGCGTTGGTTCATTATTCAAACTTTCACTTCGATCGCACTATTACGACACAAGAAATATAAAACTTCATTTTAAAATTCGCACAGCCGCCCTCTTGAGGTTATGTAAACAATTGAACTAAATTAGATACCGGTGCAATACAGTGTGTATAAACATTTCCTGTACGAAGTTTCATTGGGTTTGGATCATTAAATCGCGAGAAAAGTCTATTTTAAATTTTCAAATTCGCTTGGCCGCCATATTCGTTTTGTAATTAACCGATTTTTGAAAGTCTTATAAATGAAATTCCAGTAGTGCCATTTATCTCCGTACAAAATTTGAGGGTGATACCGCAAATAGTTTCAGAGATATAGAATGTCGGTGAAATATTTCGCACAGCCGCCATATTGAGGTTATGTAAACAATAGAAGGAAGTTAGATGTTGGTGCATTACAAAGTGTATAAACATATACTGTACCAAGTGTTATTGCGTTTGGTTGGTTAAATCGCGAGAAACGTCTATTTAAATGTCGCTAATTCGCTTGGCCACCTTGTTGGTTTTGTAGTTACTAGGTTTTAAAAAGTCACTTAGGTGAACTTCTAGTAGTTCCCTTTATTATCGTAAAATATTCCAGGCTGATATCGGTAATTGTTTCGGACATATTGAATGCTGGTGAAATATTTCGCACAGCCGCCATGCTGGATTGGAGAGACGTAACAAAATTTGAAGGGCACAGTCGGGGTCATCCCGAATAGTGCTCTGAACTTACCGAGTTTCATTTAAATCGCTCCAGCCATTTAGAAGTTATTAGTGGGGGACACACACCATCGCACACGCACACACAGACAGACACACGGACAAAAGGTGATCTCATAAGCCTATTTTTAGCCTACTTTCGATTTTTGCAAAAAATGAAGGTAGACTTATGAGATCAACACAGGGCGAAAAAAGTGTGTCTGTCTGTGTGTGTGTATGTGTGTGTGTGAGTCTGTGTGTGTGTGTGTATGTGTGTGTGTGAGTCTGTGTGTGTGTGTGTGTGTGTGTGTCTGTGTGTGTGTGAGTGTGTGTACTCTGAATGTCTGTCCCCCCCTATCAATTCGAACACGGTGAATGCGAATTGAACGAAATTTGGTACAAAGGTAGCACTAGCAAAGGAAACCTCAGTGTCATGTTTTATATCGCCGCCATCTTTACTAAAACTGAATGGCGGCCACTCAAACGTTCAAAACGTAAAATCAAATAACGACTAACCAAATCATCCGATCTCTACCAAATTTGGTAACAACATACCTTCGTACAGGATGCGTCTTGTGACCAAACTACAAGGTCGTCCGCCATACCATTTCAGGATGGCGGCCGTGCGAATTATGCAAACTTTATAATCCATTTCATGGGACCCACCAGTTCCGATTATCGAGCCGAGAATCGTTTTAACTGTTCTAAAGGAAGAGGCACGTTCGAAATTAAAAGTTTATTTTGTAATACTATAGTGCAGACGTGATTTTAAAAAGCTGAGCTGATTCACGAATAAGACAAGATGGCAGCGGATATCTTGTGCCTGACTTATATTTCACTAATTTGGGTATTGCATGCAATATAGCGTACTGAAACAAAATAAATAAACTTTGTATGAAATGCTTTATATATAAATAATATACTCCAGTGATGAAATCGTTTAGTATAAATCATTATTTGCTAACAAGTTCTATGTAAGTCATTTTATATAGAACGATATTCGTTGACACAATTAGCTCAGTGGTAGAGTGTTAGCCTATCGCTCAAATGCCAATGGTTCAAACCCGATCAGAGCTATTTTTTTTGCTTGAAATGTTATATGTTTATTGTTTTGTAATGACTCAGATGTTTTAAAATTAAGCATTATATTGTGCATATTATGGTGTAAAATATATATTTAATTAAAAAACAAGATGTTCAGCAAAGAACATATAGCCTACTTTCTCCTAAATGTATGGGTATCTTTATGTTCGACCCCCACTATTATGTGTCAGGAAACTGTATCATAATGATGGTCATTATAACACTCTTTTTCATTATGATACAGTTTCTCCAGCCAATCAGAGCTCGTTCATTGACCAATTAGGTAACGATACCTACTCGCGTGTGCTCAAAATCCAACATGTCTATATAAATTACCGAAAGTGCACCGTCCATAATGTTCTCGTAAATAAACTGGTTAATATGAGACACTGTACCTTAATATCCTTAAATCCAATTTCTACACAGCGGGTTGTTTTCAAACGATTTCCGTGACATTTTTACTGCATACTGATGCTCAATCTGCACATACGGCATTGAAGCTCACAGAGCGCATGCGTCGGTCGGTCAGTGAGCTTGGACATCAGAGATATCCTACCCTGCGCAGCACCCGATCACAAAATTCTAGTGACAATCTCAACAGATATTTATGAATATTTATGTTAAACCATATAATAAAGTTGTAATTATCGTCGAACATAAACAGTCGTATGCAACTCGCCTATAATGGTAATTAAGACACTAGTATGGAAATTATAAAACTCGCATACGCTCGTTTTATTAAAAAAATACTCGTGTCTTAATTATAGCCATTATAGGCTCGTTGCATAATGTACTATTATGACTCTTTGTCCTCATCCCTAAAACAATCACCCCAACCACAATGTATTGTTTGTTTTCTTTTATATTGATAATAAGCCAGTAAGTGTCAAGATCAATATTATATACTTTATGATGATTGAATAACAAAACTACTAACTTATTGTAATGCATTCACGTCCGTTAATCTCTATATTAAGCCAGCCTGCAAAATTAAGAATCCTCCGCCCCAATCACAGTATGTGGTGCTGCGACCTATCAGTGAATTAATCTTTATCTTGTACGCCTATGCACTGCCATCGTAATGTACTACGATGGCAGTGTTCTATGGGTGTTGAATGAGTAGGCAGTTTAAAGTAGCCAAGAGTGAGGCGATCCAGCTGGCAGTGTTTAAAGGTATTCGGAGCGCGATCGTGGCTAATAGTTGAACTACCAGTATTACAAAATTGCCATACTTCAGGAGGCCAGCTCAGGCATTTACACAGCGTTATGTTTGGAGCAATATTACCCACATAACCCACAAGAGGACAGCACCGTACAGAGGCATTAAGAAGGCTGTGGTTAATGACAACGTGTATCTAGTTCTTCTATTCTCCTTTTTCTAATGTCTTCTGTTTATGTGCGATGCTGGGACTGTGATTTTATTAATATACGAGTGTATACTTTATCCTCTCCTTTGAGCTAAATGACATTTTATTCAGTATCTGTGGAAAAAGCTCGTGCACATCATTTGTAAAAGAATCCAAGAAAAAAAAACCTAACTGTAGCAGTACTCGATCCCCAGTCAACTGCGTGTCAGACTAACATGCTAGCCCAGAGCTAACCGTATCCATGACGTCAGGTGTTCTTAACTGACATATTAGATACAAACTGTTGGCAAATAATGACTTTAAATAAACGATTTCTTCACTGCAGTACATCTTCATTAAAGATCATTTCATACAAAGTTTATATTATTGTATCAGTACGGTATATCACATACAACATACTAAAACTACTGAAATATAAGACAGGCACATGAGGACAGCTGCCATCTTGTCGTGTGACACAACGGCTCAGCTCTTTTAAGCCACTCATACTGTATAATATTATAATATTAAATTATAATAAATAACGGATCACGACCTTCAGGATAGCTTAAACCCCCCTAGACTCGATAATCGGAATTGGTGGGTCTTAAGCTATTTATTAAAATGGTTGCATAATTCACACGGCCGCCATCCTGAAATGGCATGGCCGATGACCTTGAATTTTGGGTGAAAGACGCGTCCTATATAAAGGTATGTTGTCACCAAATTTGGTAGAGATCGGATGATTAGTTTAGCCGTAATTTGATTTTACGTTTTGAAAATTTGAGTGGCCGCCATTCTGTTTTGGTAAAGATGGCGGCGATATAAAGTATGACACTGAGGTGTCCTTTACTAGTGCTACCTCTGTACCAAATTTCGTTCAATTCGGTTTCACCGTGTTCGAATTGATAGGGGGGGACAGACATTCAGAGTACACACACTCACACACACACAGACACACACACACACAGACTCACACACACACATACACACACACACACACAGACTCACACACACACATACACACACACAGACAGACACACTTTTTCGCCCTGTGTTGATCTCATAAGTCTACTTTCATTTTTTGCAAAAATCGAAAGTAGGCTAATAATTCGCCAGCAGATTTACTCGAGACATCTAGCTGCCAAGAAGGTAACTAGATTAACTTCCAGATTTTATTGAAAAGTTTCTTCTTCTGGCCGCTAGAATGCATTCGCTCTGTTAGGATTATATTGTTCGATATTTCACCACCAGATGTCACGACTAGTGTACGAGGGGCTCCATTGATTACTACACCATTGGCATTCTATGCGCATCGAATTTGAAGAATGACAAGATGATACTACGATACATTTTTACTTTGTATTTTAAAGGGTTTGTAACAGCCTATTTTGCGTTGCTTGAAAATGTTATTTGAAGTAAGGAACAAAACGATTTCACATAGTTGGTGTTAGTTCAGGTTAATAATTACTACTTTTATTTCAGGCAAATAGCAATCGAAAATATCCACATAGTTTGTATACACACGTCTCTGTAGGGTCATGGAAAGATTTGTTAATTCAATTAGGGTTGTGAAAGCCATGCACAACCAGACGTGTAAAGACATGCCTCAACTCAAAGTTGGATGTTGCCCACGGCAGGTCGTATATGTAATAATAATAATAATAATAATAATAATAATGTTATTGGTTTTACATCCCTTTTAACTACTGCTGCTTTTAGAGACACCGGGGTGCCGGAATTTTGGCCCGAAGGGGATCTTTAACGTGCCAGTAAATGTACTGACACGGCTCCCTCGCATTTGTGCACCCTCAAATGCCAGCTGACTGCGCCAGGATACGAACCTGCAACCTAGGGCCCAGCAAGCGAGAACGTTACCGCTGAGCCACGCAGCCAGTCCGGTCGATTATGTCTCCAGATCCATAACATTCTTGATATACTTCTTATCTTTCTTTCTTCAATGATGGTAGCAGTTTTTATCTAGGTTGTGGCGTTTGGTAGAGGTAAATCGTTTCTAAGGTCTTCAACAAAGAATAGTTCTATTATACTCTTTGATAATAACAACGAGTTATAACTATACTCATACATTTAGGAGAAAGTAGGCTATATGTTCTTTACTGAACATCTTGTTTCATAAATGGAAATAGGCTAAAAATGTCTATAAGAGGAAATCATTATCCATTAACGTCAAGATACGATATTACTGCACAGTAATACGCCCGGAGGCTTTATATGGTGCCGAATGCCTTGCTATGAGTAGAAAGGGTATGATCGAGAAGCTAGAAATAAGAGAAAGGCAGATCTTGAGAAAAATCCTAGGTCCATTCAAAGAAAATGGTGAGTTCAGAAGACGACACAATCATGAACTCTACTCTCATGCAGAAAAGATCACGGACACCTTTCGAAGGAGAAGGATAGTTTTCTATGGCCACATTGCTCGTATGACTTCTAAAAGGTTGAGCAATAGGATCTTCAGTTTTCTTCTTAACCAGAAAACCAAGGCCGCGTGGTTCACCGAACTAGAAAAAGACCTGCGTGAATTGCGAATAACCCAGGAAGATTCCAGAAACGTGATCCCCTAAATTCGAAACTTCAAGAACATCATGGATTCCAAGAAAAGCTAAAACTAAAAGTGGCAAGACATGGACAGGAACAGCATAGGAAACGAATGCGGGAACACCGGGCGAACGTCAAGGCCCAGGCGCAAAGACATGGAAAAGGGCAGTTGAAATAGCGTGGTCCGTAGATGGCCGAAACGACAGCAAGAAGAAGAAGAAGAATCATGGCTGGGGATTCAGTCCACAAGACGGTTCTGTATGCCAATTGGCAAAGGAGAGCTAATCTTCCTTTGATTAAACACTAGAGCCAGTGGCGATCATCGATCATTGGAGCCAGATCTCTTATTAATGACGTAGAGAAACAGGAAAAGAAAATAATGAGGAAAGTCTGCTCAGTAGCAATCTGGATGAATCGGAAGTCTCAGGACCTTTATCAGCGTGCTCAAAAATTTACTGACACCTTCAAGGAAAGGCAATTGAAGGTCTACGGTCACATTCTCTGAATGAACAAAAGGATTCTCAACCTTGCTCTCTAAATTTGTATCTCTCTGTTTTTCAGGCTGATACTCTGTCTGTGTGCACTCTTTTGATATAGTTTTTCCGTTATTGATGTGTAACATCTTTCCGCTCGGTTGCTGGATAGTTCTGTGGGAGTGATTTTGAAAATTGGGGACGGAAGTGGATCGGAACGATGGAGCTGGCAGTGGTGGATCGAACGGAAGTATACACTGCCCCCTCGATCGATCGAACGGAAGTGTACTAGCTGGCATTGGTGGGAAACGGAAGTATGCACTGCCCGCTCGATCAATCGAACAGAAGTGTACTAGCTGGCAGTGGTGGAAAACGGAAGTATGCACTGCCCGCTCGATCAATCGAACAGAAGTGTACTAGCTGGCAGTGGTGGAAAACGGAAGTATGCACTGCCCGCTCGATCGATCGAACGGAAGTGTACTAATTGGCAGTGGTGGAAAACGGAAGTATGCACTGCCCGCTCTATCGATCGATCCAGCGGGCAGTAGTAAGACCCAGCTGGTAGTGGCACGAGAAACAATGAGCGCGCGGTGTCGGAAATAAAATTGATACCATGACGTACTCTCGGCCATGTGGAATGTATATGACATACTGAACGGAAAACGCTCATGCAAACTCTGGTGTCAAGTGATTTAAACAAATGACATGGTACATGTTCGAAGTCTTCGTATCAGTATTTAAATGGTAAAATGCCTTAATATCAAACATTGTAAGTAGTCGGCATTGCTGGTATTATGTTTCTGCACAAAGGCTATTCAAATATTAACCCACATAACGGTAATGCAGTCATCAATATAATATAATCGTTGTGGTTATACGAGAATTGAGCAAGCCTTCATGAACTATTACTGAATACATTCTCTTTACTCACAAGAGGGCCTATTCATAAGGCATTTTAAACTCAATTTCACGCAGGAACATTAACGAAACAAGCAAAATATAAAAGAAACTTAATTCCGTAATGCATTAGTATTGGAACGTGGAAATAAGTCACCATCCTGTGCGCAATATTTGCGTAGTCGAAATAGCCGTGGGGTTAGTGCTTATCACTGTGAATCTAGAGAACTTGGACTCGAGTCCCGGACGGGGTAGATATTTTTCTACCAGATTATCATTTTAAACGATATTTATCATATCAAGATCACTCATTTTAACAGAATCCATATGAAATTACGTGTTGGTGTGTGAATGAAGAGGACCTGTTTATAAGGAATTTAAGGTTATGAGCGGTGTCGCGTCTATTAATCTAGTTGATCCATATCGTATTCTTTATTTAGGCTAGTGCTGGTGGAAGCAACAAATCATCTAATAAAATAAGTTCCGTATTATAAACTACAATATCTGTAAAACAATCCATTTTACAATAGATTAATATTTGTGCCAATAATAGTATAAAATACCGGTGTATCAACAATTTCACGTGAGGTTTCCTCTATGTCATATGTTACACATCATATGCGACTACTGTAAGGCTCATAATTTTTTATTATAAGTATAATATTAATGATAATAATAATAATAATAATAATAATTATTATTATTATTATTATTATTGTATTATTACTGCATTTTTCTTACTATCATTGTTAGACTAGTATTATTGATATTGTGAATGTTGGTGAAATGTTTTATTTTTATAAGCCCTAATCATATTGTATGCAGGGCGCTACTGTAAAGGATTAAATGAAAGTCAAGGACAAATGACGTAGTGATATAGAAAATGACCTTGAAGAATTGACATTAGAGGAAATTTTGCAAGATCGACTCCAGTACAGAACATTAATCAACATCCATAATTGCCCTAAGAAAATTACTACCAGGACCAAGAAATCATGGGCGGAAGAACGGGGAAAGATTTTCAGTGTACAGATGAAGAGATTTCGGAAAAGAAAAAAAAGGAGCATCATTAACAAAATAAGTTCTATCGCACTCCACAGATTGGCATAACGGTGTAAAATATTAATAATTATGTTGTTGTTTGTTGTTTGAGTCTTCACTCTTTTGACTGGTTTGATGCAGCCGTCCATGCCTCCCTGTCTTGAGCTAATCGTTTCATCTCTACATAGCTACCACACCCTACATCCGAGGCAATCTGTTTAACATATTCTAACCTTGGTCTACCCCTACAGTTCTTGTCCTCGACCCTTCCTTCCATAACTAAGCTTGCTATTCCTGGGTGTCTTAGTCTGTGTCCTACTAACCTATCTCTTCTCTTCATTAGCAGTCGCCAGAAACATCTCTCCTCTCCCACTCGTCTTAATAACTCTTCGTTTGTAACCCTATCAACCCATCTGATCTTCATCTTAATAATAATAATAAATATATATAAGACTTATTTTATTTATTTATTCATTTATTTATTTATTTATTTATTTATTTATTTATTTATTTATTTATTTATTATGGCTTTTAGTGCCGGGAGTGTCCGAGGACATGCTCGGCTCGCCAGAGTTTGTAGCTGCTTCCAGCGGACAAGTAGAGGGTGAGCTACACGTTCCGTTCAATTTCAAGTAGTTTCAACTTTCGCTACCAGATGTCAGTGAAACCTAGTGGTGAAGGTTGGAACTTTTATAGAGCGTTCCAACGAAATCTAACCTAGAAATTTAGCTCCACACAATTTAGTCTGTGGAAGGATCTTTTACATGCCAAAAATCTATGACATGGGACCGCCGGGTTTACTTCCCCTCCGAAGGAAGGCATACTGAAGGATTTTAACGCTCTTAAAAATCCGACGTCTTCGGCCGCGTTTGAACCCGATATCTTGGGCTCAGCAGTGATATTGTTCAGCCGGCAAGTTTTAATCAAGAAGCCAACATGGTGAAAAATGCAAAGTAAGAAAGAAACATATACAATTACATGGAACCGATATAACCATAGAATGCGTATCATAAAATGAAAATTTATGAGAGTACAATACTGTTGTTAAACAAGAAACACTTAACGCACGTGAAACTTTAAATATTTTGTGTTCAGATAACAAATTAATAACATCGGGAATCTAGAGGAAAACGAACCTCAGAAAAATTTGAGGACCAAAATATGGAAACGAAGTTTGGATCTAAAAAGAGCCACAAAATCACTCAAAGTATTTAAAAATCACAGATTCCCTCAGGAAAGGAGACAAAATTTTATGGACGCATATACAGAATGGATGACAATAGGCTAAGAAAAAAGATGATTAAACCTATGACTATCACCGAAAAAACAAGAAGTTCCGTGACGAACTAAAGAGCCCATTTTTCTTAAAATTAAGATTCATGCCAATGAACAGTATATGGACCTATATAGTATAATGACAAAATTAGGTTGGTAATATCAAATGTCTAATTAGTTCGAAATATACCTGGTATAACGTAGCCAAATAGAGCACTACAGTTGGCAGCCCTGGTGACTGAATATATTCTTAGTTCCATCTCTTAAGGTCCAGAATACAAAATTTGGTTGAAGTCGAATGGACGTTACATGCAGTTAGACATTGTATCTATCAGCACGCGTAAAATCATGTTGGCAGCACTGACTTATATTAACTACACCAAATTGTTCTAGAATGTCAGGTGCCAAACGTGTGCAAAGTATAGAGCTGTTGGCTTGCATACTTTCTGATATATTGATATTAGGTTAAAAAAATATGGACAGCATTTATTAACAGTTGGCAGCCCTGATTGCTCATAAGAATACGTATAGTCATATCTGTTATGTTACATATATCACATACGAAATTTGGTTGAAATCCAACTGATAGTATAGACATTACATGTATTTAAAAATTGGTCCTATCAGCAAGCTTAGAATCATGTTGGTAGAACTGACGTATATAAGATGCTCCAAATTAATCTAAAATGTCAGGTACTATACGTATGCATAGTTTAAAGATGTCGGCTTGCATACTTTCTGATATATTGGTATTTTGATAAAAATAAATAGAGAGAGCAATTATTAACAGTTGGCAGCCTTGATGGCTCTTAAGAATACGCTCAGTCATATTTTTCATGTACACATATTGCATACAAAATTTGGTTGAAATCCAATTGATAGTGTAAATGTTATATGCATTTAAAAATTGGACTTATCAGAATGCTCAAAATCATTTCGGCCAAAATGTCATGTATTGTGCCCGATCGAGAGGCAAGGGGTTCGAACCTACGTTATTATAAATCGAGAAATGTAATGCATTGGTAGGACTTTCTGTTACATATAAGCTAGCCATGAGGAAATATGAAGTGATTCAAGCAATGACGCAGATCAATGACAGCCTTATCTGAAGTCACAAGATGCAACCCGTGTGTGAATCACGAGTACAGTCATGCTGTGAGGAAATGATCAGAGCAGTTAGGCAGGGGAACCACTGCGAGGTTTGATGTCAGCGTCTTTATGGCTACCCTCGATTGCATCCCAACACCGCAGAATTATGAAATAACCCGTTTTCTTAGAAATAACGCAAAATCACATAAGTATTTTACGTCAACCAGAATAATCCAGGGAATTACGAATTAATCAAGACTAAAATTTAATAACTTATGCACAGGGAAAAGTGCATACGAAGCAGCGACGTCATTAGACGGGGCTATGAAGAGGTCCTGGGTAGGAGAAAATAAATCCAACTCGCCCACACAGCTGAGGAGCCTTGTAGATTTAATTTAAAAATAGTAGACTATCGATTTTCGGAAAACGAGATGAAAATATAACGTTCAGGTCTTAAGGAACAAAATGATTATTTTTTCAAAAACGTGCGACGTCTAGTTCAAAAAATAGCTTCAAGAAGAAGACCAAATTGATTTATATTTGCAAGTTTCCAATATATAGCCGAGCTTCCATGCAGAAGGCATGCAGTCTACAGTGGACTCCGAGTGCAGGAGCGCTGGATCACGTTGTATGAACCTCAGTGGAGGTCATACTGGGCAATAAGTATTTCAACAGTACATTCAGTCTCCAGAGTCCAGTTGAACATAACGCTGGATCATCGTGTTTAGACCACCAGTACGAGTCGTCAGTAAGACAAGTTGGGCCCGGTAAGGACGAAAGAACAGTCTTCAGTATATTCAGTCTACCGTAGTCGCCAAGGAGCACAGTACTGGTTCACAGTATTCAGTTTGGTGTCCACCGTAGCGGGATAGTTCAGTACATCGAACACGAAGACATCAGTGAAATGTCACGTAGCTTCGGAAAGAAATATAAGTTTTCAAGATTACAAGTAAGCTGTTTCGAGACTAGGCAGAAGTTACCGAAAGTAGAAAGAACTCCGCCTATATAAAGTTGTGAGGATAGATGAACAATACGCAACAGAAGTGAAAATTAGGTCCGAACACGATAGCTAGAAACAAGTATCGCTAGCATCATCTATTGGTCTTTAAATGAAAGCCAGTAAGATAATAAGGCCGCGTATCGGAAGTAAAAATAGAGACGCGTTACAGTATGAAGAGAATGCGCAGTGAAAAGTGGAAAGTACCGAACATTGTCAAATAAAAAGAACATTTCGAGCCTTGTTGAAATCAAAGAATGGTCGATAATTACATCGTTTCACAACATAACGTTGTAAAAAGAGAAGCCAGGTTAAGTTAATAAACCGGTGGGTTTAAACCGTGGATAAACGACAGAACTTTGAGTCGAGACCTAGGGGGTCCGATCTAGAAGTCATCATAGGACAGATCGTGCAACTAGATCTAGGGGAGGAGCCGTCATCAGGGAACCAATCGGAAGTCATCGCTTGCGTTCTGAGATGCGACAAGAACTATTACACAGTGTGTAAATAAATTGTAAATCGATGATAAAATAGGACATAACCCAAGGGTTAACACGTGTGAATTGCCACAGAGTTAATAAGTGAGAAAGTGGAAACGTGTGAAAAGGTATAGGGTAATTGTTTAGAA
Organism: Meconema thalassinum; assembly: GCA_946902985.2. Classification (NCBI taxonomy): domain Eukaryota; kingdom Metazoa; phylum Arthropoda; class Insecta; order Orthoptera; family Tettigoniidae; genus Meconema; species Meconema thalassinum. The sequence goes on from OX336394.1 coordinate 347,369,905, forward strand.
AATAATATAAATTTTGTAAAAGTGTTTTATAATCAAGAATCATTATGTGTAGAAATATCAAAGGGTCATATCAGGTAAAAATCACGTTTGTTATGTGTTGCCATATTGTTGTGAAAATGTATTAGTTACAACCATGTGGGGGAAATTCTTCACAACGGCGGATCCTGGGTTGGTGAGTACCAAAATGAATTAAGCATATTGAGCCATTGTGGACCCATAATCTGAAATGTACTATTGTGAAATGATTGATGATAAAGGGATAACGGTGAATAGTGCTTAAAAGTGACACTTTTGAATAAGGAAGGCCGTAAAAATGAGGCCCAGTAACGAGTTAAATATTGTACGGATAATACCCAAGTGCGTGTAAGCATATAAAGTAATTAATAAAGGGGTGGAACCAAATTATTGTCGAAAGAAATAAATTAAATAATTGAAATCAGTGACGTTTGTTATGCAAAGTAAACGCAATAGAAGTTGATCGCAACTTAAGTTAATGCTAAAGTAAATAATCAGGAAATTGAAAGATAATTTAATGAAGTTTAAAGTAATGCAAAGAAAATCAAAGTCTGTGATAAAAGTAATAAACAAATCATATACGGTTAAATGATATAAATTAAAAGTAATTGCAAATTACCTTAGCATCACGAGTAAAGGCAATGAAAGGCCTAATAAAAATAAGTGTAATAATAAAAGACCACGAAATAACGAAAGGGAAATAATATGAAAATGTAATAATTAGAAGTAACTTCATTTATCCTCGCCAGGATATCTGGACCACAGTATTAATGAATTGAGTATCCAAGACATATTATGGGCGCCAAAAATTGGCTAGACCAAATGTAAGCTAGGGCTTTGAAATATTGAATTAACGTGCAAATATCGGATAATTATTGTAGTCTATGGGAAATTCGTCGGTTGACCAAGGTAAGGTCATATAATTTGTTCGAGTGAAAGAATAAATGCTCACTCAGTTATTGTGTAATCCTCATGTCGCTAGGGAGCTCATGAATGAACAGGCATCGTAAGACTCGATAGATGATATTTGTCTAGGCGGGTAGCCGGAAGTAGGGTGAGATTGATTCCCTCCTCCGAGCTAGGCCGACCTCTGCAGCCAGGTAGAACATAGCGTTTCTAGATTGGTTAGCATTTGTATTTGAAATTCCTATCACAGTAGAATAATGTGTTGGCCACAACGGGCTTAATAATACGTTTGTTTTGTCATCCTAATAGCAGAGAATAATTATCCCAAAATAAGCACGAATAAATGTGAAGAATTAGACTGAGCACAGTCCATATAAGAAATAGAATAAAAACGCTTGGAGTCTCAATGGAGAGGTGGTCTGTCTTTGAATGTTAAAACATATGGTTAAAGAGTGAGCTAGGTCAAGATACGAAAGGAGAAGGCTATGTTTGTTTATAAGAGGTTCGTTGTCCCGCTCAAGGCGAGGGGAGACTTAATGACGGTCGCACCGCACGCAGGCCAAGTCATAAATACAACTAGGTTAAAAGAATAACGTAATGAAGACCTCGTGGTTTTATTTGAAGGATTAAAATTTTGCAGAAGTAATGCCTGCCAAAGATTATTTTTATTCGTGGATTGCCCATCCTGAATGATAATAATAATAATAATGATAATGATGAATATAAAGAATAATAATAATAAATGCATTTTTGAAAATGTCAAATTTTGGTTCCATACTCTTAAAGAGAATAAATACGGGTTAGAAAAATCATAGAATTGAACTTCGTGGAGTGCCGGCTCCATTGAACATCAAATTCTCAGGAACACAATGGCTGCAATAAAATATAATTGGCATGGAAGAGGAGAAGTAAATGGTACTCATGTGTAAATAATGTTATTTGTGTTTTGGGGGATAATTTGTGTTTGAAATGTGTGGAAAAAGAGATTTAAAAGGATAAAATAAATGTAAAGAATAATAAGTTCAGATTATAGCCAAATGAAGGCATTGTAAGAGTAAAAGTAAATATCCTGAGTTCGAGCCTGACCAGGCGAAACTCAGTTGAAGTGACTGAAAACCCTTAGTTTTGGGAATATAAGATTTAGAATATCTAAGTCTAAAGTATCAGTGTAAGCAGATGGATCATGACGAATCCATTGGAAAGGAAGCAAGATAGACTAAGGGTCATTATATTGTTTTTAATTATATTTGAAGGTAATTTCAACCAATATATTAGTGTTGTGACTTTATATTTGAAAATATTGAGTGAATTAAAGATATCAATTTAAAGTAGTTGGTGTTATAGTCCCTTTTATGCTTGTCCTTCCTACAGTTCACATTCTGAGTACATGGTCAGAGAGTGGGAATAACTGTACACGCCCTGAGCTGAGCATTAGTCGGATGATGACCGGTACTTCCGTTTTCCTAAACGGGTGCAGTATGCCCCCCTGAAAATTAAACTGAAATATTATTATCTACTTTTGTGCCAATTTTGGAATAGCTTCCATTCATACCTTACAAGATGTCAACATGGAGCTCAAAGTTCTAGTTCGTTTTTTCAGCAGTTAGTAGCACTGACATCATTTTCAAATACGGGCTTGAGATATTCCGGAATATATCTTTACTGATACTAATTTTGATTTCGATTGCTGCAGCCGTTTAGGAGTTGATAGGGGGCGACACATACACAGACAGACTGACAGACAGACATTTTCCCGGATCGATCTCATAAGTCTACTTTTTCCTCAATTTTGCAAAATGTGAAAAGTAGGCTAAAACAACAATAGGCTGGTGGAAATTCCACAAGACCTACAAGAAATTCGAATAAACAATAGAATAAATTTAGATTTCTAACAAACAGATACAAATTTTCCAAGAAACCTACACGAAAGAATACAGGATTGACGAACACAAAATAGAATAGTGAACGGATGAAATGGTAATGTAAAGAAAAGAGGAAATATTGTGCTAAATAAGTTCTACTTACTTGGGCATATTATTAACTAGCAGAGGTACCCATTCTTCGAATGGTCTTCGGTATTAATAACCCGACGTAATCAATTGAGCTACTGTTCCAATGGTTAGAGGCTTGGAACCTGTTTGTCGACAAAGAAAAATGAATAGTTAAAATATGCTATGAAACTAAATTTACCTAACGTGTACTTCCTGACGTGAAAATAAAATTGAAAACGTCGTAGACGAAACGCAATACACGTCAAATAAAACTGACCGTCTCTGTTGTGTCAAGTCCCCATCCAGAGGAAGACCCCTTTAATAAATTACAAAGGCATGTGGTGCATGAAAATTCATGTTTTTTAGCTTCCACTGGCCCAAATTCCTAAAAGAAAAAAAAATTCAATTCAGGAATTTTTGAAAATAATACCTTCTATACGACACATCGCACATTTATGTCGTGTAAAAAAATCTAGGGTACCCCTTGACCCCCTTAAGCACATTGATGAATTTTACAGTTTTAGTTGATTCCGTAATAACCTTATAGCCATTTGAAAACATTCACAGAAATTTAATAAATGAAGTGGCTTAACTTTTGGCATAAATAAATGGAAAGTTGGATGTCACATTTTGAGATACTGTTGTCATGGTTACTGGCTTGCATTCCTTCATTAGTGTATTAAATGAAATTAGTTTTCTGGGAATATCTCAGAAACTCTTGGTTTTAGAGCCTTAAAATGCAGTTTTCGGGGACCCTTTACGGCTATTTAGGGGCACCGAGGTTTTTTTCTGACTCCAAGGGGCTGAAAATAAGCGTTGTCCCGTCGTTGTAGGCAGTAGTATATTAATAATAATAATAATTATTATTATTATTATTATTATAATAATTGTTACGTGCAAGAGCCCGTCCCAACGTTTTCAAACATGTATCTACCCTTGGATGTGACTTCATGACATTTTGAAACGACCGCCTGGTCGCTTGGTTCCGTTTGTGAACACGAGATGGCAGCTGCTGTCGGACTTCGGGGTTTCTTCACGTGGTTCCTTCTTCTCCACTAGAGTGTGTTGGTTGTGCCTTATAAAACTAATCCTATTCGTGTCATATTTGAAGGCATTTATTATATTCTATGTCATGAAACAAAGGACTGTGTATGCTTGATGCCGCCAAATTAATTGCTTAATACTGACATTGTTGCTTGATGTGTCAAGCTGTGATTGGACAATTAAATTAGCATGTATGCAATGCTGTTTTTGACGCGCGATTCTCCGCCATCTTGTGGAGTTCATTGTCTCTCATCTAAGAAGCAACTGGCCAGCTGGTGTGACAGAGTATCTCTTCGTGGGCTGGGGGGGGGGGGGGGCTTTGTCCCCCAGCTTATACAAAATATGAATACCAATTCAACTAAGAAATTGCCTGTGCTCTTCAGGATATTATTTCATCGTTTCGCAGTGAAGAAGTACGAAATGAAAAACGCATCTCGATACAGACCAGTGCTTGTGATACCTAAACGAAGCATGTGCTGGGTGGGCCATTTTCAGGCAATATAGTGCCGTATTACGTTATTTTGTTTGTGTGTGAATTATTTTATTTTTACTGTGTCTCCACTGTGAAGTTTTAAGGTACGTTTTTTTTATTTATTTTATTTTGGGAGCTCCAATATGGGCCTTGTATGAATGTTTGATCTTGTATTTTGTTTCGCCTGGTAGGCCTAAAATTTTGTTATGTTTTAATAATGTTTCCATATATATATTAATTCTGTTATTTTTTTCGTACCTTCTGGAGACACATTTCTAAGTTTATTTTACGTTTTAAATTATTATTTATTTTCTTTTGGTAATCTTGGGATTGGCATATTATTAATCTGTTTTACGATCCGATGCTCCGCACTCATGTTAATAGTATTTAGATGTAATTGTTTTCCTCATTTCATTTCTTTCCGGTGATTTTAAAATTAATTTAATGCTAATTCTTTGCCGTAATTTCGATTTGACATGCGGTCTCCTGTTTTTGTGGCCATGTTTGTTTTTGTTTTGCCGAAATGCATTCTGGTCTCGAGTGCAGTCTCTTGGCGCCGACCGCGAAACTCAAACGTGTTGTGGTGTTAACTTAATATGTTTTTTATTAACCTTGTTGGTTTAACTTTGTGTTTTTGGTGATTGTTCCTGTGTTTTTCTCCGTCATGCAAATTATGGATTTATTTTCTGATCCAATTTTATTTTAATAATTTATTTTTAAATTTCTTGTATTGCATCATGGCCTTGGTCTGTGCATGTCCGGTCGGCATTGCGTCCTACTAAATTATCAAGCCCGTTCTCATTTAATTATGCCTGTAATTTTATTTTTATCTTTGGGCTTTAACATTCTAATTTTAATTTAATTCTTTTCCTTTTTTGCTTTGCAAGCAAACATACAGCAAAAATACTATTTGCCTATTTTTGTAATTTAATGCTGGCTGATGCATGTTCTGTTTTCTGGTGGAGGTGCTCTTTTATCATTTAACATTGAATTTTTATTTTAAATTTTTAAGCAACTGTTGTGACATTATTTCGTCGGCAGCAGTTCTGTTGGTTATTGGGGGGTGTCTGTAGTCGAGCCTGTGCGTTCCCCTTCTCCACCTTCCTTCTGCCCCTTTTGGTGCTCTTCTGTTGGGGCATGTCTTCTGGAGGTGATTTTGCTGTGGAAGCGAGGCGGACCTCTGAATAAACGGTAAATTGGCCCATCCACGCTGGCCGTCCACGGGTCATTCTGGTAGCAGACCGAGCTCGAGTTCGCTTCCGTAACTATCCCCTCCTCAATACCCGCAGGCTCGTTTTAAGGACCCTTCTGATGCTGATGGAGCGGTTGTTGATGGGATCTGTCATAACAATGCACTTGATGTTATGTAAAGCTAATCCTTGTCGTTTGTTTAATTTCATGTTTGCCTCTGAATATCCATGTGATGAGATGTAAATGTCCTGTTCAAAGCGAGGTGTTTGCTGCTGTATGTTATCCTGTTTGTATACAACATCCTCACTGAAGAAGAAGCTCGATAAGTGGCTGGCATGTGTTCTTGGCATGGGAAATGTGGATTTGTTAATATTCTGATAGTCTACATGCTACGAGTGAAAGCATGCTGGAGCCCTGTCTAAAGCTGTTCGCCATGTGTTTTGTGCAAATTTTTGTAATTTAGCTTCCTGTTCTCGAGCCAAGCTGGCGGTGACGTATGCAGTTCTGGGCAGCATTGTGCATGATCTTGTATAATATGGTGTTGGTAATTGGTAGTTATGGTATTGTTGTGAAAGTGTAAACTGTCCTCGTAATTCCTAAAATTTGTTTCCTTCTGTATTGTCTGTCTGCATTCTGTGTTTTTTTTTAATGGCCGACAATAATAGTGTTTTCGATTTAATTGACTTAAGGGATAACCTTGTGAATTTGGAGAGTTCTTCTGGGGTTGAACGTGAATCACCTCTGTTTACTAGGTCTGAGGTTTTGGGATCGATTTCTAGTAGTGGTTTGCCTGCCCCTCTATTGTCTGGCTCTGGCTCGTCCATACCACTTAACCCTGCATACGGTCATTCTTCTCATGTTAGGTCACCTAATGATTTCCTGGGTCCTGCCGACCCATTGCATCCCAGTTTGTTTTCTGGCAATGTAAATGTTTTGTCTCCTGTAGAGGGTGTGGGAGCGGGCTATTCTGGTAACAATGTCTCTTTTCCAAATGCTACATACTCGCCTACCGTTAATTATGGGTCGATTCCTCATCCTATTTCTAGTTTCTTAGCTAAGTTGAAGAGTTTCAACCTAGATGACGTTACCCAAGTGGTCCTATTTTTAAGGCAAGTGGTCGAATTGGGTAACCATGCCTCGATTTTTGGGATGTCGGAAATTCAGATTTTTCAACTTTTGTATCCCGTTGCATCCGGTATGCTGCGCGATAAGCTAATTGAAGCTATCCACCTCCGCATGTCCTTAGCCATGTTTATTAGGGAAGTGTTGTGGTTTTTTGTCCCTGCGAGTGCCCTTAGTGCTCTCTAGCAATGGTTTTTATATCGTGTCCAAAGGTTGGACGAGTCCCTTAGCGACTATGTCAGTGACATCAAGGTATATGCCCAGGTATTTGCATCTCCTTTAACTGAACGACAGTTGGTGTCATCGATTGTAAATGGGTTTTCGCCTCAATATAGGTCATACATGACTATGTGTACCAGGCCTTCGTCATTTGTCGAGCTGAAACAGGTCGTTATAGAGGCTATGGCTGTGAAACATGCAGATTCCCTTCGTGTAGCTAATGTTCCTCCTCCTTCCTGGATGTCTCGTCCCCCTCCTTCCTTGATGTCTCGTCCCCCGCCTAAGGTTATGTTCCACCCAAGACCCAATATTAAGTGCCACACGTGCGGTGGCGTGGGACATGGTAAGAAAGTGTGTCCGAGAAACCAGGTTGTGTATCGCCAATGACGGGATGTTGTGGAGATCAATTCGGATGTTACTTCTAAGGATATTTCTGTGCATGAGAGTTTGGGAAAACCCTGTGAAGTTTCTGGTCGCCCTACCAATGAAAGTCTTGATAACTCGTTGAAAACTAAATCTTCACGTGCTAATTTTGCTTATGTCGCTGACCTACCTAACCTGTCGGTGAGCAATGTCATGGCAAGTCAGCCTAATTCTAAACATAATGTGAAGCCTGTGGTGCGGGTGCCCTCGTCATCTAATTGTGATCGTTTTAGAGTGAATAATGATTTTGGAATTTCTCCTGTGGCTAAAGGAATATCCCCGTTTATTGAAATTTGTGTTAATGACGAGCCCGTTTCTGCATTGCTTGATTCTGGTAGTGTCGCATCCTTTATAAGCGAGGACTGGTTTTTATCTATGAAGAGTGTTTGCAAATTACCTGAGTTAGAGCCTAACAATGAATCTTTTATTTCGGCAAATTGTTCAAACTTAAATATTTTGGGTAGTATGACAGCCAAAATTCATATTCTAAATTTTTATTGGAAGTTTAAATTTTTTGTTGCCAGAAATCTTTCTTGTTCTGTGGTCATTGGAGCTAATTTCATGTCACACGTTGGTATGCTTCTTGATTTTGGTGCTCGCAACATATGGTTTAAGTTTAATCCGCAGAGTAAATTATCATTTAACCCGGTTTTATCTTCTCCTGCTGTCAATTCTGTTAGTGAACCTGTGACTATTGAGGATCTCGATCTGGAAAATTTATTGAGTCTTCAGAAGGATGCCATTAAGAGGTTATGTCAGGAGCATAGTGATGTATTTACTGACAAGTTAGGTGTAACCCATTTGATGGAGTACAAGATTGAGCTAACCGATTCTGTGCCGGTGCGTTCCAGCCCGTATCGACTTGCCCCGCCCAAAATGGCTGAACATCGTAAGATTATCGATAAGATGTTGGAAGAAGATGTAATCCAACCCTCTATCTCTGCCTACTCATCCCCTGTATTTCTTGTGCCAAAACCTAACGGTGGTTTTCGGCCGGTGGTCGACTATAGGGCTCTTAATCAAAAAGTTGTTTTGCAATCCATCCCTTTGCCGGACCTTCATACTTGCTTTAGTTGGTTTCGCAACGCGAAGGTGTTCACGATCCTCGATTTAAATTCTTCTTACTTCCAAATTCCCCTCTCTCCGGAATCCAGGCATGTTACTGCTTTTTCTACTGACTGGAACCTGTTTGAGTATGCCTGTGTCCCGTTTGGCCTATCCACCGGAGCCGCTGTGTTGAGCAGACTTCTGGACAAGGTGTTTTCAGAAATTAATTTCAAGTTTGTGTACCACTACCTTGACGATGTGGTGATCTATTCTGAGTCCTTCGAGGAACACGTTGATCATCTGAAAGTTGTACTTGATCGGTTGCGTGACGCTGGCCTTACCGTCAAATTGTCCAAGGTTTCCTTTGCCAAGCCCAAAATTTCCTTCCTGGGTCATATTGTTTCCGCATCTGGTATCTCCGTGGACCAATCTCGTACTCAGGCCATCAGAGATTTTAAACCACCCATACATTGGTATGGTGAACTTCTTCCGTAAGTTCATCAGTAACTTTGCCGACCGTGCTGCTCCTCTAAATCAATTACGCAAAAAGGCTGTGAATTTTGAGTGGGGTCCCTCTCAGCAGGCAGCTTTCGAAGATCTTAAGCTTGCGCTCTCTAACGCCCCTGTGTTAGCCATTCCGGATTTTGGGAAGCAGTTCATTGTGCAGACTGATGCGTCCGGTCGTGGTGTTGGTTGTGTCCTACTGCAAGAGTCTGATCTGGGTAGGCAACCCATTGCATACGCTTCTCGTACCTTAACGGACGCAGAGAGGAAGTATTCCATATACGATCTTGAGGGTTTAGCTGTATTGTTCGCTCTAGAAAAATTCCGTATGTATCTTGAGCACACTAAATTTCTCCTTGAGACCGATAACCAAGCCTTGAGCTGGGTCTTAGGGAAACCCCGTAAAACTGGTAGGATTGCCAGATAGGCAACTAGGATTCTGTCGTTCCAGTTCACTGTCCACCACATTCGTGGGTCCGAAAATGCGGTAGCTGATTCATTAAGCCGCATGTATGAGGAAACAGCCGAAGAGGAAATTCAAGGATGTGAACCCGTAAACCTTGTATCACCTGTAAATCATGTCAATGTTGTTCTCAGCAATTCCCCTGTGCTTTTTGAAGATGTGAGGAGATTCCAGAAAGAAGATCCCTCCTTATCTAGCCTAATTGACCGAATCAATTCTGGTGAAATGATCAAGCCCTACTCTCTAAAGGATGGTGTATTGTGTTTTTCGTCTCGTCATGACCGTCTACCTAAAATTCTGCTCCGGTCGGTCCTCATTCCGGAAATCTTTCGTTACTATCACGAATCTCCTATTGGTGGCCACCTAGGAGTATTCAAGACCCGAGCTAAAACCAGACAGTTTTACGCCCGAGGATATGAGGGCGAAATTCGACAAGGCTAGAGAGAATATTAAGGTATCACATGACCAACTTACCAAGCGACACAATGCCTGTCTCAGGCCGACTGATTTGGAAATTGGAGATGTTGTGTACGTCCGCAATTTCGAGCCCAAGGGCGTCAGTAATCTAGTTTCAAGCGAGTTGAACCCTCGTTTCAAGGGCCCATGTTATGTAGAGGCATTCCTGACTCCCGTTACTCTGCTTATTAGAAACCCCAAGGCAAACAAAATTTCCAGAGTGCATCTGTCGCACATTAAACTAGGTGGAGAGGTTTCTAATGAGGAAATGCTACCATAAATTTTGTTAACTGATTTTGTATAATGTAGAGTATCCCTAACCTTCATTCAAGCCTTCAGGCATCTGTTCCTTCTGGAATTTTGAACTGGATATGAAAACTCTGCTGGGATACAAACTGTAACTGTTGGGTAATTCCCATTTTATGGTAAATTGTAAAATTGAAACTAAATTTTGATGTTTTCATAAACTATGCTAGCATGTAAGTTGGACTCGGTGGGAGACCTAACCCATGTAATCTTGAAGGGTACTTCATGTCTGTAAAAAGGTAAACTTGTTAATGAAATTTTGTAAGCATGGATCTAGGGCATGGTCAGAAATATTTTCTTCATTTAATTTCAACTTTGTTTCTCTTTTGTAAAATGTAGTAAGAAATTTTAATTTCTGTAAACTTTTTGTTGAAATAAGATAACTTCTGTTTTGTAAATGGCTGCCCACGCGTCGAATGATATCTGGCACATTGCTTCCACCTACTTCGTATAAAGCGAACTACTATGGACTTATTGAAAATTTTCCTAACGTGTCTCGGACTATGAAAGCACTGCTGGTGCTGGTGTTCTGCGTTTCTGAAGACTTATGGACACAGTGAAGCGGTTAACTAAGTGGTTTGCGAGGTGATCAATTATCCCTTCACTGATAATATGACTCTGCACTCTTCCTAACCAAAACGATGCGGTTTCGTCCATCAATTGGAGTTAACTGGTGAACATTATCTTCTGGAAACATGCTTGGTGAATCGACTAGTTAAGGAGTACTGCCTATGCCTAGGCATATTCGTGAACGGTGTTCACGCTTAAGGGAGGGAGACTGTTACGTGCAAGAGCCCGTCCCAACGTTTTCAAACATGTATCTACCCTTGGATGTGACTTCATGACATTTTGAAACGACCGCCTGGTCGCTTGGTTCCGTTTGTGAACACGAGATGGCAGCTGTTGTCGGATTTCGGGGTTTCTTCACGTGGTTCCTTCTTCTCCACTAGAGTGTGTTGGTTGTGCCTTATAAAACTAATCCTATTCGTATCATATTTGAAGGCATTTATTATATTCTACGTCATGAAACAAAGGACTGTGTATGCTTGATGCCGCCAAATTAATTGCTTAATAATGACATTGTTGCTTGATGTGTCAAGCTGTGATTGGACAATTAAATTAACATGTATGCAATGCTGTTTTTGACGCGCGATTCACCGCCATCTTGTGGAGTTCATTGTCTGTCGTCTAAGAAGCAACTGGCCAGCTGGTGTGACAGAGTATCTCTTCGTGGGCTGGGGGGGGGGCTTTGGCTCCCAGCTTATACAAAATATGAATACCAATTCTACTAAGAAATTGCCTGTGCTCTTCAGGATATTATTTCATCGTTTCGCAGTGAAGAAGTACGAAATGAAAAACGCATCTCGATACAGACCAGTGCTTGTGATACCTAAACGAAGCATGTGCTGGGTGGGCCACTTTCAGGCAATATAGTGACGTATTACGTTATTTGGTTTGTGTGTGAATTATTTTATTTTTATTGTGTCTCCACTGTGAAGTTTTAAGGTACGTTTTTTTATTTATTTTATTTTGGGAGCTCCAATATGGGCCTTGTATGAATGTTTGATCTTGTGTTTTGTTTCGCCTGGTAGGCCTAAAATTTTGTTATGTTTTAATAATGTTCCCATATATATATTAATTCTGTTATTTTTTTTCGTACTGTCCCCGTTTACCCGGATAGTAGGCTGTCAGATATCCACCCCCTCAATCGGATTGCCAACAATCAATCGCACCGGCTCAGCTACATCAATGAAAATGGCACTGACAGATACTATCGAGATATGAGCACAGAAGTTAACAGGAAATCATTGTGGAACACACCAAAATAGACGGGGGTACATACTTACCGTTACTTACCTCTTAAAAATTATCTCGGGGTTTGAGTTGACAACAGGATCACTAAAGTCTGTTCACACAATAACCTCCACCATGACATTTAAAAATGAACCAGAACGAAGACGAGAACTTTGAACTGTACAAAAGCTTTATTTCAAATAAAGGGTATGATTTTAATAACACAACAAAATACACGTGGCTATCAGTAGCCCATGTCAATCTGACTACGTCCTCCTGTAGGACTTGCAAAGTTATCATACAACATGATATAGAACATATTAGCTCCCACGAGCTCCAAATAACGTAATATTCATAACACAATTGGATTGGAAAAGGACGTGAGGACGAGACATATATATAGAGCATTTGGTTTCCTTTTAATAAACATGACAATTGTATTTATAGGCGCAAGGCCAGAGTGGACGAACTCACCCACTGATAACCAGTTGTTGGGACAGCTGCAAGCTACCCTCCAACCTGTCGCATACTTGTCAAATGGACTCCCTTCTCACATGCTACGTTACGTAAGAATACAGCTCTCTCTCTCTCAAGCTTTAAATGTCTGCAAGACAACTCAAATATATATTTACGCAAATCTTTCAAATACTTTACTCACATCCTACTGGATTATTATGACAATCCTTAAACTTGTTAAGTTCTCATCCAAATGTTTAATAAGCTCTTAAATGTTTATAACAAAATCACATAAATTATTTATAACAATTAGAAATTGTTTATAATATTTGTCCAAGACAATAAAAATATTTTTATACACGCCTTTAACATCACTTTCGTTCCACATTATTGTCAAAAATATTTACAGCAATTATTTACAATATTAACATTTAAATCATTTAAATTATTAATTTAAGAAATACATTAACCACAGGTTCATCCGGTTGGTAATTTCATAATCGTGTTTAATATAATCGACCAATGAAGGTTAGTTATACATATTTATGTCACAATCTGGTTTAATAAAGGTTTTAATAATTATTTGTGACGGTAATCTTCATTCAAAATCTTATCTCAAATTCTTTCAAAACTCTTGTTAATTATAACAGTAAATTCACTTGATTAATTTTCAACGAACTATGACAATTCACTCCAGCGGAAAATACTTCGCTAACACAATAATGCACAAACTGCATTATAATTAGGCCCAAAATTCATCATATATTAATCTATATGGCATTAAAAACTTCCTCCGAACTTACAAAAACTTCCACAAATAATTCTTTAACATTAATTCCTGTGGGAACCTCCTTCATATTCAAGGGCATTATACATCAGCGACTTTCAACACGTGCGCTGCACTAGCGATTATACATCCATAGTTTCACTTAAAAATTCTTATAATCATTAATTGTTTCAAAACTGTTTTTATTTAACCTTCGTGGATTTCATTCATGAATCGAACTGAAGTCAAAATTTGCCAATCACAAATAAATTTAATAGTGAATACGCTTATATACGCCTGTCTGGTCTATCAAAATTTAAGATTAACATCTTAAAAGAATTGGAGTATAAAAATACTATCATCAAATAAAGTGCGACTAAAACTGCAAAATAGTCGAATAGAATCCAATTAGACTGGGGAATGCAAACATCGTTATATAAATCTCTAATTGAGAAAAACTCCTAACAAAAGTTCTTGACTTTAATGCATTCAATAATTCATTATTAAAGTTCATCTTTCACAAAAATGTCTATGATGCAATGATCGTTCATAACTGACGATAAATGTCTGTGTTGCAATCAATTCAAATAACGACTAGTATTTCCAAGATCGTCGACAACGCAAGAGATTTTAACGCTCTAAAATCATTTAAATGTTCTTCCTTCTTGATGATGACAGAAAATTGGTCAAAGTAATTAAACTGGGGTAGAATTACTTTAATAAAGTGACACGCTGTCTGAATTTAAATCTGCCATAAAAATCATTAACTTACAGTCAAATCGTGACCACAAAAATATTAATTACTGAAAAAAATCTAAATATCATTCTCAACTGATCCAAAATCATTTAACTATGCCCATGACATAACAATGTCTTAATAAATCGTCGAAAAAGGCATAACTCATCAAGGTGTACTGAGAATAAGAATCTCAAACAAGAAAATAGGGCAAAATACATGAGGACAAAAATATGGGAAAAATGGTTGCTCAAATATCATTAAGAAACACAAATACAATAAACGTTCACGACTACCTTATCTGCCGATTGACGTTCCAGAGGAAAATTCCCCAAAGAAGACTGCTGATGGATCCATTTCACCAAGTTAAAGCTGAGCTCCATCCTCGAAACGGGAAATAGCATCCTCGGAGAATCGAACTGCTTCCTTCTCCGGAAATTGCACTGCTCCTCGAAGACGAATAGACATCCTTCCGGCAATAATCTTCTTTGTGAGTCGGGATAACCCTGACCTCTCTTGAAAAAATTTCTGAAGTTCCAGTAGACAATCGCCATGAAGTTTTTGTAGAAATTTCCGAAGAAATATTCATATTCAATGAGTATGTAATAGATTCCATTGCTGTTCGATAGTATTCAGCCTTTAATCACGAAACATGGGTGTAGATGGTAATCACCACATGTTTGCTTGTGTGGAATAGCAATTAGCGAAGTTCCATGTTGCTATCTTACTCCGTTGAAATATGTCCCAATCGCATTAAGTCCTTTAGCCTTCCATTTTCTCTTCGGTTGTAGTAATAGAAGAACAAACTGCCTTATTAAATTGCTCCATTATACTGTAGTGTCGTGTAACAAAAGCAATCAGAAGTCTCCCTATTTCACTAGCAGCGTCAGCCGTGGCGTAGATTCTGGCGATACAATAGTGCTTCTCAGGTGGCGAGATAATCACTTTTGTCAGTCGTCGAAACTTGCTAATATCTTTCAAACTAATTACTCGAAATTGTTCAGCTTTTCTATATTACTTCATGTAGCACTGCACAATCGAATTAGCTTATCGGCGACCGCTAACTGTTCAAAGCTAAACTTGTAGATGCATTCGAAGGTGCGTTTTAACTTCACCTAGTTTGACTTGGATCTCGTTAATGCAGTGGCTTCACCACGCGTTATAAAGACGACTCTTTCACACTTTTCACTATATATGACTATATAAGAAAGAACTTTTACAATTAGACTTCGATGATCTGAGAATGAGATCTGAGAATGATCGGAGAATGAGCGGAGAATGAGACTCCTCTCTTCTGCGCAAGCCCTTTTATTAACTTCACGAGGGGCGTTTCCATCCCTTCCATAGCGTGATACTACGTCATCGTTAGAAGTTCCAACTTCGTCAATACATGACGGATTTTCAAAATTCAAAAACTGAAAATAAATTTCACCAAAATTCCAAATCAATGCCTCTACTGCAAATGGATTTCCACAATTCTGCATTCCAAAAGTAATAAAAATACCATAGTTTCAGCAATCTCCGTCTTCCTTGAAACTATCGTTCATTGGTTCAAGCCTCCCCTCCAATAGCATAATTTCTTCCTCAGCAGAATTCCTCGTTTCCTGCGACTGCGTCGTACATCTCGGAACATTCTCGACTAAATGCTGACGTCACTGAGAATCTCAGCTCAAGTAGCCTGCTGGCATAACGTTTGCGTCATCCGTGCTTACGTCATGACTACCCACGTCATAACTATGACAGCCATAACTCTCCTTATATTTTCCAAAATAGCCGCCGTGGTCTCTATATAATTCAATTACGGGGGCAGTACCTTCTGGAGACACATTTCTAAGTTTATTTTACGTTTTAAAGTATTATTTATTTTCTTTTGGCAATCTTGGGATTGGCATATTATTAATCTGTTTTACGATCCGATGCTCCGCACTCATGTTAATTGTATGTAGATGTAATTGTTTTCCTCATTTCATTTCTTTCCGGTGATTTTAAAATTAATTTAATGCTAATTCTTTGCCGTAATTTCGATTTGACATGCGGTCCCCTGTTTATGTGGCCATGTTTGTTTTTGTTTTGCCGAAATGCATTCTGGACTCGAGTGCAGTCTCTTGGCGCCGACCGCGAAACTCAAACGTGTTGTGGTGTTAACTTAATATGTTTTTTATTAACCTTGTTGGTTTAACTTTGTGTTTTTGGTGAATGTTCCTGTGTTTTTCTCCGTCATGCAAATTATGGATTTATTTTCTGATCCAATTTTATTTTATTAATTTAATTTTAAATTTCTTGTTTTGCATCATGGCCTTGGTCTCTGCATGTCCGGTCGGCATTGCGTCCTACTAAATTATCAAGCCCGTTCTCATTTAATTATGCCTGTAATTTTATTTTCATCTTTGGGCTTTAACATTCTAATTTTAATTTAATTCTTTTCTTTTTTTTGCTTTGCAAGCAAGCATGTTAAGCCGTCTCCTGCCTATTTTTGTAATTTAATGCTGGCTGATGCATGTTCTGTTTTCTGGTGGAGGTGCTCTTTTATCTTTTAACATTAAATATTTATTTTGAATTTTTAAGCAACTGTTGCGACATTATTTCGTCGGCAGCAGTTCTGTTGGTTATTGGGGGGTGTCTGTAGTCGAGCCTGTGCGTTCCCCTTCTCCACCTTCCTTCTACCCCTTTTGGTGCTCTTCTGTTGGGGAATGTCTTCTGGAGGTGATTTTGCTGTGGAAGCGAGGCGGACCTCTGAATAAACGGTAAATTGGCCCATCCACCCTGGCCGTCCACGGGTCAATAATAATAATAATAATATAACAATATAGGGATAGGGATATAATGGACCTTCCGTACCACACCCGCACGTGTAATTTGCGTGAAAAAATCTAGAGTACCCCTTGACCCCCATAAGCGAATTTTACAGTATGACATTGATAACTTGGTTCCGTTATAACCTCATAGCCACTTGCAAACTATCTCAGTAATGTATTAAAAGGAATTGCATTGCGTCTTACAGCGATAGACGGACCTGTGAGATTCCATTGCCATGGTTACCGACTTGCATTCTTTCGTTATTGTATTAAATGAAATTATTTTTCTGGAAATCTCTCAAAAACTGATGGTTTTAGGGCCTTAAAATGTGGTTTTCGGGGTCCCTTTAGGGCCCCCAAGTTTCGTTTCTCACTTTGAGGGGCTGAAAATGAGCTTTGTCTCGCCCTTCTAAGCTTGTTTCAGTAAGTAATTTAAGGGGGTAGGCCCCCTTTTATGAGAGGTACAGAGAAGGGTTATATCAATGATTAGTTTCGTGCCTCTGAAGGATATCTGTACCAAATTTTACGTTGATCCACCCAGCCGTTCTCGAGTTATGAGGGAACAACTTTGTCCACAGACAGACAGACAAAAATTTTATTTTCGCGCGCATCCGTCATAAAACAGTCTAAAACGCGTAAATAATGCAAATTTCCGTAGAAATTCAGAAAAACAGACAAACTTTCATTCTTATATATAGAGAGGTAAAACAAGAAGTTCCGTGACGAACTAAAGAGCCTACTTTTCTTAAAATTTAAGATTAATGCCAATGATAAATCTATATTTATCTATCTAGAATATTGACGAAATTAAGTTGGTAATATCGAAATTTCTAATTAGTTCGAAATACAGTATTCCTGGCATTATGTAGCCTAATAGAGCACTAAAGTTGGCAACAATGTCATGCATGTATTGGTCAGAAATAATCTGATATATTACGATCTATTGTTGTGCCAATTTTGAATGAAATCCGTTTGTTAGTATGGAAGTTACATTTATTTTAAAATTGGACCTATCAGCAGGCTTAGAAACAAGTTGGCAGCACCGACGTATTTTATTTACTCCAAATTAATCAAGAATGTCAGGTAGTATACGTGCGCAAAATTTAGAGCTGTTGGCATGCATACTTTCTGATATATTGGTATTAGGGTAAAACATATAAACAGCATTTATTAACAGTTGGCAGCCCTGATTGCTCTTAAGAATACGCATAGTCATATCTGTTATGGTACACATAGCAAATACGAAATTTGGTTGAAATAGAATTTATAATATAGAAGTTACATGTATTTAAAATTTGGTTTTATCAGCAGGCTTAGAATTATGTTGGTAGCACTGACATAAATTATTTGCTCCAAATTAATCTAGAATGTCAGGCACTAGACGAGTGCAAAATTTAAAGCTGTTGGCTCGCATACTTTCTGATATATTGGTATTTGGATAAAAAATAGAGAGAGCATTAATCAGCAGTTGGCAGCCCTGGTGGCTCTTAAGAATACGCTCAGTCATATCCGTTTATATCCCCATAGTAGGCTACATACGAAATTTGGTTGAAATCCACTTGATAGTGTTGGAGTTATATGCATTTAAAAATTAGACCTATCAGTAGGCTTAGAATCATTTTGGCAACATTGTCATGTATGGCCTCCCGAAAATTAAACTAAAGTATTATTATCTATATGTGTGCCAATTTTGGAATAGTACCCATGTATACCATCCAAGATATCCAACATGGACCTCAAATTTCAATTGCGATTTCTCAGCAGTTGGTAGCACTGGCATCATTTTCAAGTATGACATTGAGATGTTCCGGTATAGATCTTTACTCATACCAAATTTGGTTTCGATTGCTGCAGCCGTTTAGGAGTTGATAGGGACACACACTCCCACACACACACAGACAGGAAGACAGACAGACAGAAGGACATACAGACAGATATACTGACACACATTTTCCCGGATCGATCTTATAAGTGTACTTTTTCCTCATTTTTGCAAAATGTGAAAAGTAGGCTAATAATAATAATTAATTCCTACATGCGAGCGAATGCCTAGTATTCAATTATAAATTAGACAAACTTGAAGTACCAGAACGGAGAATTATGAGAAAAATCTTAGCCCAGTGAAAACCAAAGGGGTGTCGAAATTAAGATCTAATGATGAAATATACAGGATTATTCCAGATTAACAAAGAGGATAGCAGGCCTTATCGGAAAGAGCAAAGAAACTGGAGGTAGCTTTTCAAACCACACGCAACATAACAAAAGGTGCTTTTCTATAAATACCCAAATTCATAACGGAATTTATAAGAAAAAGGAGATTGATATTTTTTGGACATATTAACAGAATGGAATATTCCAGATTAACAAAGAGGATATTTAAGTAGACCTAAGTTTGGGAAAACGAGGTCAACGACTAGCTGGATGCAAGAGATAAAGAAAGATTTAGGAAAAGAAAATACGTAGAAGAGAAGAAGACTCTATGGACAGAGATAATATTCGAAAGAAGGTGCTAAGTATGGAAGAATTTCAGGGAAGAGTGGGAAGGCAACCTGGTCTGAGGACAGAGAGAAGTAGCATAGTCCAACAATGAAGAAATATCGGGAAGAACGGAAGAGAAAACAACAAAGAGTGAAAAATGTAAATTGGTGCGTGGTCCATAGCAGGCCTTTTCGGAAAGAGCAAAGAAACTGGAGGTAGCTTTTCAAAGCACCCGGAACATATATTACAAAAGGTGCTTTTCTATAAATACCCAAATTCATCACTACATCACTGTCGTCAAGCCTGTATCCCTCCTTGCGTCAGAATGCCTTATCCTACCTCAGAAATGTGTGCTTGCTAAGTTAGAGCAAAGAGGGAGAAAGATTCTCCCCAACATACTTCGTCCAAACTACAAAAAGGGGATCTACGTAAGGGAATCCAGGCAAGAAATCTATTCTTAGATAGAGAAGATCACGGACACAATGCGCAAACGCAAGGCTCGCTTCTACGGTCACTTTCGATGTATGGATGACTCTAGATGGACAAAACGTACGTATATTTAACTATTTCGACTCAAAACCAAAAACAACAGTTCCCTGGTACGTTATCGCCAAGAAAGACCTCCAAGAAATGGGCCTACGACCTGATGACGAGCACAAACGAGACCTTTTCTGAAAAAGTATCGTGACTTTTGGGACTTTTCGAGATGAGAAATGGGCAACCGGTGCAAAGTGGTCGGATGAACGCCGTGCTCGACACATCAAGTTAATGAAAACCAACTGGATCAATCGTAAATTAACTAAACGCCAGAATGTATAGTGGAACTTATCGTGGTCCCTAGTTGGCCGATTAGCGAATAATAAATAAATAATAATAACATACAGGCGTTAGACAAGAAGACGGGTTTGGATAAAGTCATCAGGGGATGGGAAAAACACATCAAAGGCATGAACATTGTAACTACTGGGAACCAAATCAACATCAAGTGCGTAGCTTTTCCAGACAACCTAGCGATCAGCACTAAGAACAAGGAGGACACTAAGTAGGCTGTCGAGAGAATACATAGTATAGCATCACTGACACGCCTTCAGTTATCATTTGTGAAAACCAAGTATATGGCGAACTATCGGAAGAAGTGCAAGAGTGATGAAATTGAAACAGAAC
Organism: Meconema thalassinum; assembly: GCA_946902985.2. Classification (NCBI taxonomy): domain Eukaryota; kingdom Metazoa; phylum Arthropoda; class Insecta; order Orthoptera; family Tettigoniidae; genus Meconema; species Meconema thalassinum. The sequence continues at coordinate 347,390,253 of OX336394.1, forward strand.
AATTGTGGGACGATCTCACAGGTGTCCTCGTTTAAATACCTTGGAGTATCGGAATGTTTACCGAAATCACAAAGGACCTCAAGACTTCAAGGGCATTCAGACTTACGTGGAATCACTACAATCAAAGAGTGATGTCACGTAATGCAAAATTGAAACATTTGAATTTTTTTTTCCTCCCAGAATTTCAATATGCAACAGAAACCATTATTTTATGAGGCCACTAAAAGATTGCAGACATTGAAATACAAGAATGCAAAATTCATAGAGAAATATTTGGCCGTACACAAAAAAATGGAATTTTGATCCAGAGACGAACTACAGATGCTCTATAGTCTCACTGACTGTTTCACAAACACGGTACGCATGAGTCGTTTGAAATTATTTGTGGCCACATATTTACGGTGGACAAAAGTATTATTATTATTATTTAGGCTATCACTCATGATACGAGTATGATTGTCTTCCAAGGTACATTTATGTAAATCTTCGCTGTAAACAGTAGACTGTTGTTGTTGATTCTTTTAGGGGCATTGCGTCATCGATGTTATGTAGTCCCATGTATTTGGGTGTATGTAGAAGGTGTCTGATAACCAATGTCACTGTGATGTTTTCAGTAGTGTGGGTATTTGAAATCGAGAAGGGATTTGGTAGGAAGTGGCCGTGGCCTTACGTTAGGAACCATCCCGACAATTGCCTGGAGTAGAAGGAGGAAACCATGGAAAACCACTTCCAGGATGGTTGTGGTAGTAATCGAACCCGACCCATTCCAAACCTCAGACTCAAATTAAATTTCATAGCAGAGCTGGGAATCGAACCCGGGCCTCCACGGTGACAGCGAAGAATGCTAGCCACTACGCAAAACAACAGACTAACAAATATGCTATTCAATATAATTAATAAACAAACTACGAGGATACATTGGTTGGAGAAAGAGGGGACTTGAATGAGTAGTACATAATGTAAAACTGATCCATCTTCAGAACCTCAGTAAATGAACACATTTAGAGTGAAATCTAGCAGCAGGACTGATTTACGATGGACAGAAGAACGGAAGAGATTTTGAGAGAAGAGAAAGGCGAACGTCATAAAGCCAACTAATAAGTTCAAACGCAATCTATAAATGGGCATAACGAAGAAAGAAAGAAAGAAAGAAAGAAAGAAAGAAAGAAAGAAAGAAAGAAAGATAGGAAGAATGAAAGAAAGAAAGAAAGGAAGAAAGAAAGGAAGATAGAAAGAAAGAAAGGAAGGAAGGAAGAAAGAAAGATAGGAAGAATGAAAGAAAGAAAATAAGAAAGAAAGAAAGAAAGAAAGGAAGAAAGAAAGAAAGAAAGAAAGAAAGAAAGAAAGGAAGGAAGAAAGGAAGAAAGAAAGAAAGAAAGAAAGGAAGAAAGAAAGATAGATAGGAAGAATGAAAGAAAGAGAGAAAGGAAGAAAGAAAGAAAGAAAGAAAGAAAGGAAGGAAGAAAGAAAGAAAGAAAGAAAGAAAGTAAGAAAGAAAGAAAGAAAGGAAGGAAGGAAGGAAGAAAGAAAGATAGATAGGAATAATGAAAGAAAGAGAGAAAGGAAGAATGAAAGAAAGAAAGAAAGAAAGAAAGAAAGGAAGGAAGAAAGAAAGAAAGATAGATAGGAAGAATGAAAGAAAGAGAGAAAGGAAGAAAGAAAGAAAGAAAGAAAGGAAGGAAGGAAGAAAGAAAGATAGATAGGAAGAATGAAAGAAAGAGAGAAAGGAAGAAAGAAAGAAAGAAAGAAAGAAAGAAAGAAAGAAAGAAATAATAATAACTGTTACGTGCATTGCCCGTTCCAACGTTTTTAAAACCCATCTTCCCTGTATTCTGGTGTTCCTTGACCTTTGAAACGACCGCCCGGTGAATTGGTTCCGTTTGTGAACACGAGATGGCAGCTGTTGTCGGACTTCGGGGTTTCTTGACGTGGTTCCTTCTTCACCACTAGAGTGAGTTGGGGTGCCTTATAAACTTATCCTATTCGTGTCATGTTTGAAAGCTATTTTTTCCTACGTCATGAAACAAAGGACTGTGTATTCATGATACCGCCAAATTAATTACTTAATAATCACATTGTTGATTGATGTGTCAAGCCTTGATTGGACAATAACTATTTACATGAATGCAGTTCGGTATGTGACGTGTGATTCTCCGCCATCTTGTGGAGTTCATTGTCTGTCGTCTAAGAAGCAACTAGCCAGCTGGTGTGACAGAGTATCTCTTCGTGGGCTAGGGGGCATTGGCCCCTAGCTTTTACTAAATATGGATATACGATGGAAGGGTATTGCCTGTGCTCTTCAGGCTATTATTTCATCGTTTCGCAGTGAAGAAGAAATTCGGATTGTAATCGCATCTCGATGCAGACCAGTGCTTGTGACCCAAACGAAGCATGTGCTGGGTGGGCCATTTTCAGGCAATATAGTGCCGTATTACGTTATTTGGTTTGTGTGTGAATTATTTTATTTTTATTGTGTCTCCACTGTGAAGTTTTAAGGTACGTTATTAATTTTTTATTTATTTTATTATGGGAGCTCCAATATTGGCCTTGCATGTAAGTTGTGATGCTGTGTTTTGTTTCGCCTGGTAGGCCTAATTTTTTATTTATGTTTTAATAATGTTACCAGATATATATTAATTTTGTTATTTTTCTTCGTACCTTCTGGAGACACATTTCTAGTTTATTTTACGTTTTAAATTATTATTTATTTTCCTTTGGCAATCTTGGGATTGGCATATTATTTATCTGATTTACGATCCGATGCTCCAGCCTCATGTTAATAGTTTTTAGACGTAATTGTTTTCCTCCGTTCATTCCTTTCTGCTGATTTTAAAATTTAACTTTGCTAAATTGTTTGTCGTAATTCGATCGGACATGCGGTCTCCTGTTTTTAGTGGCCATGTTTGTTTTTGTTTTGCCGAAATGCATTCTGGTCTCTAGTGCAGTCTCTTGGCGTCAAGCGGTAAACTCAAACGTGTTGTGGTGTTAGCTTAATATGTTTTTTTTATTAATCTTGTTGGTTTAACCTTGTGTTTTTGGTAAATGTTCCTGTGTTTTTTCTCCGTCATGCAAATTATGGATTTATTTTCTGATCCAATTTTATTATATTAATTTAATTTTTTGTTTTTTTGTTTTATGACGTGGCCTGGAGCCCTGCATGTCGGATCGGTATTGCAGTCCCTTGTAAATTATCAAGCCCTTTCTCATTTAATTATGCCTGTAATTTTATTTTAATCTTTGGGCTTTAACATTTTAATTTTAATTTAATTCTTTTATTTCTTTTTTTTGCTTTGCAAGCAAGCATGTTCTGTTTTCTGGTGGAGGTGTTCTTTAGATTTTAACAATTAAATTTTTCTTTTAAATTTTTAAGCAACTGTTGTGGCATTATTTCGTCGGAGACAATTCCATTAGTTATTTGGGGGTGTCTGTAGAATAGCCTGTGCGTTCCCCTCTTCTCCACCTTCCTTCCACCCCTTTGGGTGTTTTTCTGTTCTGGCATGTCTTATGGAGGTGATTTTGCTGTGGAAGCGAGGCGGACCTCTAAATAAAAGGTAAGTTGGCCCATCCACCCGGGCCATCCACGTGTCAATAACATTAATAATAAAATACTATGATCATGGCCATCTTTTGCGACTCTTAATATTGATGCAGTTTATTTAATTATATCGGCTATCGGTCTCTTCGTTCAGGAATACATTTAAGTGAGAGAACTGAATGACAGTAGGCCTATTCCGTTAAAGGTGAACATTGTTGTTGGAACAATGAACGTAATTCTCTGGTGAAATGTTTTAATTTTTATTTGCATATTAGAGGAACAAATCGTTTTCTTAGAAAGCTTACAATATATTCTCTTCTCGTCAGGTTCATGAATGTTTGTGTGAAAATGAAAATCCACAGCCTGCTTCCAGTCGACCGACCGGGTCAGGAATGGAATGAATGAAGACCCCATCTAGCGGCGAGGATACGAACTGTGCTGGCTGCCGAAGCCTGTCGCTCTTCCCTGGGGCAATGATTAAATGAATGGCAGATGCAATTAAATGATAGTGGAGAGTGTTGCTGGAATGAAATTGTGACAGGGAAGACCGGGGTACTCGGAGAAAAACCTGTCTGCCTACGCTTTGTCCAGCACAAATCTCACACGGAGTGACCGGGATTTGAACCACGGACCCAGCGGTGAGAAGACGACGTGGTGCCGCCTAAGCCACGGAGGCTTTCCTGAATGTTTGTGTAAATATTCTTAATCGTCATCAACTGAAGATAGGCTAATAAGAAAACAAGTGTTTACTTGACAATCAGAACACAAGAATATGGAACCAAATACAGTAAACATTTTACGGTTGTGTCACTTCTACTGCGTTGAATCCATTTAACGCATATGGGTTTTATTTCATTGGGTATTACATTTCAACAGCCCAGCGTCTCGACAATGCCGTGACGGGGTTCGCGCAGCGATAGAGCTTGAGATCGACATCTCGGCTTTAAGATATTGGAGCAAAGACTAACACGCCATTACTATGCAAACACGTGCGCATATTATATTGGAAGGTAGCAATTTTCAGCCTATTTTCATCACATGGAATATAGGCTTACGAGATCACCTTTTGTTCTGGTGTGTGTGTCTAATAGGTTTTGACTGGTTGGAGTGATTTCAATAAAACTCGCTAAGGACTTAGTCTACTAACAGTCTAACCCTAACAGTGCCTTCGAAATTGTAATAGTGAGGGAGAACGTTTAGAAAGAGAGTCGCGCGAATTATTTCCGGAAATGAACACCTCCTACTGACATTCTAATCAGCCGGTCTATCGGAAAGTTGATTAATCAGTGCCATGGGCTAAATATTTTCAAACAAAATTTAGTGTTGTATTCATCTATCGTAGATAGCTCCTTATCGAGTGATATTCGACGCATTCATTTCAGGGCGTTGTACTACAGCAACGATAAAAGGTTTGGCTTCAGACTGGACAACTATTAATACCATAGTATGAAGATTTTGCTACCATCCAATATACTTGAGTTCACTATCAGCTCAGAAACATAAGTTATCAGACAAGTTCATGGACTGATGACCAATATTTTCAAAGCCCTTAAGTAAAATTTTAAAATTGTCTATTGTCTAAAATGACTAATATACTTTGGTTATTGAGATTTAGAATGATGCCCTATATTTTATCACAAGGGTGGATGTAACGCAATTTAGTCCACCACATGGAATACCTATTTAATTGGCGGGAGAATTTTTGAAATGGAAAAGAGTTGTCGAATATATGAAAATAGGCTATTTAGTTCTTCAAGGAACCACTTGTTGTCACTGAATTCTCTTGTTCCCAAATGTGATGATCTCGCGTTACCGCACGCACATCGACCAAGACGGGGAGAAGCAGCAAGTCTGCCGCTGGAAGGTTTGAATTCTGGCACTGACATCGGCCATCTTGAGTCCGAATTTTCCTCGAGATTTTCCACACTCCCTCCTTGTAAATGCTGGTATATTACCTCCAAGTTCAGGGGTACGCACCCCATCCCTGTCCTTAATACTGATACACACACTACAAAACACAAAAAAAAAACAACCAACCCTCTCATACATTTTAATAAATAAATAAAACGCACGAGTTGTGCATAAATTACAGATTGATTTGGGAAGTCTTTTGTAATTGACAACGTGATATCGTTCGCAGTAATTGTCACAGTGGTCCCACGCTCAATTATCATCTGGATCGTGGAAGGATTGACTTTAATAATAATTTATTGCAACCAAATGGTCATAATATTACACTCAGGTATACATCAATGATAATTATATCGTTAATGTTTGGAAACATTGTAACTTATTGACACAATTGTGTCAAGGTTCCTTGTTTATTAGCACATTTCATTGCATGATATACATTACATTGTTTGTCGCAAAAGACACATACACAGCTTGGTCCCGGCTTGTGAAATCCTAAGTTTCAGCATACCTTATGGTGGAACCCGTGGACAGCAAATCTGGTCAGAGTATGCCTCAGATCATATCCTCCGTGCGTCCATTCCCTGTTGATCATCGCGTCAGTTGAGTAAAACTCATCCCATATCATGGAGCTCTTTAATTGTAGTTCTTGTAGTAATTCCATACCGACAGTGGTGGCTATGCTCGCTAAAGCGCAGCGATAGGTCATGGGGCCAAGCTCTCCGCTGACTCGGTAGATGCGTGGGTTCGAGCCCCACCGTCGGCCGTCCTTGAAATGGTTTTCCGTGGCTTCCCATTTTCAACATTAGGCAAATGCTGGGACGGTACCTTATTACAGGCCACGGCCGCTTCCTTCCACATCATTGCCCACTTTCATTCATATTCATCCAATCTCTCATCCCGACGCGCAGGTCGCCCACTGGCGTCGACTAGAAAGACCTGCACTCGGCCTCTCAGGAGACCACACGAAAAAAAAGAAGTAATTCCTTGTGGTCGGAAGTAGCAGTCTCAGTCTTATGTCTTCAATGAAATACGTCTCCTTTGCGAGAACGTATACTAGCCTGGATGTTGTATACTTAGAGACACATAGAACTCTGTTGAGGAATCTGGCCTTCAGACTTTCCAGCTCTTGTAGTTGTCTTTTCGAGAGATGTTCCCTTATTATCTCCAGGCCATATGGCTGCGGGAGCAACTTTCATGTTGAACAAAGCCATGACTGTTTCCAAAGATAGCTGGGGGAGGACTTGACATTGCACACCCTGTGGAATACCCATGCACTGCCAGAGAAGTAACAAAATGTCGTAGTTTATGGCATGTATCTGCCCATGATTTGTTCATCATAGCCTCTGAAGAGTAGAAGTCCTGAAAAATTCCGGACCTCTTCGTTTCCCTTCCATGCTTTAAAGGGAGTTTATGTCACAACGTTTTGAGTAGGAAAGTTTATCCAGCAATTTCGTAAACTTATCGAGATCGTGTGTACCTGGATGCTCCAATACAGAGGTTGGGTAATTACCAGACCACCGGGTCTCGCCATAAGCGTCCCGGTATACTAATTTAATAATTTCTTAATTCCTTTCAACATCAACACTACCACAGCAGTTAACTACTCTCATTCACATTCTGTAATTCTCCAGTGCCAAGAGCACTAGGTCATATCTGGCCAGATAAGTCAGAAGGTAATTACCCAACTTACCACAACCAAATTCTGGCTGGTCATGGGTATTTGATATAGCATGGACGGCGAAGAGAACCAATAAGTCAGTTTTACAGCAAATTAAACCGGTGTGTTCCTTGAAGGGCTTAATCCTGAAACAAAAACTGAGCTACTTTGGACACATCATGAGAAGACATGATTCATTAGAGAAGACCTTAATGCTGGGGAAGATAGAAGGCACATGAAGAAGAGGGAGGTAAAGAATGAGATGGATGGATGGCATCACTGAAGCACTAAATTCCAGCTTGGAAAATCTTCGAGAGGCAGTGCAGGACAGATGAAATTGGCGTAGTCTAGTACATGGGGTCACGGAGAGTCCGAATCGACTAAACGAATAGAGAGAGAAAGGCTTTCAGGCCGACATGCTATAAAATGCGTGTGGGTACCAGACCAGGCCAGAATACAATTACCTTTGAATTATAGGTTATCAGAAAAGTTCAATACACATAAAAGTAAATGGGCTGATGGCCAGGATTTCCGTAGCCCCTGAAGTAAATTATCAACAACAATAACAACAACAACAACTATCACACGTGATGACAAGTGGGTGATAGGAGTAATTTGTTTTATTTTAGGAGCTTGGAAATCGTAGTCATTTCAGCTACGCGTGCTTATTGTTGGTGTTTGTAGAATTTATCTGATAACCTATGCTATTGCAGTGTCTGTATCAGTAATTGAGGCCATGATTGGGATGAAAGTGTCCTGGCCTTAAAACGGGAATCCTCCAGTCAAGTGCTTGGCTAAGAAATGGGAAAAAACGGTAAACAAACTCTAGGATGGCTGAAATTCGAATCGATCCCACCTCATCTGAGTTTTTGCTTCACGAGGCTAAGTACACACCATTCCAGCTCTCAAACTAGAAATCGAACCTGGAGCTCTGCTGTGAGAGCCAGTACACAATGAAGTGTGCACGTAAGAACCGAAATTGTGATGACGTACACACATTCTCTAGAGGGTCTTACTTGGAATCTTTCAGCAGTAACTTTAACTAGAACTGGCAAGCGATTCAGGTCAAATGTGTCTACCCTGTCCAAACAATAAGAATTCTGTAGTGGGACAAAAAGTTAAACTTCGTGAAGTCGAAGTTTGTTAACCTAGTGTTGGTGTGAAAGACATGTTGGCAGACTGTCTTTCATAGCCTATAGTGTGTAGGATGGGATACTGTAATCAAGGACGAGAAACGTCTTGTTCTGTAGAATAGTAAGATGCACGAATGTTAACCCAGAAAGAAAGCTTTGCACTAATATGGAGAGTCTCATATCGTCACTGAGCCTGCAATTGCTAGTGAATATTTATTCATAGCTTACTATAGAGATATCTAATGATCTTCAATTGTTTACAAAAAAATCAAAATGTATCAGTACACAATTTTAAAACTTTGTATTTGTTGCTTATTTCTCGTATATTTGTCAAGCAATTGAAATGATGATTCGTATGCTGGGCTATGATAACAAGCCTTATCTAATTGCACTACATTACGTTTGGTAACTCATAGAAGCCTTGGATTTGACGTTTTTTAAATTAATTCCCTTGGTTCATTTATAAATATGCCATCTCGCGGGAGGAGTCTTAATAACCGATATTGAGAGATATGTAATCAAGCATATAACTTCGCATTGTAAAGGTGTTGGTGAAGGCGTAGGCCTAGGTCGTCAACCAAAGGTTTAGCAGCATATATCAGAGGGAAAATCCTTTAAAAAGCAGGAGAGTTTTAGGGAAAATATCAGTGGGATATATGAAATTAGGGTATTAAGTTATTCGCGGAATTACTTGTCATTGATGCTTCTACACAAAAATTTGAACCTAGCGTGATTTGTTCAGTTGGATGGCGCATCGGCATACGGCTGGGAGGCATGACCATTCATAGGGAAAATAATGGAAAGGAAGAGCATCGTCAGATACGTGGTATTTTGGGTTCAGCGACAAGCTTCCACCTTTGTTTTCAATTACTTGTACTTTCTGTACAATAATCAGTCTAATGGTTGAAAGCTCTCATTTTTCATTAATGCAGTTGTGGATGTCTTATTCGTGAATCCAAAGCCCGATACAGACTATCAATATAAAGGGATTGTGTTAGAATTGGTCTGGTTTCATGTATGTACTGTCCACGAAAATCATAGAGTGCCTTATCCACAAGGGATGTAGGAGACCTGATTACAGTACCTTGCGGTGTCAAGGAATCACTAACCAGTCTTTTCGAACCGGAGTCTTCGTGTGGTGATAATATGAAGGTTATTATTTTGATAGTTTACTCTCGAATGTTTAGATTTCTTCTGGTGAGGACCAATAAATTAACGTTAAAATTATTTTGTTCTATTTTGTATACAATGATTTTTATGTTTTATCACACTCGTAAGTTAAATAATTATGTTTCCCTACAAAATTTGTTGATGATGTTGATTCATTTAGGGGCTTTTCTTGTACATGGGTGTGTGTGGTATTCGTCTGATAACCTGTCTTATTGCGATGGCCGTCTTAGTGTGTGTATTTGTAATTCAGATGAGGATTGGGAAGGAGGCGACCATGGCCTTAATTTAGGATCCATCCTGGCATTCGCCTATAGTACAAGTGGGAAATCACGGTAGATCACTTCCAGGAAGGCTGAGGTGGGAATCGAACTCGCCTCTTCTCAGTTTTGCCTCACGAGGCTGAGTGTAGCCTGTTCCAACCCTCAGACTAGAATTAAATTTCTTGGTAGAGCTGGGAATCGAACTTGGCCTTCCGCGGTGATACCCAAGACTGCTGGCCACTACGCAACGAGGGGTTCAGCATGGACTCTGCGAGGGATCATTCCTCTACCGTCGCAAGGACGGTGTCTGGGAACTGAACACACATTGTCAGCAGACGGGCCGATCACTGAGGTGACCGCTAACTTGGGACTAATTAAAGACCTGTTGAAAGAAACCTCAACCATCCTGGATGGGGTTTTCCGAGTTTTCTCACTTCTACTCCAGGCAAATGAAGGTATGGTCCGTAACATAAGGCCATGTAAGCATCCATCTCCAAGTTATCCCCAATTTACAAATGCACACTTAATTACAGCCATCACGACAACACAGTTTATCACGTAAATTACACAAACACTCAAGTACACGGGGATACATGATCACGATGTCGAAAATCCTCCAAAGTAAGCAACAACAATAACACACTCACTCACAGTTTCCGAAAATAGTTGGTTGGTTGGTTCCTTAGTTTAGGGGCTGCAACAACGCAGTCATGTAGCCCCGTGTACTTTGGGTGTGTGTAGAATCTCTCTGATAACCGGTGTTAATTGTGATGGCTGTATTAGTGTGTGTTATCTGATTTTAATTCAAGAAAGAACTGCAGACGATAATTTCAAGTAGTTTCTACTTTCGCTACCAAATGCTACAGTCCACGACACCTAGCTGTGAACTTCGCTACTACTAGACGCCATCGCAACCAGCGCCCGGTGACGAACGTTGATACATAAGAGCATTAATCAAACCTAACCTACAAATGTTGGCTTCACACAAGTATAGTTAGTGGAAGGTTCTTTAACATGCCATAAATCATGCCATAAATCTATGACATGGGACCGCCGCACCGACTTTACTTCCCCTCCGAAGGAAAGCATTCTTAGGGATTGTTAACGCTCTTAAAAAATCCAACGACTTCGGCCGGGTTTGAACCCGCGACCTTGGGCATAGAAGCTCAACATGCTACCAACTACGCCACCGAAGCCGCATTTCCGAAAATTAACTGCTTACTATTATAGACCTTTTCTATTGCTTTCAAAGGAGTGAAATACCACTGGAAATGAATTGTGTTCCGGTCGTTTCCTAATATGACGAATGACACACACTGCTTGTGACATGTTGTCAGAGTGGAGAATATAGTGCATCGTAAATACTAAAGTTCCATAGAGCCACAAAGAACTTCCCATACGTGTCAGCGATAGAAATGTTCCTAATAATGGACTTCCATCAGCATCGACCTTAAAAAATATAACTCTCCCATTTTCTTGTGATGGCTCTTGGGATAGTACGTGATTTGTTTGTGATGTGATAAGAATGATTTCCTAGTTATCTATTAGTTCTACTAAATCACATTGACAGATGGCTATCCTCCATTGGTCTATTGGCATTTTGTTGAACAACACATCGGTTTGTGTTGTAGTGACTAACGTTATTGGCTGTCAGGCGTTTGGTCCCGTGTTCGACACCAAGCTCGGTGAAAAATATATATTCTGGTTGAAGACTGGAACGAGGTTCACTCAATCTTCAGGGGGAAATTGTTGTTGTTGCTGTTGATTCATTGAGGGACTTTGTTGTTCAACTTGTGGCCCAGTGGTTAACATTCTTGTCTCTCACTCCTGAGGGCCGGGTTTGAATCCCAGGTCTGTCAAGATTTACAGTTCTGGTATGAGGGCTGGAACGGGGAAAACCTAGCCTCGTGGGGCAGATCTGAGAAGCGGTGGGTTCAATTGAGGGACTTTGTTGTTCAACTCGTGGCCCAGTGGTTAACATTCTTGTCTCTCACTCCTGAGGGCCGGGGTTGAATCCTAGGTCTGTCAAGATTTACAGTTCTGGTATGAGGGCTGGAACGGGGAAAACCTAGCCTCGTGAGGCAGATCTGAGAAGCGGTGGGTTCAATTCCCACCCCAGTCATCATCGAAGAGGCCTTACCTTGTTTCCCACTCCTACTAATGGCAAATGCTGGGATGGTTATCTAACTAAAGCTAAGGTTGCCTTCTTCCGTAACATTGATGTTGGTAATTTCCCCCATTTGCAAATAATGTTTATGAATTGAGTAAATGAATGAATGAATAAATGAACGAACACACTATTGTATACACAATAATTACACAGGATTTCAGAAAATGTTATGCACATTCGAGTAAACGGGGATAAATTACCACGATGTCCAAACATCTCAAATGAAATTATAACATATGTATGGACTTTGGGACATTTTGGTCATGTTGCCCCGTATGCTTGAGTGTACGTGTAAATTTTCTTCTAGCTTCAGGTAGCAAATCTGGTCACTCATTAGTTTAAAGCAGGGCAATCCAGACAGCGCTCCTCGAACGCTAGCGCTCCGGTCGCGCTCTAAGCCAGTGCTCCGAGCGCTTTGTTGGAAGGTAGTTGCAGAAGTGGAAGGAGGAGCTTGGCTGAGCGCGCTGAGGTATGCAGCCGATCCATCAGTCGCTAGTCTAGTCCAATGCGCTTCGTTTACAGCGTGTAAGTAAATCAGTTTCGCAGTGGTCATGACTGAACAGCATACAAAAAAGGAGTGGTGAAGCAGCAGTCTTTAAAGCAGAATGGGTAGTTACATTTTTCTCTACAGCTTATAGAGGGCATGCCAAATGTTTAGTGTGCAACAGAGGTGTAATGTGTTAAAAAGAACACAATTTGTTGTTGAATCTTCCTCTCTAATATGTTCACATTTCAGTTTGGACTACATCACAATATTCTTTCACTTGTGTTCGTTTCCTGCACATTGCATACATCAGAGTACCATTCAATTTGTATACGCGGTATATTTGTTACTAGCAGAAGTACCCATTCTTCGAACGGTCGTCGGTATTAATAACCAAACGTAATCAATTGAGCTACTGTTGCAATGGTTAGGGGCTTGGAACCTGTTTGTCGACAAAGATAAATGATTAGTTGAAATATGCTCTGAAACTAATTTACCTAACGTGTACTTCCTGACGTGAAAATAAAATTGAAAACCTCGTAGACGAAATGCAATTCACGTCACATAAAAACTGACCCACACTGTAGTGTCAAGTGCACATCCAGAGGAAGACCTCTTTAATAAATTATAAAGGCTTTTGGTGCATGAAAATTCAGGTTTTTAGCCTCCAATGGCCCAAATTCCTAAAAGCAAAAAAATAAAATAAAAAATAAACTATTTCAATTCAGGAATTTTTGAAAATAATGTTGCTGTTTGAAGATATAATAGACCTTCTGTACGACACATCGCACGTTAAAGTCTTGTGAAAAAATCCAGGGTACCTCTTGACCCCTTTAAGCGCATTGATGAATTTTACAGTTTTTGTTGGTTCCGTGATAATCTTATAGCCATTTCCAAACTTTCACAGAAATTTAATAAATGGAGTGGCATTACTTCTTGCAGAAATAGATGGAAAGTTGGATGTACCTTTTTGAGACACTGTTGTCATGGTTACTGGCTTGCATTCCTACATTAGTTTATTAAATGAAATTAGTTTTCTGGGAATATCTCAGAAACTCTTGGTTTTAGAGCATTAAAATATAGTTTCCTGGGACCCTTTACGACTGATTAGGGGCCCCGAGGTTTTTTTCTGACACCAAGGGGCTGAAAATGAGCTTTGTCTCGTCGTTGTAGGCCGTAGTATCATCATCATCATCCTCTTGCACAGTTTCCAGCCGTTGGCCGGGTCTGTTTGGAACACAGGCCACTCCAACGTCTTCTGTCTTCCCACCATCTCTCAGCTTCCACCACTGTCCAGTCTTCTCCTCTCTTCTTCACGCTTTCTTCCATCCCCTTCAGCCACCTGTCTCTCGGTCTTCCTCTCGGTCTTCCTCTCGGTCTCTTTCCTTCCCACTTCGTCTCGTGTATCCTCCTGGGTATCCTCTTATCCTCCATTCGTTCTACATGTCCATGCCATCTAAGTCTAGATTTCTCTATACCATCCCGTAATGGTTCCTCCATTATTAATTCTCTGGTCCTCTCATTTATTATTCTGTCCATCAGTTTAACTCCAATACTGCTTCTCAAGAAGCTCATCTCACTGGCCTGTATTTTGCTCTTCTCCCTTCCTTTCATAGCCCAGGTCTCCGAGGCATACGTCAGGATAGGGGGATAGTACGTCCGATATATGATCTTTTTTCTGTTCTGAGGGACATCCTTGCTCCATAACATGCTTCTCACACTCCTCCGGAATGCTTCTGCCTGTCTCCCCCGCTCATTTTTTCTCTATAGTTTCTTCCATTATCTTGTATCAGGCTTCCCAGATACTTGAAACTCTCCACTTTCTTCAGCCGTTCCCCACCAATTGTTATTCCCGTTGTGGTTCTTTCCTTCTTCCTTGTTGTGATCACCATCTCACTCTTATTTATGCTAAATGTCATCCCATATCCTTGTATTATTCCTTCCTACACGTCCAACTGTTCCTGTACCTCCTCCTCCTTGTTCCCCCAAATCATCAAATCATCCGCTAACACCATTGCTTTCATCTTTCCTTCCCCAATTACTTGTGCCACTCGGGTCATTATGTCATCCATCACCACAATGAAAAGTAACGGTGCCAGTGCACTTCATTGTTTCAGGCCGTTTCTCTGTTCCACCCAGTCCGATCTCTCTCCTCCCACTTTCACTCAGCTCACGCTTCCCTTGTACATCTCCTTTATCCTCCTTATAGTCCATTTTTCTCCTCCTCTATCCTCCAGGGACTTCCATACTTTGTTTCTGCATACACTGTCATATGCTTTCTCAATGTCCAGGAAGGCCATCAGTAGATCTGTTCCATACTCACAGTGCTGTTCTTGTAACTGCCTTACAGCAAAAATCAAATCCACTGTGGACCTTCCTGCTCTGAAGCCATGTTGTTCTTACCTCATCCCTCCTTCTATCCTTGTCCTAATTCTCCTTTCCAAAACTTTCTCAAACATCTTTGCACAATGACTCATCAGTTTTATTCCCCGATAGTTTCTGCATTCTGTTCTACTACCTTTGTTGAAGATCGGGACGATTATTCCCTTTTTACAGTCCTCTGGGGTCTTCCTTTCCGTAGTGTAATAATAATATTAATTATAATAATAATATAACAATATAGGGATAGGGATATAATAGACCTTCCGTAGCACACCAGCACGTGTAAATCGCGTGAAAAAATTATATCGTACCACTTGACCCCCTTAAGCGCATTATATGTATTGATGAATTTTACAGCTTTGTTTGGTTCCGTTATAACCTTCTAGCCGTTTGCAAACTATTTCAGTAATATAATAAATGGAATTGCATTGCGTCTTATATTACAGCAATAGATGGACCTGTGAATTTCTGTTGCCATGGTTACCGGCTAGCTTCCTTTCATTATTGTATTAAATGAAATTAATTGTCTGGGAATATCTCAAAAACTATTGGTTTTAGGGCCTTAAAATGTGGTTTTCGGGGTCCCTTTAGGGCCCCCGAGTTTCGTTTCTCACATTGAGGGGCTGAAAATGAGCTTTGTCTCGCCCTTCTACGCCTATTTCAGCATGTATTTTAAGGGGGTAGGCCCCCTTTTATGAGAGGTACAGAGAAGAGTTACATCAATGATTGGTGTCTTGCCTCTGAAGGATATCTGTACCAAATTTTACGTTGATCCACTCAGCCGTTCTCGAGTTATAAGGACACAAAAAATTGTCCACAAACAAACAAACAAACAAACAAACAGACAGACAGACAGACAAAAATGTCATTCTTGCGCGCATCCGTCATAAAACAGTCTAAAACGCGTAAATAACGCAAATTTCCGTAGAAATTCAGAAAAAACAGACAAACTTTCATTCTTATATATAGAGATGGCAAAACAGCCCTATTAATATGTCAACAATCCCACAAGAGCCGTCGGCCGCACGACTGTACGTACGTATCTAGTCAGCGAGGTCCGAACATCGTCCGTCTCCTCGCTACCACAGTGTAGTGGTGGTAGGGGAAGGATCGCCAGTCTCACTGGCCAGTGCCCCCCGAGCGCGGCCACGCTCCCGGAGCGCAATGACTGGATGGCCCTGGTTTAAAGTGCCAGACACCTATATTTTACCGAACCAATATCTTTGTATTTAGGAAGATAGGTATATTAATACAAAAGTCATACATTGGAGTCTATTTTGGAATGAGTTTCTTGAAAATTATCCTGATTTCATTGAATTTTAACGTGTTTAACCTAGTTTGAATGAATAATGCCTGTATCACTATTTTACAGAATGTCATGCCTTGTGTGTCAACCCACCGAGCACGTCAAAGGAACCCCCGAGAGTGAGGCTGTCAATGAATACGACAGCGCAAGAGCTATACGTGGTGTAAGCCGTGTCAAAGTGCACAGAATTATTTAGAACACACACGCTATATCGGCTCCTGCCATCTGGGTACAACCCTGCTTTATGCATAGTTAACTTCTCTACAATTACAAAGGCTTGTCGACAGCGAGTGTGGCTGATGTTATGTTTACACCTTCATTTTTGTAAGAGGCACAGTTTAACGGTTGTTATTCAATTTAGGGATTGCGGGCACCTTGGTAAGCAGTCCCGTGGACTCGGGTTTGTGTTGAAAGTGTATAACGCATACTAGCATGCTTGTGGATTTTACTTTAAAATGGTTATCATCTACTTGAGACCAAAATCACAGTTGCAACCAAGCAAGCAAGGTGTAGTGCAGTGTACGGTGTTATGGGAATTGCTAATCAGCAGTATTGGCTGGTCATCGACCGCTGGCTGCCCCAAGCTATTTGCTATTTGAATAAGTACTGTATCACCAGTCATATCGCTGCAGAGAAATTGATTGGTTGGTTCTCATGTTTAGGGGCTGCGACAACGCGGTCATGTAGCCCCGTGTACTTGGGGTGTGTGTAGAATCAATCTGATAACCGGTGTTAATTGTGATGACTGTATTAGTGTATGTTATCTGTTTTTTAATTTAAGTACAGACTGCAACTTAGAATTTTTCAAATAGTTCCCACTTTTGCCGCCAAGCGCCACCGTCAACGACTACTAGGCCAAGTTCTGAACTTAGCTACTAGACGACACCGCAGTTGGCTCTTGGCAACGAACGTAGAAACCTAAGAGCGTTGTTTACATTCTTAACCTATCCAATTTAGCTTCACTCAGGTGTAATTAGTGGAAGGTTCTTTAACATGCCATAAATCTATGACATGGGACAGCCGGCTCTACTTCCCCTCCGAAGGAAGGCATACAGAGGGATTTTAACGCTCTTAAAAAATCCGACGGCTTCGGCCGGGTTTGAACCCGCTATCTTGGGCATAGAAGCTCAGCATGCTACCGACTACGCCACCGAAGCCGCTGCAATGTTTGGTATATAATATAAAATAATAAATAAGCAAATAAGCACTCCTGGAAAAAAAGCTTTGAACACTATTAAAAATGGGGCAATTTTGGAATACACGTTTCGACCGTCAAGCGTTCATCATCAGACCCTGATCACTGGGGTTGATATGAAAATAACCATATTTAATTCAGTATTTGTCCTTATTGACAAATATACTATTAAATACACATTAGTGTTAAGAGTAACCTACCAAAAGTCAATAAATCAGCACAAGAAGTCTTTTAATGTAGCCTACTAATTTCAACCTCATTGTGGTCATCTTCAGTATAATTAATTTGGTGACAGCAATAAACTTCTTGAACATCCTCATGAAAGTTTACTCATATACATAAAAACAGGTGGCACATTTGCCACGTACAATCTACTTTTATGTGGCCTGCATGTACTAATGATGAACGGGAGGTCTAATGACTGAATTCATATCCCTTAATGCAAGCAGGTTATGTCAGAATGCTAAGAGATGACAAACAGACGGCAGCTCGCTACATGTTCCTCAGTGCTCTCGTGTAATACGCCCCATTGCGTTATGAAACCTCGAGCTTCAACGATATTAGACCAGCTTCTCCATAGATTAGAATGGAGTCCATGTACTCATTGTTGATGAATACACCAGCCATTGTCAATATGTTGCCAGCAACTGTCGAGTTGCTTTACCACATATGTGTGTATTACGCTCTCAAATGCGAGGTTTCATATCGCAATGGGGCGCATTAGATGCGGAGCGCTGAGAAACATGTTGCGAGTGGCCGTCCGGTTGATATCCCTTCGTATTCTGACGTAATATGCCAGCATGCAGTGTGAACCCTGTGTATATCAGTTATTTGACATCCCGTACAGCAGTAGTGTATGCGAGACCCTTATTGGTAGCTTGTACGGATCAAAAGAGCCACCTGGTATATATTTCAATATTTCTCTTTGTAGTATGAATCCAGATTAGTTATATCCTTCTTTTACATTTTACTCAGAACATAATTCTAGTTAATGTTTAAAACCCCACCAGTATTCAATACAAGTTATATGAAGTTATCTTTGATAACCAACTAGAGGAACCAATTTGATATTTAACAACTATGAGATATTGAAAATTAAAAATATATTATATTTACAAATTCCATGTAATAAGACTAGACTACAACTTAAAATATATTTTTTATGAATTATCAACAAGCTTCTTATACGTTTTTTGATTAAATTTTAGCACATCATTTTAAAGTTTTTAAGAAGATTATTATTATTCAATAATATTGTAACAGATCTGATTTCATCTTTTTAACATTTCCATATTTTAAAACATAAGAAAATAAATAAGTCTTATATTTAAGTTTTTATTTAGTCCTATAATAATTTGAATGAACACGCTACCGGGTAGCGACACTCTTCATAAAAATTACCAATAACGTACTCTAACCATTTATCTCTCAATATCAATTGTTAATTATCCTGAAGTAGACAACAATGGGGTTCGAACTTGGTCATAACACACTTCCTAGTACTGTATTTTGTTAAATTAGGATGTTTCGCTCCTAATACCGTTGTGTACTTATTAGAATTACATATAAGTAGTATGCAAGTGTATATAATTAAAACATTCCAATATAACAAAATAAAATTAGGAAATGCACTTGAATCCCCTTATGCATATTGCTAGTTATATAAACACTGACGTTGGTTGTACCGGTGTACGCCTTAAGCGTGCCTACCACTGACAGACTTGCTACGGAATACGTCAGCCTGTACATCGTTGTGCGCTTCATCTATTGGCGGAAATTGTAACTAACCTGATTCATAGGTACTGGGATTCGAATGATTTACAGTAGTGGGGTATGTTATGTATTCTGGAAGTATTCCCATTACTTTTGCAGGCCATTTAACCCATATGCCGCAGTCTAGACACTGGTCCATTTATATTATACACGATGCACCCTGCCCCGTCATTAGGCAAACTGGTGTTGACCGACTGAAGAGTTAAAACTAACAGTTTCTATAGGCAACACTGAAACATTGCCTCGAAAACTTTAGATTACATAGCAAACTGCAAAATTTAAACAAATAGTTCCGTGAAGAACTATACAGCCTATTTTCATATATCCTACTTATGTTAATTGCCTCTATCTACATTCAAAATTTCAGTTTGATTGTTGTAATAGATTCGTAGATATTGAGAACCGACTAAATATTTCGGATGGTCGCCATGTTGGATTTTATATATGTAGGTCCTAGAGTTACGTATTGTTACATGAAGATTATTGTGTAAGTGTAGCATTCAAACTTCAATCGCATGATTAGGACAAAAGAAGTAACAAGGAGATTTTAAAATATCGCACAGCTGCCATCTTGTGGTTATGGAAACAATTGAAATAAATTAGATGCCAGTGGATTAACATTCATATAAGGATTTACTGTACCAAGTTTCACTGCACTCGCATGGTTAAATTGCGAGAAACGTCCGTGTGAATACTTATACTTCGCGTCGCCGCCATGTTGGATTTTTGATCACCAGGTTATTTAAAGTCCTATAGGTGAACTTAAGTCCATAGCCCCTATGAACATTAAAAAATTCAGTTTGATTGCTATAATAGATTCGTAGATATTCAGAGCCGTGTAAATATTTCGGATGGACGCCATGTTGGATTGTTAAATGTATATGCCATAGAGTCATGTACCATTAAAGGAAAATTATTGCGTAGGTTCATTATTCAAACTTTCACATCGATCGCATGATTACCACACAAGAAATAAAAACTTAATTTTAAAACTCGTAAAGCCGCCATCTTGAGGTTATGTAAACAATTGAACTAAATTAGATAGCAGTGCATTACAATGTGTATAATCATTTGCTTTACCCTGTTTCAATGCGTTTGGATCATTAAATCGCAAGGAAGGTCCATATAAAATTTTCAAATTCACTTGGCTGCCATATTCGTTTCTTAGTTAACCGGTTTTTGAAAGTCTTGTAGATAAGCTTCCAGTAGTGCCCTTTACCTCCGAACAAAATTTCAGGGTGATACCGCTAGTAGTGGTTTTGTAGCGGTTCAGATACCACCTCCACCTCCCCACCTCACAAGATGGCGGCAGCTCGATATCTCTCGAACGCATGGTCGGATTTTGACAAATGAGGTGTCATTGAACTCGGGCTAACACCCCCTTTCCCATGGATAACATATTTCAACCCCAAAAGTAAAACCTACCCCTACTAGGGGGTGAAATTGTATTTTTTTAGAAAATCTCACTTTCCAATTGCAACATGTGAGAGTTTGAATGCCGATATGGATTTAAACGTTGTTCCACATAAAGTGCATGTGTACGGTGGATAGCCACTATGAATTAACATGCTTGTTTTTTTGGTTTTTACGCATGCCCACTCATAGCTTTTGTAAGAGGGTGGGGGAGTGGTTCCCTGTGGACGAGTCCTTGTTGACAGGTCATTGTTGACAAGTCATTGTTGACGGGTCCCTGTGGACTGGTCATTGTTGACGAGTCCTTGTGGACGAGTCCTTATCCCTTTGGACTGATCCCTTTGGACGGGTCCCTTTGGCCTGGTTCCTACGGACTAGCCCATGAATTTATTTAAATTATGTCAAAGGGCCTAACTACATTTTGCGTGTAAAGCAGTGTGTTGAACTGACGTTGTTCACCAGTCCCCCACTACTATAATGTGATAACGATATGAAAGGAAAGTGACGAAATACATGTGAACACGTGTGAGATGACCTAATTACCGTCCTCCTTTTGAAAACAAGTCACATCCTGTTTTGGTTCATACGTGAGAAAATGCAAGTTCATGTGTAATATGACCTAACCCACAAGTGTACACATGCGCACGTGCACGATAAGAGCTAACAAGTCACAACCTGTTTTGATAGTGGTGGGAATAAGGCTAGAGACATGTACGAGTAGTCAAATTACTCCGGCAGACAACCCCTTTCCTATGGATAACTTATTTCCACTCCAAAATAAAATCTACCCCTACTAGAGGGTGAAATATTTTTTTTAGGTAAAAGTCGCTTTCCATGTGCAACATGTGGGAGTTTGTATGCCAGTATGAAATTAAACTCGTTCCACATAAAGTGCATGCATACAACTGAATGCCGCTATCATTTATCATTTTTGTTTTTTGTTTTACGAATGCGCAATTGTTTTTTTTTTGTAAGAGGGCGGGCTTTTTGAATAATGATTTATAGATACGCATTTTTTCAAACTAACCAACGATCCAAAAACTAATAGGTCATCGGCTTTTTAATATCTTATGAACTAAGAAAGCTAGGGACTTGTATGAGGGGTCGTTGGACTTGGGGTGACGCCCTGTTTTTGAATGTATTATTCATTTTTTGTCAAAAGGCCCTAACTGCACTTTCGTTAATATCTCGCTAACTAATAATCACAGAGGGTCAAGTGAGGTGTCATAGGACTTAAAATGGCCAACCCCTCCCTATGACCAATGAATTTACCCAAAAAACCTGTAAGGTCATTAACCTAAGATTTTTTCAACTAATAATCAGAGAGGGACAAGTGAGGTGTCACAAGACTCAGGATGGCCAACCCTTTTTCATGACCAACGAATTTATCCCAAAATACCCAAAACAGCAAGGTCATTGACCTAAGATTTTATAAACTTATCAGTAGAGAGGGTCAAGTGAGGTGTCATAGGACTACGAATGGTTAACCCTTTCCCATGACCAATGAATTTACCCCAAAAATCCAAAACAGCAAGATCATTGACCTGAGATTGTTTAAACTAATAATCGGATATCAACATGTGAGGTGTCATAGGACTTAGAATGGTCAACCCTTTCCCATGGCTAATGAATTTACCCAAAAATACCCAATACATCAAGGTCATCGACCTGAGATTTTATAAACTAATAATTGGAAATGGACATGTGAAATGTTTACAGTGAGTGATGAAACATAGCTAGGTAGTGAGAGAATTATTGTAGGCTACATGTATGGTGACTGACAAATCTTTCACCATTGGAACTTGTTTTCAGATCAAACTGCAGTACAGAGAGAGTATAGGTTGTAGGTATGGGATAATAAATGACAAATGGTGTATACAAAATCTGATTTATCGATTCAAGAAATAAGAGTAGACAATCTTTAATTGATGGGTTAATGAGGATAGCTAAAATCCAAAATGGTGACTATATCGAACTAAACTGATCCAAGCTGAATCAAACCCAACTAAACCGAACTAAACCGAAGCAAACTTAATCAAAAACAAGCCAATGGTTTAAGTGTAAAACTTGTGGGTGAATGTGGTCATTGGTAATGTCAGAAAGGAAAGGGATAACGCTCTACCTATAGAGGGTAAGGTAAAGCTAGTGCATGATGCTAATGCACACACACAAGTACATGAACCACACACAACTAACCTATACTGTATTTATGGGTTGACTGTTAAAAACTTGCTCAGTGGTTACTGGGACAAGATGGTCGCTACACACAACACGCTTTAAATACTTGAGGCTAATAATCTACACACAAACACACACTTGTTCTAAACTAAACTGTCTTGCTGACAGTGCTCACACCGTAGGCAAATGACAGAAATGCTTGGCTAACAGAAATACAATCATTTCCGGTTGTCTAATTTTACCAGCTAACCATTTTGTGCTGCAGTGGCGAGCACATGTGCCACTTACACTAGAGATTTTAACTCGATTTCAAGCTCTAAGTCCTAGAACGAATCAAACTAAGAAAGAAGGGCATGGTGGCGCAGTGGTTAAGCTGTTAGCCTTTCACTAAAGTGGACTAGGGTTTGATTTCAGGTTAATACGCATGTCATAAACATATAAAAAAGCAGAGATAATGTTTTAAACCGATTACACTCGTCTCTTTTCAAATTATTACTTGGATTACGAATACAAAGGTGGACTGGGTGTGATATACAGTTAATGCTGCCTATCGCACACTAGCTGTAAGGAAGCCATATGTAGAGCTATATGTAGAGATCTACCTAGCGATTTCATGAACTGGTATAGCTATGTCGCATAAACGGTGCAGGATACAATGCAGCAACTATAATTCGTATCTTGTGGAACAGAGAAAATGCACTTTTGCCTTGATGGATAACAAATGTGTGCAGACAAATGACCTACGCATTAGCTTACCAAGGGGTTATGACCACGAGGAGGAGGTGTGATTTCTATATATTTTATTGATTAGAGACATGGCTTTTGTAACCAGTAGATTTAATTGATTTAGTATTTTGTAAATATTTATTTTTGTAATTGTAAATAGTTAATTTTTTGTAAATAGTGGAAACCATTTATATTTGTAATGGTAAATGTTAAATGTATAATTAAAATTCTTTGGGATGAGTGTGCATGTCAATGATGTTTTTAGGGATAAATAGAGTGGTTGTGTGTTTGTTCTCAAAGACAGGCATGATTGTGTGGATGTATGACTACACAGAAAGAGAGAGAGAGAGTAGAAACAGCCTTACCTGCAGTAATAATAGTAGACCTCTATTTTTTTCATACACATAGACAGACTGTACGATCGCAATGGCCAAGCACTCACTTTAACACCATTTACAAAATCTTAAAATGAAAAAATCATGTTTCGCAAATATGAACTTTTGACATAAACAAAATAAAAATAAAATGCGTAAACAACAAATTGGAAAATCCATTTTTCCATATCATGAAATTCAAAAACTTTAAACTGACATTCAAAAGAAATGCAAATGGAAAATTGACAAATTGTAATGTGTGAAATGTGAAAATGAACAAATGGCTATCATTATTTTAAAAAAAACATGGTGCTGTATGGTTGAAGTGTGAAACAAACCCTACTTATTTTGGACCACCCGAGACTGAGTATACTTGTTTTAGTCCTCATACCAATTTTAAAATTTTGTGTTAAAGCTAGGAATTCAACCCAAGTGCTTGTAGGGGGAGACCAAGGTTAGATTATGTTAAACAGATAGTCTTGAATGTAGGGTGTGCTAGCTATATAGAGATGAAACGATTAGCTCGGGACAGGGGGGCATTGAGATCTGCAGCAAAACCAGTCAAAAGACTAAAGACTCAAACAACAACATGTAAGCTCACCAAAATAATGTTGTGTAACGGTAAATGTTAGTCAACGAACAGTAATGCATTACTAAAACCCATGACACGATACCTAAGAGCTTTCCTAAAATTATTTTAAAATGCCTTTAACCCTATATTAAACACCAAGTTCACAAGACTCATAACTGCAATGTTATGGTAAAACAAAACAAAATCTATATTTCAAAACAAGCAAGTGGTTTAATCAATGTATACTGGGAAAAGTTTTGTAAGCACTCAAGTCCACAAGACTAATTAAATTAGTAACTGTCAGGTTGGACGAGTGGTTAAGGTGTTTAACTTAAGATCAAATTTTCTGTACAAGGAAGCAAGGGTTCGAATCCCTTACCTGACATAACTATTGACTTAACATTGCTTGGCCACACTGTGTTATGATACTCGGTACACAAACCATAGACAGAGTGTATTGTTTAAGGCACACTCTTTATGAACATAGTCAGAGACTGTTGATGATTAACAATTGCATTAATAGTGAGACATGGGGATAGCAATTAAGAAAAAACAGCCAATACCCATACAATATTTTTATTCATATAGTTTTTTTACAATAGTTACACGCTGAATACAACTTTTTATCTCTTTACCATTGTTTGATATAGATTTTAAACACAACGCTTGTTGTAGATCCTTTTACAACTTTCTCCAGGTACTCTTGTTCTTAAAAACTGGGGAAGCCACAATGGTTTTATAGACATTAAACCCTCATCCTCTTCTTTTTCATCATCGTCATCATCATCATCATCATTATAAATATTATCTTTATAATTATTATAGTCATTGTCACCATCATTGTCATCATTATCATCCTCAACATCACTAGAACTATCCAATTCCTTTTTTTTCCTTTTCAAAAGGGACCTCTTGAAGAGTCTGTGTTGCTTTTGATAGTTTTACGGTTTTATTGAACGTTGACAACTGTCCTAACATGACTTTTTGAGGAGATAAATGTTTCTTCACAAGGAAGTCACTATGTTGAGTAACACTATGTTTTTGTTGGGCTTGCTTTTTCTTGTTCTTTTGATCATGTTTTGTTAACACTAACGGTGTTTCATTTGGTATACCACATTGATGAGTACCCACACTTAAGACCTCACCATGTTTACTTTTTAGATGACCTAGACATTTTGTTGTTCTTTGTTTTGAGCACTGCCAAAATATGATGCCATTCACATTTTCTCGCTTATAGTTATAAGAGTACCCATGATACAGGGCACGTGGTTTACCTTTATTGGTTATAGTATATTCCATAGTAGCCACTGACTTGTATAGTCGATCCGCCTACTACAAAGGTCTGAACACTTGTGGTGAAAGAATGATGTTGTGTTGACGTTTTATGCAGGATGATGTTGGTGGCATATGTGAGTGGCTTATGTGGGTGGCTTATGTTGATGACATATGTTGTTGGCTTATTTTGGTGGCTTATGTTGATGGTTCATGGTGGTGGCTTATGTTGATGGCTTAGGTTGGTGGCTTATGGTGGTGGCTTATGTTAGTGGCTTATGTTGATGACATATGTTGGTGACTTATGTTGATAGCTTATGTTGGTGGCTAATGTTGATGACATATGTTGTTGGCTTATGGTGGTGGCTTATGTTGATTGTTTATGGTGCTGGCCTATGTTGATGGTTTATGTTAATTGCTTAGGTTAATGTCTTAGGTTGATGGCTTAAGTTGATGGCTTAGGTTGATGGCTTATGTTGGTGGCTTATGGTGGTGGCTTATGTTACTGGCTTATGGTGGTGGCTTATGGTGGTGGCTTATGATGGTGGCTTATGGTGGTGGTTTATGGTGGCTTATGTATGGTGGCTTATGGTGGTGGTTTATGGTGGTGACTTGTAGTGATGGCTTATGGTGGCTTATGGTGGTGGCATATGGTGGCTTATGGTGGTGACTTATAGTAGTGGCCTATGTTGGTGGCTTATTTTTGGTGGTTTACGTTAATACCTTATTTGTAATGGCTTATTTGACAAGTTATTTTTGTCAATGTATTTAGAGGATTTTTCTTTTGGTCTTGGAAAGTATCTCAACCCTTTTTTTTATGGTAGCATAATGCTTACCGCCATGTTTGTAAGCAACAACAACACACTAAAATTCCAAGAATCCAAAGTACTCTAAGGTTAATGATTGTCTCTCAACTCAACTCAACGCCTAATCTAAACATTATATATTTTTCACATTTTTCAAAAAAGGTAAATTGGGGAAGTAGGCTATATGTTTAAACTAAAAAATCATATCAAATCATATGCTAACTCCAACACCTACGTCTATCCCACTCTCAGTCAAATATATATAATATTCTTCAAATTTTTCCAAAACAGTATTTGGAAAGTAGGCCATATTTTGAAAACTAATCATCCTAAAAAGTCATATATAGACTCAAACCAATGGCTTTTATGTCCTTAATCGTTAGAACAAAACATGAAATTTTTGACATTTTTCCAAATATTGATCATTTTAAACAAGTAGTTCCGTGAAGAACTATACAGCCTATTTTCATATATCCTACTTATGTTAACTGCCACAATCAACATATAAAATTTCAGTTTAATTGCTGTAACAGATTCGTAGATATTGAGAACCGTCTAAATATTTCAGATGGTCGCCAGGTTGGCTTTTTTTTGTACTATTACATTAAGATTATTGTGTACGTGTGGTATTCATACTTCAATCGCATGATTAGACAACAAGAAGTAAAAACGAGATTTTAAAATTACGCACAGCAGCCATCTTGTGATAATGCAAACAATTGAAATAAATTAGATGCCAGTGGATCAACATTTGTATAAGCATTTAACGTGCAACGTTTCACGGCACTCGGATAGTTAATTCGCGAGAAACGTCCATTTAAATATTTATACTTCGCGTCGCCGCCATGTTGGATTTGTGCTCACCAGGTTCCTGAAAGTCCTATAGGTGAACATATGTTCATAGTCTCTATGAACATAAAAAAATCAGTTTGGTTGCTGTAAAAGATTCATAGATATTGAGAACCGTCTAAATATTTCGGGAGCTCACCATTTAGGAGTGTTATGTGTATAGGCCATAGAGTTATGTACCATTCAAGGACAATTATTGCCTAGGTTCATTATTCCAACTTTCACTTTGATCGCATGATTACGACACAAGAAATAAAAACTTAATTTTAAAATTTCGCACAGCCGCCATTTTGAGGCTATGTAAACAATTGAATTAAATTAGATGGCAGTGCATTTCAATCTGCAAAATCAATTACTGTACCACATTTCACTGCGCTCAGAGAGTTAAATCACGAGAAAAGTATTTTAAAATATTTCAAATTCGCTTGGTCGCCATGTTCGTTTCGTACTTTACAGGTTTAGGAAATATACATAGGTATACCTGTATCAGTACCCTTTATCACCGTACAAAATTGCAGGGTGATATCTGTGATAGTTTCGCAGATATAGAATGTCAGTGAAATATTTCGCACAGCCGCCATTTTGAGGTTATGTAAACAATTGAACTAAATTAGACTCCAGTGCATTACAATGTGTATAAACATTTGCTGTACCAAGTTTCATTACATTTATATAGTTAAATCGCGAGAAAAGTCTATTTAAATGTCTCAACTTCGCTTGGCCGCCATGTTGGTTTTGTAGTCACCAGGTTTTTGAAAGTCTCATAGGTGAACTTCTAGTAGTGCCCTTTATCACCGAACACAATTTCAGGGCGATATCGGTAATAGTTTCGGAGATATTGTATGCTTGTGAAATATTTCGCACAGCCGCCATGTTGGATTGAAGAGACGTAACAAAATTTGAAGGGCACGGTCGAGGTCGCCGGGAATAGTGCTATGAACTTCCCGAGTTTCATTGAAATCGCTCGAGCCGTTTCGATTTTATTAGGGGGGGACACACACACGAATCACACACACACACACACACACACGCACACACACACGGACAAAAGGTGATCTCATAAGCCTATTTTTTCAAAATTGAAAATAGGCTAAAAAATGGGCTATATTTTGTAAACTATGAATTACACAAAAAATGTGTTTGACATAAATGACAGGTATTTACCCCCTCTACCCACAAACCACGTCCCAGGTCTCTGGGACAAAATCCAAAACGGTTCAATTTTGAAAGTAGACGATATTTTGAAAACTAATCATTCTAAAAAGTCATATATAGACCCAAAAAAAATGTCCTTTAAGTCCTTTAACGTTAGAACAAAACTTAACATTTTTTCTTGTTTTTTCCAAAAAAAGTCCAATTTTCAAAATTGCCTATATTTTGGAAACTAAGAATCAGTTCCAAAATGGCGGTCGTAGCTTAACTCAACCTAACCTAACCCTACGAGGTGTGATCAAAATGTTCCAAAATGGCTGCCGTAGCTTAACCTAACCTTTGATTGATCCGTGTTGATTGACCCCTTTTGATTGATCTCTGTTGATGTATCCCTTTGGACTGGTCCCTGTTGACTAGCCCCTTTGGACGGGTCCTTTTTAAAGGGGGATTCATTTTTTTACGGGTCCCGGAGGACGGGTCCTTGTTGACGGGTCCCTGTGGGCGGATCCTTTGGACTGATCCCAATGGACTGGCCCGTGCATTTTATCCAAATTATATCAAAGGGACCCGCCCACAGGGACCCGTCAACAAGGACCCGTCCTCCGGGACCCGTAAAAAAATGACTCCCCCTTTAAAAAGGACCCGTCCAAAGGGGCTAGTCAACAGGGACCAGTCCAATGGGATACATCAACAGAGATCAATCAAAAGGGGTCAATCAACAGGGATCAATCAAAGGTTAGGTTAAGCTAGGGCAGCTATTTTGGTACATTTTGATCACACCTCGTAGGGTTAGGTTAGGTTGAGTTAAGCTACGACTGCCATTTTGGAACTGATTCTTAGTTTCCAAAATATAGGCAATTTTGAAAATTGGACTTTTTTTTGGAAAAAAAAGAAAAAATGTTAAGTTTTGTTCTAACGTTAAAGGACTTAAAGGACATTTGTTTGAGTCTATATATGACTTTTTAGAATGATTAGTTTTCAAAATATCGTCTACTTTCAAAATTGAACCGTTTTGGATTTTGTCCCAGAGACCTGGGACTTGGATTGTGGGTAGAGGGGGTAAATACCTGTCATTTATGTCAAACACATTTTTTGTGTAATTCATAGTTTACAAAATATAGCCCATTTTTTAAAATGATCAATATTTGGAAAAAATGTCAAATATTTCATGTTTCGTTCTAACGATTAAGGACATAAAAGCCATTGGTTTGAGTCTATATATGACTTTTTAGGATGATTAGTTTTCAAAATATGGCCTACTTTCCAAATACTGTTTTGGAAAAATTTGAAGAATATTATATATTTTTTGACTGAGAGTGGGATAGACGTAGGTGTTGGAGTTAGCATATGATTTGATATGATTTTTTAGTTTAAACATATAGCCTACTTCCCCAATTTACCATTTTTGAAAAATGTGAAAAATATATAATGTTTTTGATTAGGCGTTGAATGGAGTTGAGAGACAATCATTAACCTTAGAGTACTTTGGATTCTTGGAATTTTAGTGTGTTGTTGTTGCTTACAAACATGGCCCTAAGCATTATGCTACCATAAAAAAGGGTTGAGATACTTTCCAAGACCAAGAGAAAAATCCTCTAAATACATTGACAAAAATAACTTGTCAAATAAGCCATTACAAATAAGGTATTAACGTAAACCACCAAAAATAAGCCACCAACATAGGCCACCACTATAAGTCACCACCATAAGCCACCATATGCCACCACCATAAGCCACCATAAGCCATCACCACAAGTCACCATCATAAACCACCACCATAAGCCACCACCATAAGCCACCACCATAAGCCACCATCATAAGCCACCACCATAAGCCACCACCATAAGCCACCATCATAAGCCACCACCATAAGCCAGTAACATAAGCCACCACCATAAGCCACCAACATAAGCCATCAACCTAAGCCATCAACCTAAGCCATCAACCTAAGACATTAACCTAAGCTATTAACATAAACCATCAACATAGGCCAGCAACATAAACCATCAACATAAGCCACCACCATAAGCCAACAACATATGTCATCAACATTAGCCACCAACATAAGCTATCAACATAAGTCACCAACATATGTCATCAACATAAGCCACTGACATAAGCCACCACCATGAGCCCTCAACATAAGCCACCAAAATAAGCCAACAACGTTATGTCATCAAAATAAGCCACCCACATAAGCCACCCACATATGCCACCAACATCATCCTGCATAAAACGTCAACACAACATCATTCTTTCACCACAAGTGTTCAGACCTTTGTAGTAGGCGGATCGACTATACAAGTCAGTGGCTACTATGGAATATACTATAACCAATAAAGGTAAACCACGTGCCCTGTATCATGGGTACTCTTATAACTATAAGCGAGAAAATGCGAATGGCATCATATTTTGGCAGTGCTCAAAACAAAGAACAACAAAATGTCTAGGTCATCTAAAAAGTAAACATGGTGAGGTCTTAAGTGTGGGTACTCATCAATGTGGTATACCAAATGAAACACCGTTAGTGTTAACAAAACATAATCAAAAGAACAAGAAAAAGCAAGCTCAACAAAAACATAGTGTTACTCAACATAGTGACTTCCTTGTGAAAAAACATTTATCTCCTCAAAAAGTCATGTTAGGACAGTTGTCAACGTTCAATAAAACCGTAACACTATCAAAAGCAACACAGACTCTTCAAGAGGTCCCTTTTGAAAAGGAAAAAAAGGAATTGGATAGTTCTAGTGATGTTGAGGATGATAATGATGATAATGATGGTGACAATGACTATAATAATTATAAAGATAATATTTATAATGATGATGATGATGATGATGATGAAAAAGAAGAGGATGAGGATTTAATGTCTATAAAACCATTGTGGCTTCCCCAGTTTTTAAGAACAAGAGTACCTGGAGAAAGTTGTAAAAGGATCTACAACAAGCGTTGTGTTTAAAATCTATATCAAACAATGGTAAAGAGATAAAAAGTTGTATTCAGTGTGTAACTATTGTAAAAAAAACTATATGAATAAAAATAATGTATGGGTATTGGCTATTTTTTCTTAATTGCTATCCCCATGTCTCACTATTAATGCAATTGTTAACCTTCAACAGTCTCTGACTATGTTCATAAAGAGTGTGCCTTAAACAATACACTCTGTCTATGGTTTGTGTACCGAGTATCATAATACAGTGTGGCCAAGCAATGTTAAGTCAATAGTTATGTCAGGTAAGGGATTCGAACCCTTGCTTCCTTGTACAGAAAATTTGATCTTAAGTTAAACACCTTAACCACTCGTCCAACCTGACAGTTACTAATTTAATTAGTCTTGTGGACTTGAGTGCTTACAAAACTTTTCCCAGTATACATTGATTAAACCACTTGCTTGTTTTGAAATATAGATTTTGTTTTGTTTTACCATAACATTGCAGTTATGAGTCTTGTGAACTTGGTGTTTAATATAGGGTTAAAGGCATTTTAAAATAATTTTAGGAAAGCTCTTAGGTATCGTGTCATGGGTTTTAGTAATGCATTACTGTTCGTTGACTAACATTTACCGTTACACAACATTATTTTGGTGAGCTTACATGTTGTTGTTTGAGTCTTTAGTCTATTGACTGGTTTTGCTGCAGATCTCAATGCCCCCTGTCCCGAGCTAAACGTTTCATCTCTATATAGCTAGCACACCCTACATTCAAGACTATCTGTTTAACATAATCTAACCTTGGTCTCCCCCTACAAGCTCTTGGGTTGAATTCCTAGCTTTAACACAAAATTTTAAAAGTGGTATGAGGACTAAAACAAGTATACTCAGTCTCGGGTGGTCCAAAATAAGTAGGGTTTGTTTCACACTTCAACCATACAGCACCATGTGTTTTTTTAAATAATGATAGCCATTTGTTCATTTTCACATTTCACACATTACAATTTGTCAATTTTCCATTTGCATTTCTTTTGAATGTCAGTTTAAAGTTTTTGAATTTCATGATATGGAAAAATGGATTTTCCAATTTGTTGTTTACGCATTTTATTTTTATTTTGTTTATGTCAAAAGTTCATATTTGCGAAACATGATTTTTTTCATTTTAAGATTTTGTAAATGGTGTTAAAGTGAGTGCTTGGCCATTGCGATCGTACAGTCTGTCTATGTGTATGCAAAACATAGAGATCTACTATTACTACTGCAGGTAAGGCTGTTTCTACTCTCTCTCTCTCTCTCTGTTTCTGTGTAGTCATACATCCACACAATCATGCCTGTCTTTGAGAACAAACACACAACCACTCTATTTATCCCTAAAAACATCATTGACATGCACACTCATCCCAAAGAATTTTAATTATACATTTAACATTTACCATTACAAATATAAATGGTTTCCACTATTTACAAAAACTTAACTATTTACAATTACAAAAATAAATATTTACAAAATACTAAATCAATTAAATCTACTGGTTACAAAAGCCATGTCTCTAATCAATAAAATATATAGAAATCACACCTCCTCCTCGTGGTCATAACCCCTTGGTAGGCTAATGCGTAGGTCATTTGTCTACACACATTTGTTATCCATCAAGGCAAAAGTGCATTTTCTCTGTTCCACAAGATACGAATTATAGTTGCTGGATTGTATCCTGCACCGTTTATGCGACATAGCTATACCAGTTCATGAAATCGCTAGGTAGATCTCTACATATAGCTCTACATATGGCTTCCTTACAGCTAGTGTGCGATAGGCAGCATTAACTGTATATCACACCCAGTCCACCTTTGTATTCGTAATCCAAGTAATAATTTGAAAAGAGACGAGTGTAATCGGTTTAAAACATTATCTCTGCTTTTTTATATGTTTATGACATGCGTATTAACCTGAAATCAAACCCTAGTCCACTTTAGTGAAAGGCTAACAGCTTAACCACTGCGCCACCATGCCCTTCTTTCTTAGTTTGATTCGTTCTAGGATTTAGAGCTTGAAATCGAGTTAAAATCTCTAGTGTAAGTGGCACATGTGCTCGCCACTGCAGCACAAAATGGTTAGCTGGTAACATTAGACAACCGGAAATGATTGTATTTCTGTTAGCCAAGCATTTCTGTCATTTGCCTACGGTGTGAGCACTGTCAGCAAGACAGTTTAGTTTAGAACAAGTGTGTGTTTGTGTGTAGATTATTAGCCTCAAGTATTTAAAGCTTGTTGTGTGTAGCGACCATCATGTCCCAGTAACCACTGAGCAAGTTTTTAACAGCCAACCCATAAAAACAGTATAGGTTAGTTGTGTGTGGTTCATGTACTTGTGTGTGTGCATTAGCATTATGCACTAGCTTTACCTTACCCTCTATAGGTAGAGCGTTATCCCTTTCCTTTCTGACATTACCAATGACCACATTCACCCACAAGTTTTACACTTAAACCATTGGCTTGTTTTTGATTAAGTTTGCTTCGGTTTATTTCGGTTTAGTTGGGTTTGATTCAGCTTGGATCAGTTAAGTTCGATATAGTCACCATTTTGGATTTTAGCTATCCTCATTAACCAATCAATTAAAGATTGTCTACTCTTATTTCTTGAATCGATAAATCAGATTTTGCATACACCAGTTGTCATTTATTATCCCATACCTACAACCTATACTCTCTCTGTACTGCAGTTTGATCTGAAAACAAGTTCCAATGGTGAATGATTTGTCAGTCACCATACATGTAGCCTACAATAATTCTTTCACTACCTAGCTATGTTTCATCACTCACTCTAAACATTTCACATGTCCATATCTGATTATTAGTTTATATAATCTCAGGTCGATGACCTTGATGTATTGGGTATTTTTGGGTAAATTCATTAGCCATGGGAAAGGTTTGACCATTCTAAGTCCTATGACACCTCACATGTTGATATCCGATTATTAGTTTAAACAATCTCAGGTCGATGACCTTGCTGTTTTGGAATTTTAAGGTAAATTCATTGGTCATGGGAAAGGGTTAACCATTCGTAGTCCTATGACACCTCACTTGACCCTCTCTACTGATAAGTTTATAAAATCTTAGGTCAGTGACCTTGCTGTTTTGGGTATTTTGGGATAAATTCGTTGGTCATGAAAAAGGGTTGGCCATCCTGAGTCTTGTGACACCTCACTTGTCCCTCTCTGATTATTAGTTGAAAAATCTTAGGTTAATGACCTTGCTGTTTTTTTGGGTAAATTCATTGGTCATGGGGAGGGGTTGGCCATTTTAAGTCCTATGACACCTCACTTGACCCTCTGTGATTATTAGTTAGCGAGATATTAACGAAAGTGCAGTTAGGCCCTTTTGACAAAAAATGAATAATACATTCAAACACAGGGCGTCACCCCAAGTCCAACGACCCCTCATACAAGTCCCTAGCTTTCTTAGTTCATAAGATATTAAAAAGCCGATGACCTATTAGTTTTTGGATCTTTGGTTAGTTTGAAAAAAAAGCGTATCTATAAATCATTATTCAAAAAGCCCGCCCTCTTGCAAAAAAAAAACCAATTGCGCATTCGTAAAACAAAAAACAAAAATGATAAATCATAGCGGCATTCAGTTGTATGCATGCACTTTATGTGGAACGAGTTTAATTTCATATTGGCATACAAACTCCCACATGTTGCACATGGAAAGCGACTTTTACCTTAAAAAAATATTTCACCCTCTAGTAGGGGTAGATTTTATTTTGGAGTGGAAATAAGTTATCCATAGGAAAGGGGTTGTCTGCCGGAGTAATTTGACTACTCGTACATGTCTCTAGCCTTATTCCCACCACTGTCAAAACAGGTTGTGACTTGTTAGCTCTTATCGTGCACGTTCGCATGTGTACACTTGTGTGTTAGGTCATATTACACATGAACTTGCATTTTCTCACGTATGAACCAAAACAGAATGTGACTTGTTTTCAAAAGGAGGACGGTAATTAGGTCATCTCACACGTGTTCACATGTATTTCGTCACTTTCCTTTCATATCGTTATCACATTATAGTAGTGGGGGACTGGTGAACAACGTCAGTTCAACACACTGCTTAACACGCAAAATGTAGTTAGGCCCTTTGACATAATTTAAATAAATTCATGGGCTAGTCCGTAGGAACCAGGCCAAAGGGACCCGTCCAAAGGGATCAGTCCAAAGGGATAAGGACTCGTACACAAGGACTCGTCAACAATGACCAGTCCACAGGGACCCGTCAACAATGACTTGTCAACAATGACCTGTCAACAAGGACTCGTCCACAGGGAACCACTCCCCCACCCTCTTACAAAAGCTATGAGTGGGCATGCGTAAAAACCAAAAAAAACAAGCATGTTAATTCATAGTGGCTATCCACCGTACACATGCACTTTATGTGGAACAACGTTTAAATCCATATCGGCATTCGAACTCTCACATGTTGCAATTGGAAAGAGAGATTTTCTAAAAAATTACACTTTCACCCCCTAGTAGGGGTAGGTTTTACTTTTGGGGTTGAAATATGTTATCCATGGGAAAGGGGGTGTTAGCCCGAGTTCAATGACACCTCATTTGTCAAAATCCGACCATGCGTTCGAGAGATATCGAGCTGCCGCCATCTTGTGAGGTGGGGAGGTGGAGGTGGTATCTGAACCGCTACAAAACCACTACTACCGCTAATAGTTTCAGAGATATAGAAAGCCGGTGAAATATTTCGCACATCCGCCATCTTGTGGTTATGTAAACAATTGAACCAAGGTAGATGTCGGTGCATTACAATGTGTATAAACATATACTCTACCAAGTTTTATTG
Organism: Meconema thalassinum; assembly: GCA_946902985.2. Classification (NCBI taxonomy): domain Eukaryota; kingdom Metazoa; phylum Arthropoda; class Insecta; order Orthoptera; family Tettigoniidae; genus Meconema; species Meconema thalassinum. The sequence continues at coordinate 347,426,348 of OX336394.1, forward strand.
CGTTTGGTTGGTTAAATCGTTCTCGCTTGCTGAGCCCAAGGTTGCAGGTTCGAAACCTGGCGCAGTCGCTGGCATTTGAGGGTGCGCAAATGCGAGGGAGCCGTGTCAGTACATTTACTGGCACGTTAAAGATCCCCTTCGGGGCAAAATTCCGGCACCCCGGCGTCTCTAAAAGCCAGGGTAGTTAAAAGGGACGTAAAACCAATAACATTACATTGGTTGGTTAAATCGTGAGAAACGTCTATTTAAAAGTCGCAAATTCGCGTTACCACCATGTTGGTTTTGTAGTTACTAGTTTTTCAAAAGTCACATAGGTGAACTTTTAGTCGTTCCCTTTATCACCGTAAAAAATTCCAGGGTGATATCGGGAATAATTTCGGAGATATTGAATGCTGGTGAAATATTTCGCACAGCCTGCATGTTGGATTGGTGAGACACAATAAATTTTGAAGGGTACAGTCTGGGTCAGCCAGGATGGTGCTATGATCTTACCGAGTTTCATTGAAATCACTCCATGCGTTTAGAAGTTATTAATGGGTACACACACACACGCGGACAAAAGGTGATCTCATAAGCCTATTTTTTTTCTAAATTGTAAGTAGGCTAAACAATGGAAAGGAAGCGTCGGAAACTGATGATATCTGTGACATTCCCCATGTCCATTGCAAAAAAAATTAAGGAGATTAAGACATGTGAGAAGGAAGAATTTAGAGTGGTGACAGAAACGCTAGATGAAAACGAAGAATAACTAAAGTAACTAACGAAAGATGTGAAGCTATTAGAAGAGGAATTTAATGAATTCAGATGGCAGAACTAGAGGAGGACTGAGGATGTTAGAAAAAAAGGATTAGAATGCATCTTGTTGGAGTGCTTCCTGGTCAGTAGTTGGCCAGTTGTTCACTATATCATGGTAGAAACTAGTATGTTCATCACCAATATACTGTAGAAATTATCTGTTGTCGTTGACCTTCATATATTTTCGTTATGGGCTTGAACCTCATGTAGTGTCGGTAAAGCGGGACGAAGTCCATTCGTCATAGTCAAAGCAAGTTTTCCTGACAATTCTGGGAGGTTCAATATCCACTTAGACGCTGTTAGAACTCCAGGTGCTGCACAATCTTACTGAAATTCATCAAACCCAGAAATGTGGAAAGTTATTTAGTCCTATCTAGCTATGTTTCTTCCTAAAGAAGTAGTTGATTACACTGATTATTATAATGTATAGGCCACCATCCTACGTAGTCGATATTATCTGAAGTGCTCACACGTTTCACAGAAAATGTATTGGTGTTTGATGACTGCACAATCAGGCTCTTGTACTGTTCGGGGGTGTAAATCCTATCTTCCTTACGCAGATAGAGGTCTATGAAGTGTCTTTTTCAAATGCTTCAACGCGTCTATATTCCAAATGCATAATTGTGAGAAAACATGCAATTGGAAAATAGTGGACATGTGCACTTTCCCAAATGACCTATTCAATTAATGAAGAAGACGATTGCCCCTGCAAAATCTGCCTCACGTCGATCCCGCATAACAGTAAAGACGGGGTGGACACATCAACCCCTACACACCGAGCTAGACCATCTACGTTAACGATAATTTAAAAAAAGCCACCGTTACAACAAGTGAGCAAAGTAATTCTGACATTTTATATATATATTTTTCTTAATGCATGCAGACATTCAAAGATACTTTTTCAATATCGTGATATAATTCCAATTTTGATTTTGATTATAGAGGACCTGGTGGGTGTTGATAACTGACAGCTCATTCATAGCAGCCTACGACGACTGGAAACGTAATTAATTACAAGTAATTTAATTGCTAGTAGAACAACTTGTTCCTGCTAGTGTTTGTGAAGCTCAATCATTAAACCCAGTGTGTAATATGTGGTAAGGGCTATAATTACTAGGATCAGAGATATATGAGAATGCTGTGAATAGCTTCATTAGTGTGTGTGTAAGGTCGTTAACTTTCGCAGGTCAACAGCTTGCCAATTTGTGCAAGTAGAACGCTAACAAATTTGTTTACTTGGAAACTCGGCCATGCTGGGGAGATAGGAGGTGGGTTATTAGCTGACCTCAATATTTGTAATATCTAACTTAACATGTATTTAATTTCCAGTCTACGGTACCTTACACGCAGGCCTGCCATATTAACCACAGCATCACTGAGAAACTTCTCGTCTGTTGCAATTAAAAGTAAGAAAGGTTAGTAAATTCATATTTTCATATTGTCAGTTATTAGTTCATCGCGAATAACGGAGGGTTAAATAGAGAAGAAACTCCACTTCATCGATGCCAAAGTAAATATTTTTCTTTTAGGCTATTTGCTAATAGACTACTGAGGATCACGCTACAATTTCATTTCTACTTCGTCTTAAGCTTCCTCTTCCTCCAGTATTCTTTCATATGGGCATTGTGCTGCTGCTTCTGTCCATCCGTCCATGTTATTCTGGTCTTCGCAGTTCGATCGTGTTGGAGCCCTTCTAAATTTTGAATAATGTTCCAAAATGCATCCCTATCTAACATCTGAACTTCCTGAATGTTGGATCTTCCTAGATCTTGAGGAACGTTTTTAATCCATGCCGTAGTTGTCTTCTTGTTCCCTATTTGTTTTTAATTTATTTATTTATTTGCTAAATTATTTATTTACTTATTTATTTATTTATTTATTTATTTATTCACTACTGCCTCCCAAGAGATATAGCCCGAAGAACTCAGTACACCCTTGTACACTATACAGGTTGGGAACGTGATTGGGGCAGTAGTAAAGTTGCTTGCCTCTCACCGAGGTGGACCGGGTTTGATTCACGGCTAAGGAATGTGAGTTATTCGAAGTGAAATGTCACGCCACGTTCTGATTCCACGCAAGAAGGAGGTCCCGTAGCTCATAATTTCGAGTTTAACAGTCACGTAAAACTACAACCTTTCTTCTACCTTTCGTATTATACAGGGGGTGGGTTATAACAAAGTAGTTGGGAACATAATGTTTTCCCAGGTCAGGAAGCGCCTAAAATGTGAAAACCGAAAAATACAGGGCGTCTGGTTCAGCAAGAATTGTTTATCTAGTTGAATTGTTCACGTCAAGTTCAGTTAACCATCTTTTCTAACTTTGTAAAAAATGACTAAACATATGAAAAAGAAATATTCAACACAGAGAATTTCAATAAGTCTTCACAAGAAATACAGTACCGGTACATAAGCATATTTTGAAAGGAATTAAAATTACTAATATTTAACATTATTATTATATAAGAAAAGCCTCCGTGGCTTAGGCGGCAGCACGCCGGCCTCTCACCGCTGGGTCCGTGGTTCAAATCCCGGTCACTCCGTGTGAGATCTGTGCTGGACAAAACGGAGGCAGGCAAGTTTTTCTCCGGGTACTCCGGTTTTCCCTGTCAAAATTTCATTCCAGCAACACTCTCCACTATCATTTTATTTCATCTGTCATTCATTTAATCATTGCCCCGGAGGAGTGCGTCAGACCTCGGCAGCCGGCACAGTTCATATCCTCGCCGCTAGATGAGGGCTTCATTCATTCCATTCCTGACCCGGTCGGAGACTGGAAGCAGGCTGTGGATTTTCATTTTTCATTATATAAGAAATGCAGCAAATGGACATAGCAGGGTATTTAAATTGAACGCCTGTAGGCTACCAGCAAGTTTAATTTCAAGTAGATCCAAATTTGGCTACCAGATGCCATTCTCACAGACACCTAGCAGCGATCGTTGGAACTTGATAGAGCGTTTCTAACTAGTCAAATGTAACCTACTAATTTCGCTACACACCACCATTTGTAGTATTAGGTCCTTTTAAATGGCATAAATATATGACACGGGCCCACCGGCTTTACCTTCCCTCCAAAGGAAGGCATACTAAAGGACTTTAACGTTCTTAAAACTCCGACGACTTCGGCTGGGTTTGCAGCCGAGATATTGGGCATAAAAGACAAGCATGCTACCAACTACGCCACCGAAGCATATACAGTACCAAGTTTCACTGCGCTTGGATGGTTAAAACGCAAGAAACGTCCAGTTAAATATTAAAATTTCGCATCGCCGCCATGTTGGATTTGTGATCACCAGGTTATTGGAAACCCCATGGGTGATTTATGTTTATAGCCTCTATCAACATACAAAATTTCAGGTTTGATTGCTGTCATAGATTAATACATATTGAGAACTTTCGAAATATTTCGGATGGTAGCCATGTTGGATTTTAATATATGTAGGCCGTATAGTTATGTATTATTTGATGGCAATTATTGCATAGGTCCATTATTGAAACGTTGACTTCCATCGTGTGATTAGGACACAAGAAATAAAAGATTAAACATTTCTCACAGCCGCCATCCTGACGTTATATATACAACTGAACTAAATTAGATGTCAGTGCATAGCAATGTATATGAACATTTGCTGTACCAACTTTCACTGCCTGCGGATGGTGAGATAGCGAGAAAAGTCTATATAAATGTTTGAACTTCGCATGGGCACCATGTTCATTTTGTAGTTAACAGGTATTTCAAAGTCACATAGGTGAACCTCTAGTAGTGCTCTTTATCACGGTACAGAATTTCAGGGTGATATCAGTTACAGTTTAGGAGATATAGAATGCCGGTGAAGTATTTCCCACAACCGCCATGTTCGATTGGTGAGACGTAATAAAATTTGAAGGGCACGGTCAGGGTCGGCAAAACTAGTAATATGACCTTACCGATTTCCATTGAAATCGCTCCAGCCGTTTAGATTCAATTAGGAGTGGAAACACACACACACTCATATACACACGGGCAAAAGGGGATCTCATAAGGCAATTTTTTCATACTTGAAAATAGGCTAAAAACAAGATGTTCAGTAATGAATATATAGCCAAATATTTAAGTATAGTTATAACTCTTTGTCTTTATCAAAGAGTATAATATAATCATTTCTTGGTTGAAGACCTTAGAAACTATATACCTCTACCAAACACCACAACCTCGGAAAAACTACTACCATCATTGAAGAAAGAGAAAACATATCTCAAGAATTTTATAGAACTGGAGACTTAATCGACAGGACGTGGCCAACATCCAACTTTAGTTGAGGCATTTGTTTACACGTCTGGCTGTCCATGGTTTTCACCACCTTAATTGCATTAACCAATCTTTCCATGACCCCACAGTGACGCGTGTATGCCGGCGCTACCACAAGGAAACAATCAATCAAATCTATGCAATTCAAATCCCCAGACTGCAATTTTAGTGTACATGTTCATTCTTTATTTTCGATTGTTTTTTTTTATCGTATGGCTTTTAGTGCCGGGAGTGTCCGAGGACATGTTCGGCTCGCCAGAGTCTCTAGCTGCTTCCAACGGACACCCAGAGGGTGTGTTATATGTTCCGTTCATGTTCAAGTAATTCCAACTTTCGCTACCAGATGTCAATGATACCTAGTGGTGAAGGTTGGAACTTTGATAGAGCGTTCCAACGAAATCTAACCTAGAAATTTAGCTCCACACAAGTTTAATTTGGCTGCAATAAAATTATTAATTAATATCCTGAACTAGCACCAACAGATAGAGCACTATGTGAGATCGATTTGTCTTCAGTTCAAATAACACATAATAGACCGTTACAAACGCTTTGAAAAAACAAGATGTTCAGTAAAGAACATATAGCCTACTTTCTCCTAAATGCATGGGTATTGTTATAACTCTTTGTCCTTTTCAAGGAGTATGATTGAATTTTGGTTCTAGTAGCAAGTTGACATACGTGTTATACGGATATTAAAGATGAATATGAGGTGCCCTTTGCTAGTGCCTCCTCTGTACAAAAGATCTTTCAATTCGGTTTCACCGTGTTTGAATTGATATGATGAAACGATTTGCACACATATATGGCCGCTATCTGCAAACTATTGGGCTGATGACCTTGTAGCTCAGTCAAAAGATGCATCCCACAAAAAGGTATGCTGTTGCTAAATTTGGCAGAGATCAAATGATTACCGTAAGTTGGTCGTAATTTGATTTTAACATTTGGGTGGCCGCCACTCCGTCTCAGTCAAGATGGCGGCGATATAAACATGACACTGAGGTTCCCATTGCTAGTGCCACCTCTGTACCAAATTTCGTTCAATTCGGTTTCACCGTGTTTGACTAGATAGGGGAATCGATTGGCACACATACATGGCCACCATCCGCAAATTATTGGGCAGATGACCTCGTGGTTTGGTCAAAAGATTCTTCATACATAAAGGTATAATATTATAATGTTACACAATTTGGTAGAGATCAGATGATTAGGTTGGTCGTAATTTGATTTAAGCTTTTAATATTTGGGTGGCCGCCATTACGTTTTCGTCAAGATGGAAGCAATATAAAATATGACACTGAGGTCTCCTTTGCTAATGCTACCTCTGTACCAAATTTCGTTTAATTCGGTTTCACGGTGTTTGAAAAGATAGGAGGAATCAATTTGCCCACAAACATGGCCACCATCCGCAACTTGTTGGGCAGATGACCACGTAGTTCGATCAAAAGATTCTTCATATGCAAAGGTATAATGTTACAAAATTTGGTAGAGATCAGATGAATAGGTTGGTCGTAATTTTATTTAAGCTTTGCACATTTGGGTGACGGTCATTACGTTTACGTCAAGATGGCAGCGATATAAAACATGACACTCAGGTACCCTTTACTAGAGCTACCTCTGTACCAAATTTCGTTCAATTCCGTTTCACCGTGTTTGAATAGATAGGGAGAATCGATTTGCACACAAACATGGCCGCCATCCGCTAATTATTGGGCAGATGACCTCGTAGTTTGGTCAAAAGATTCTCCATGCATAAAGGTATAAAGTTACAAAATTTGGTAGAGAACAGATGAACAGGATGGTCGTAATTTGATTTAAGCTTTGAACATTTGGGTGGCCGCCATTACATTTACGTCAAGATGGCGGTGATATAAAACATGACACTGAGATGCCCGTTGCTAGTGCTACCTTTGTACCAAATTTCGTTCAATTCCGTTTCACCGTGTTTGAATAGATAGGGGGAATCGATTTGCACACAAACATGGCCGCCATCCGCAAATTATTGGGCAGATGACCTTGTAGTTTGGTCAAACGATTCTTCATACTTTAAGGTATATTGTTACAAATTTGGTAGAGATCAGATGAATAGGTTGGTCGTAATTTGATTTAAGCTTTGAACATTTGGGTGGCCGCCATTACGTTTACGTCAAGATGGCGGCGATATAAAACATGACACTGAGGTGCTCTTTCCTTGTGCTACCTCTGTACCAAATTTATTTCATTCGGATTCACCGTGTTCGAATTGATAGGGGGGGGGGGGGGGACAGACATTCAGAGTACACACACACACTCACACACACACACACACACACACACACAGACAAACAATTTTTGGTCCTGTGTTGATCTCATAAGTCTACTTTCATTTTTTGCAAAAATCGAAAGTAGGCTAAAAATGTATCGTATTATCAACTGTTCATTCTTCAAATTCGATGCGTATAGAATGCCAACCAGTGGAGTCCTACGTAGAATAGTCTTGACCTGTGGCGGATATGATAATCCTAATAGTGAGAAAAAGAAACTTCTCAATTTATGCTGAAAGGTAATCTGTGGTCCGTTGCACAATTAGTTGGCCATGATAGTTCTTCTGGTTGCTGCTAAAGGTCTCTTGCAGATCCGCTGGCAAATTTTGTTTTAATTATATATATATATCCCATTGTAAAATGCTCAATGAAAAAAAAATCCACAGCCTGCTTCCAGTCTCCGACCGGGTCAGGAATGGAATGAATGAAGCCCCCATCTAGCGGCGAGGATATGAACTGTGCCGGCTGACGAGGCCTGACGCACTCCTCTGGGGCAATGATTAAATTAATGACAGATGAAATGAAATGATAGTGGACAGTGTTTCTGGAATGAAATATTTACAGGGAAAACCGGAGTACCCGGAGAAAAACCTGTCTGCCTCCGTTTTGTCCAGCACAGATCTCACATGGAGTGACCGGGATTTGAACCACCGACTCAGCGGTGAGAGGCCGGCGTGCTGCCGCCTAAGCCACGGAGGCTTTGTAAAATGCTCAATATAACGCTTAATTTTAAAACGTCCGAGTAATTAAAAAACAATAATTATAAAAAACAAGCAAAAAAAAAACAACTCTAGTAGGATTAGAACTCCGGTCATTCGGGCTGAAAGGAAGACTATATTTGTATTTTCAAATAAGAAGTCTAAATAGAGAGGATAGGTCATTGACTCTCACCAACGTTGGAGCGGGTTCGATTTGCAGTCAAAGGATGTCAGAGTTTCGAAGTGAAATGTCATATCCGATGGTTCGGACACATACAATTACGGGCTTCCTTGTATGCTTCGTTCCTTCGCGCTGAAGCGGCCATTCATTATCTTCAAGGAAGGTATTCACATTAAAACACACAGGGAAACAATTGGTTTTTACACCGATCAGGAGTTTAGTTAAACCTTTCGCTGTCATCAGGGAAGTAGACGACATTTTATAATTGTTGTTTCATTTGAAGGGCTTGGACATCGTCGACATTTAGCCCCGTTGCTTGGGTGCATGTTTAATTTGTCTGATAACTTGATGTCATTGTGGTATCTGTAGTAGTGTGTGTATTGGTAACTCAGTTGAGGATGGGAAGGAGGCAGCTGAGGCCTTAATTTAGGAACCATCTCGGCATTTATCTGGAATAGAAGTTGGAAACCACTGACAACCATGGCTAAGTGGGAGTCGAAACCACCTCTTCTCAGTTTTGCCTTACGGGGTTTAAAATACCCCTTTCGAACCCTCAGACCAAAATTCAATTTTTTGGCTGAGCCGGGAATCGACCCTGGGCCTCCGCAGTGACAGCCCTAACACCACGAGATGGATGACTACATTTTATGGGAATGAACGGTTCTACTGGAGAGCCACTTTTTCCCGAGGATCAGCGGAAAACAACCTTTACATTATTGACTGACAAAGACTGACTGACTGACTTGCATCTATGTTTACAAGTCTTGCGACGTAGCTGTGTTCGTTAAATCCTGCGCCGAGTCCGCGAAGGCACCTGAACCATGTCGGGATATCGGAACTTCGAAACTTGTCGCTGACTGTGGCTAATCTGAGTGTAGTTTTTCTCCAGGTTCTTCTATATTCTCTCCAGGCAAAATACCCGAATAGTGCTTGACACGGTGGGTGAGTGGTTATCGTGTCGGTCTACCAACACCAAGCTTTCAGGTTCGCTCCTGGCAGTGGTAACTGATTTTTGAAAGGCGACAAAATTCACGATACGCATGTAGTTGTCATGTTAAAGAACCCATTTGAATTCAGTAGACAGTGTTCATAATGGCAAAATTAATCTCGGGATTGTCCGCCAACACAATAGTTCCTCCTTTCTCTACTAGAAAGCGCTATAGTGTCAAGGAGCTTAGATATCTAACCTCCTTGACTTTCATAGCGCTCCAAGGAGCATTAAATTCGGCATGCAAGCTTCCCTCTGGGCGTCAACTAACAAAGCTTGCACCCGGCAGCCGAGGCCATACGATAATATTATTATTGCCGGAATAGTACCTTATTCCAAGCCCCTGGGCAGCTACTTCATCCCTGTCCCAAATAAACTTCTACAGTCATCACATACCTAGTTACAACATACAGGCCATCAGACAAATTCAACATACACCCAACTACACGCAGCTGATGACCAAGATGTTTCAAGATCCTTAAATGAATTAACAAGAGCAACGAAGTTTCACCCTATAGCCTTGCACGTTGTAGTGGTGGTTGTGACTGTACTGGTTCAGGGCAAAATATTGAGGTGATCCCGCGCAGCGATGTCTGTTCTGACACTAGACATGGGGCTGTCATTAATGAGGACAAGCTGCTCCAGTTGAATCTCAAGTTAGTCATCACATCTGCGTGATTTATTAAGGTATTACCTTCCCCTGCCAAGATTCCTAGTCTCTAGCAGCTTTACTGAATGGTGAATCTGTACGGTAATTGGGGTCAATGGATGTTAACCCCAGTTAACACCAATACAAGGCCTAAGGTTATGGTCAAACTGGAGGAGAGGTATCACTGATATTCACCAAACTCTGTAACAGGAAAAGTCTTTGAAATTCTTTAAATATAGAATATTCTCTGTATTAACTAGTAGAATATGAAGTATCTTATTAGCATGCAACCATTGAGTAGTTAACTGCGAACTCACAAGACGAATGTTTATCATGGTTCCTTATTTTCAACTCCAGACAAATGCTAAACCAGTATCGATTTATAGGCCACGGCAGATTGATTCCAACTGTTTCTCCTATGTCTTCCATTCTCATTAGTTTCATTTCTCGGTAACTCCTCTCCATGCCACGGTTTTCCGTGGTTTCTCACTCCTAACTTAAGGCCATGGCCGCCTCCTTCCCAATCCTCATCTGAATTTCGAATGCACACCCTAATGCATCCAGCACAATATCACTGGTTATCATATAAATTTCCTCACACACCCCAATACTCGGGGATAAATGACCACCGTGTCTAAGCACCACAAATACAACAACAACAACAACTACAACCGAACACTGTGTGCACATCCAACTAATAATTCAGTTTCTGTTCTCGCGCTAAATCGTTAGACATTGTTGCCAAATTCCATGATTTTATCCTGGATTTGCTCCTCATCACTGTTTCCACTCTCCTGGCGCAGACTCGTGAATTGTCTAGCCGTGTCCTTCTGTATGGTGTTACTCCTTGAGGGCTACTTGGGAAGCTGTTCTAAACATGTAATAGTGCTTTGCACTTAGTCAATGCTGCATAGCCCTCTCTGGAATTCTCTCTGACCCTGTAATTGTAAACACAAAGGTAAGGTCTACGGAACAGCCGTGGGACGTACAGTGTTGTATGGGGCTCCATCCATATTACGTGATCAAAGAGCAAAGGCTTCTCTTTGTTACTAAATGCCATTGCCGTGTGAGTAGTCGGTAGCATGCCGAACTGCTATGCCCAAGATCGTGGGTTCAAACTCGGCCGAAGTTGTCAGTATTTTAAGAGCGTTAAAACCCTTCGGTATGCCCTCCGTCGGAGGGGAGGTAAATCCGGTGGGCCCATGTCATAGATTTATGGCATGTAAAAGAAACTACCACTGAAATTAGTTGTGTGTAGACAAATTTGTTGGTTATGTTTGGCTGGTTAGAAATGCTCTATCAAGTTCCAACATTCGCCGCTAGGTGTTAGTGAGAGTAGCATCTGGTAGCCAAAGTTGGAACCACTTGAAATTGAACTTGTTGGGAGCCTCGGGCGTTCAATCACAAATGCCCAGCTATAGTCATTGGCTGCAATTCATATATAATAATAATAATAATATATTTTTTTACGTTTTTCGAGGAAAACCGTGGGGAAATCTTCAAAAGCCAGATTGCAAACTTCCGGACGTACAACTGTGCAGGATTCTTACCTACTAAAAACCCACAAACCCTATAGGCTACTTGGCTTATGGCCACCCCGGAACTCCCTGTTCAGCCTTACTTCTGGGTGGAGCCACTGTTACGACCAGAGGTCTCAGTCAATTTCATTTAACGTGATGATAATCATCTTCACTGTCTTCAGCAACCAATCTTCTCGGTTCCTCTTCTTTTTTTGTTTTGTTTTCAGCAGCTCAGAGATGTAGACAGCAATCTGTGCCCAACTTTTTCTGCTGCTGAGCATTTTATCCACCACGTTGTCTGGTGTAATGACTCCAACTTTTGTCTCCAGAAGCCTTCGAAGATTTCTCCACCCCAAGCATGCAAAGAATGTGTGCTGAACGTCGTCCCATTGATCATCACAATAACGACACCGTGAACTTGGTGAAATTCCCATTCGAGGTATGCTTCATAATAACCATGGCCAGAGAGAAACATGGTAATGTAATAATTATCTCACCAAGGCGGACCGGGTTCGATTCCCGGTCAATGCATGTGAGATTTTCGATGTTAATTGCCATGTCCTGTGGTTCGGATTCCACGTAAAACGGAGGTCCCGTGGCTTATGATCGCGAGATTAACGGTCACGTTAAACTACAAGCTTCCTTCCTTTTGTAATAATTAACCTCACCATATTCCCTCGACAACTATGGCTTCAGTTGCTTGATGAGCCTAGCGGTCCACCTGCCCGATGTTCCCGTTCCCATTATTCCTGCCATTCCGAAGAGATCTGTCTCTTTCCTCCCTCTTCACGCGTATCTTAGAATGCTCGTCTTTGCGCAAGTATATACGGCGCCTTTCCTTGGCCAGGATGTAAATGGGTATCGCCCCAGCTATTACTAGCACTGCCGGTCCAGACACTGTACGATAGGCAGAAGTTATTCTGAGGGCAGCTCTTCTGTGAACAGAGGTTATCCGCTTCCTATACATCTCAGAGCCAAGAGCTACTGACCAAATCTCTGCACCATAAACAATAACTGATTCCGCCACTCTCATAAGCAGTTTCCTCGTCAATGGTGAAGGGCCGCCAATATTAGCCATGAGCCGCGACAAGTTGTTAACAATTCTTGCAGCCCTATCAGCAATCTTGCTGATATGATTCCAGAATGTTAGCTTGCTGTCAATCATAACACCCAAGTATCGAACAGCAGGAGTTCTTTCTATCACTTGATTATCTACTAGCATTGGTACAACTCGTGGAACTCTCTTCTTAGTAGTAAGGACTAGTTCTGTTTTATGAACTGCTAGTTGGTGACCATGTTCATTCATCCAGGTGGAAACTCTCCACATTACCTGATTAAGTTTAAGTTGCAGACCCTCCATGGAGCGCTCCATAATTAGCACAACAAGATCATCAGCATATCCCACCAAAGAAGTGTCCTCTGGCATCTCCATCCGTAAAATGCTGTCATAATTTACGTTCCATAAATCAGGACCTAGCATCGAGCCTTGAGCCGCCCCCGCTGTTACCTTGCGACACTTGACTCCTTCATCTGTGTCATACTGTATCCAACGATCACAAAGATAATTCCTCAGAACAGACGCCAAGTAGCGAGGAATGTTAAATGTTGTTTCAAGTGCAGCTATTATGTCAATCCACCGGGCAGAATTGAAGGCATTTTTCACATCCAGAGTAACCAGTAAGCACATTTTCCTAGAGAAGTGGTTTCCATGCTCAATGGATCTGACAGCCATCACCACTTCTTCAATGGCGCTGAGGGTGGACTTACCCTTAACAAAACCGTATTGTTTGGGGGACAGACCTCCTGCAGCAACAATCGCTGCCTGCAGCCTTCCTTTAATCATCTTCTCAAACAGTTTGCCAGCCCTGCCCAACATGCATAGAGGTCTCTGACCTGAAGCAATAGTGGGATCTCCTTTGCCTTTAGGCATGAGCACAAGCCTGGCCACTTTCCACGGGATTGCAAAGACTCCCTGTAGTAAACAACAATTATATATATTCAGCAAAACATCTGGTTCCTCTTCGGATATCACCTTTAACACTTCAGCAGGAATTCCATCCGGCCCTGGCGCCTTCTTATTCTGAAAAGATCGTGCTGTAGTTTGTAATTCCTCTCTAGTGAATAGCGGAATATCATCAAGCATCACCGGAATGTGATCAAGAAATCTCTCTGGATGATTAGGAAATAGCTCATCTATAATAGTTTCCTTCTGGGATGCCGTCATAGCAGCAGTAGATACCATAATGCCGCCGAGCTTCTTATTGACAACTTTGTAGCCCAGACCCCATGGGTCCTGATCCTGATCGTTAATGAGCTCGTTCCATTTATGTGCCTTACTTTGAGCAATGGCCCGTTTGAGAGCCCTCATCGCTACTCTACACTCTTCTATCGCATTTGCAAACTCTAGAGAATCTCTGCAGAGCCTTTGTGCCATTCTCCTTAATCGAAAACGCAATCGTCGAGCCTCTGCTATTTCAACGTTCCACCAATAGGCTGGCCGTTTGTTCGGAAAAATCTTCTTTTTGGGCATGGATGCTCCGCAAGCCTTAACAATGAGATCAATGGTCGACCTAACCAGGGTTTCTGCAGACCCCGCGGGACTATGTTGAAATAAATCCTCCAGAACTTGTTTCCCTTGTGCTATTACTGCAAGAAGAATTTCACCATCCATGTGATCAACGTTCCATCTAAACGGTATTGGAATTTCATGGACTAGGCCTCCTCGAGTCTTAGTATTAAAAAGGATGTATCTATGATCACTGCTGTTATAATCTAGCATTACCTGCCAGTCTGCAATGTAAGCAGCAAGATCTGCAGAGGCAATCGTTAGGTCTGGTGTTGTTCCGTTGTGCCCAGGCCGACAAATTGTTGGAACATCACCGCTATTTAGCAGCACCAAGTCCAACCTATCAGCCTTCTCAAAAATTCTATGGCTTCTCCCGTTTGTATGAGACAAGCCCCACTCAACTGCTCGACCATTAAAATCACCGGCCACCAGAATACCCCCAGTTACTGTAGCTAGGAAATCCTCAAGGGCAGATAGTCGGGTCTCAAACTGCCGAATTGATTCATTGGGTGTTAAGTAACAGCTTACATAAGAAATAGTTCTGCTCTTGACCCAGACAAAGCCATTTCCAGCACCAAACTTTTCAATAAGAACTCTGCTTGCATCCGCTACCCATATAGCAGCCGTCCCACTTTCATCAGAGTACCAAGATGGAATATCCCTGTTCTTATATTGATCGCTAATAAGCACAACATCAATATTCCTTCCCGCGGCAAACTGAACTAGGAGATCGTTAGCCACCCTGCTACGATGAATGTTGCCTTTTAGAAATCTTAGCATTTTGACTGTTTTGCACTCTCCAATGCACGTCGAAAGACAGCACACATACCTGACCCGATCACATGGTCGTCATTCTTGCCTTCACCCGCGCAGATCGAGCATTTTGGGGCAGTCGTGCAGTGAGCAGCTTTATGCTCCTTTCCCCCGCATCTGTAGCACAACTTCGACCTGTCAGGACCCGTACATTGTTTTGCCATGTGACCATAGCCCATACATCGAAAGCATTTCAGCACATTGGTCCTTTTCCGAATACGGCAGCTAACCATGCCTATCTTAATATGCTGATCAAGGAGCAACTCATTTGCCCATTGGAGTTTACCACAACTATGGCCATACGCTGTTCTCTGGAATTGGGCTTGGTAATAGTAACTTTTATTTCACCCATGTTATCCTTAAGCCGGTCCTCTAATATCGCCTGGACTTCCTCTGCTGTTGTAAGACAGTACAAATCCCTAATTTCCAAGGTTATGGTAGGAGCCAACATTTTGACTTCACCCAAACCCTCTGCTGCTTTGGAAATCATCTCCCTGAACTTAAATTTATCTCCATTTTTCCCTTTCATTTCAAGGCCAGTCGACTTTCTGCGAATCGATTTAAGGTTTACGCCACTGCAATCAGATGTTGCTTGCTGACGCAATGATTGAAGAACTTCTGAATATGTCTTCCCCTCAGTAGGCTTGATAACAATTGCCTCGTTACGTCTCCTAACCTTCGTTTTATTTCCCTTCTGATGTAGAGAATGATTACTTCTAAGTTCTCCCTTTTCGTCCTCCAGAATAACTTTACCGCTATGACCCCTGTGTTTCCTTGTTCGAACTGTTTGCCAGGCATCTTCTGCTAACTTCTCCACGGGAGGTTCAATGACCACAATTTCATTTGCAGATATGTTTCTGGAATTGACACTGCTCTCAATAATAGTGATCATTGTTTCTCCTTGATTTGCAGCCTTCTCGCATATGGGAGTTCTAGGTCGAGTGATAGTAGTGACCTCTGTTGCAAATCTAGTTTTTCGGCAGTGATCGAGGACATCAAAAACCTCTACTAACTGCGCTAGGCTATTCTTGATGTTATTACTCTCATTTCTTTGAGTTTTGGTAGCTGCCATCATGATCTTCAGTAATCCTATTCCTTTCAGAATCTCTGACTTTTCATTTATGTCTATTTCATTTCGACATTTACCGTTGTCCGCAGTGAATCTCAATTCATCTGAACCTCCATTCTCACCCGAGATTATTGTACTCTGCCTCGCCATGATATTAGACACAACGTCCAGCTCCCTAGATGAAGTAGTTCTTGCAGACGCCACACATCGCGCGCCATTGGAATCTCCCACTTGGGCCTGAGCGCTGGTTTCTGCGCCGCTTACAATCTCGGTGGATTCCACACACAATCTCTCCATGTCACCAATCTCTTCTCTTCTGTTGGACATAACCTTACTTTCCACAAGCGACGGGGACACAATTCCTGAACAGATGGAAGAATTACTCACCCAGCCACCCCTCAGGTAGAGAAATCACTTCGTCATGCGGAAGAGGCACTGCCGCACAAAACCCAACTCTTTTAACTAATATAGTCACTGAAATATACCGTCAAACCCACTTAAACCACGAAAGCCAAGACGCACCAACCGCTCAGTACGACAACCACCAATAATATTAATAATAATAATAATAATAAGGCAAACATTAGAATTCCCAGTTGCAAAAAGGACGAAGAAGATCTCACATGACGTAATGGTCCACCTTGTGCCCGATACCCCAGCCTCGAATTGGGTGGCCCGGCTCATCACCACAACCCGCGGCAAGAGCCAGGTACAACGATGAAAAATAATGAAAAACAAGTAGTTCCGTGAAAATCTAAAGCCTTTTATCATATATCCTACACATGTTAATAGCCTCTATCAACATACAAAATTTCAGTATGATTGATGTAATAGATTCGTAGATATTGAGAACCGACTAAATACTGCGGATGGACGCCATGTTGGAATTTTATAGATGTAGGCCTTATACCCCGTTTAGACGTCCCGGTTGCTATCGCGATCAGGCGCCGATCCAGATTAAGTTGGGACGTCTAAACTCAACAGGATAACATTATCGCGATCAACTTTCCCTCCAACAGGATCAGCCCGATCCCGTTCCCACAACGAGATAATCGCGTTCGCGGCCATTGCGATCGCCGGTGTGTTCTATCCTCCTGCTGTGTGAGTGAATAGGCAGTGGAAATAATGGCCATTTTGTATTACCTTGTGTTTTGAAAGCGAGAAGTACGTAAGGTTGGCCATGATGGTTGTATTTTTGTTGGTTGATTCAGATGTTTGAACATCGAGAGACGCGAAATGATGAACGGAGGCAAACATTGGTATGTTTAAACGCTGAAAAAAATATTAGCGTTGGGGAAAGTCGAAGAAGACGATTAATAAAGACATAAATTTGTCATAGACATAGAAGGGATTCCGATCGGGCCAAATGACTCGGGACGAACAAAGAAGAATTTATGCAATAAATATATGTGCATAAATATTTCAAAATATTTTTATTTCCACACCACGCCTACACGTCTCCTCAGGATTTGTATATATTTAAGAATATACATTAGTAGGTTGAATTATGTATAAATAATAACTGAAATACCTCAAAACTGGAGGAAACCAACTACTGTAAATTTCTGCCATAACACTTGGAATTCAAAAGTTGGCAGACTTTATCGATGCCATGCTGTTTTACTCGATTATCCTGTTGTTTCATGATGGGACGTCTAAACACGTACCAATGACAAATGCCGTTGATCGCGATTGGATATTATCCAGATCAGAGATCATCGGGATCGCGACCGAGACGTCTAAACGGGGTATTAGAGTTATGTACTGTTACATGAAGATTATTATGTACGTGAAGTATTCAAACTTCAATCGCATGATTAGGATACAAGAAGTAAAAGCGAGATTTTAATGTTTCGCACAGCTGCCATTTTGTGGTTATGGAAACCATTGAAATAAATTAGATGCCAATGGATTAACATTTGTATAAGGATTTACTGTACCAAGTGTCACTGCACTCGGATGGTTAAATTGCGAGAAACGTTCATGTGAATATTTATAATTCGCGTCGCCGCAATGTTGGCTTAGTCATCACCAGATTATTGCAAGTCCTATAGGTGAACTTATGTTCGTAGCCCCTATGAAGATTTAAAAAATCAGTTTGATTCCTGTAATAGATCAGTAGATATTAGATCCCTCTAAATATTTCAGATGGTCGCCATGTTGGATTGTTATATGTATGGGCCATAGAGTCATGTACCATCATCATCATCAACATCTTGCACAGCTTACAGCCAGTGGCAGGGTCTGTTTGGAACACAAGCCTCTCCAAAGTCTTCTGTCTTCCCACCATCTCTCAGCCTCCACCCTTGTCCAGTCTTCTCCTCTCTTCTTCACGCTTTCTTCCACCCCCCTTCAGCCACCTGTCTCTCGGTCTTCCTCTCGGTCTCTTTCCTTCCCACTTCGTCTCATGTACCCTCCTGGGTATCCTCTTCTCCTCCATTCGTTTTACATGTCCATACCTTCTAAGTCTAGATTTCTCTAGATCATCCTGTAATGGTTCCTCCTTCATTAATTCTCTGGTCCTCTCATTTCTTATTCTGTCCATCTTTGTAGCTCCAATACTGCTTGTCAAGAACCTCATCTCACTGGCCTGTATTTTGCTCTTCTCCCTTCCTTTCATAACCCAGGTCTCCGAGGCATACGTCTGGATAGGGACATAGTACGTCCGATATATGATCTTTTTGCTGTTCTGAGGGACATCCTTGCTCCATAACATGCTTCTCACACTCTTCCGGAATGCTTCTGCCTGTCTGCCCAGCTCATTTATTTCTCTATCGTTTCTTCCATTATATTGTATCAGGCTTCCCAGATACTTGAAACTCTCCACTTTCTTCAGCTGTTCCCCACCAATTGTTATTCCCGTTGTGGTTCTTTCCTTCTTCCTTGTTGTGATCACCATCTCACTCTTATTTATGCTAAATTTCATCCCATATCCTTGTATTATTCCTTCCCACACGTCCAACTGTTCCTGTACCTCCTCCTTGTTTCCTCAAATCATCAAATCATCTCAAACACCATTGCTTTCATCTTTCCTTCCCCAATTACTTGTGCTACTCGGGACATTATGTCATCCATCACCACAATGGAAAGTAACGGTGAAAGTGCACTTCCTTGTTTCAGGCCGTTTCTCTGTTCCAACCAGTCCGATCTCTCTCCTCCCACTTTCACACAGCTCACACTTCCCTTGCACATCTCCTTTATCCTCTTTATAGTCCATTTCTCTACTCCTCTATCCTCCAGGGACTTCCATACTTTGTTTCTGCATACACTGTCTTATGCTTTCTCAATGTCCAGGAAGGCCATCAATAGATCTGTTCCATACTGATAGTGCTGTTCTTGTAACTGCCTTTCAGCATAAATCAAATCCACTGTGGACCTTCCTGCTCTGAAGCCATGTTGCTCTTCCCTCATCCCTCCTTCTATCCTTGTCCTAATCCTCCTTTCCAAAACTGTCTCAAAGATCTTTGCACAATGACTCATCAGTGTTATTCCCCGGTAGTTTCTGCATTCTGTTCTACTACCTTTCTTGAAGATCGGGACAATTATTCCTTTTTTCCAGTCCTCTGGGGTCTTCCTTTCATTCCATGCTGTCCTCATCTCTCGGTACAACCATTGTATCCCCACCTCTCCTGCTGCTCTCACCATCTCCACACTCAAATCATCCACACCCGGTGCCTTCCCTCCTTTCATCTTCCTCACTGCATCTTCCACTTCTTTCCATGTTAAGTCCTTTTCTGTTTGCAGTTCATCTTCCTCTTTCCCGATTTCTTCCTCCTCGCCGTGGTTTCCATTTCGGTTCAGAAGTTCTTCAAAATATTCTTTCCACATTTTCTTCAGTTCTTCCCTACTTTCTATCTCTTGTCCCCTTTTGTTCACCATTCTAACATAATCCGTAGGATCCTTCCACCTCTTATTTTTTACCATCTCATACAGGACCTTTTTTGTACCTTCACTATCCTCCTTCATCATCGTTGTCCACTCTTCCATCCACTTTCTCCTCTCATCATGTACCATTAACAGACAATTATTGCGTCGGTCCTTTATTCATACTTTCACTTCGATCGCATGATCACGGCACATGAAAAAAACTTAATTTTAAAATTCGCATAGCCGATTATCTTGAGGTTATGTAAACAATTGAACTACATTAAATACCAGTGCATTACAATGTGTATAAACATTCGCTGTACCATGTTTCATTGCGTTTGGATTATTAAATCGCGAGAAAAGTCCATTTAAAACATTCAAATTCGCTTGGCCGCCAATTTCGTTTTGTAGTTAACCGGTTTTTAAAAGACTCAGAGTTGAACTTTCAGCAGTGCCCTTTATCTCCGTATAAAATGTCAGGGTGATACCGGTAATAGTTTCAGAGATATAGAATGCCGGTTAAATATTTCGCACAGGTGCCATCTTGAGGTTATGTAAACAATTGAACGAAGTTCGATGCCGGTGCATTACAATGTGTATTAACATAAACTGTATCGAGTTTCATTGCGTTTCGTTGCTTAAATCACGAGAAACGTCTAAACGTCGCAACTTGGCTTGGCAGCCATGTTGGTTTTGTAGTTACCAAGTATTCAAAAGTCACATAGGTGAAATTCTTGTAGTTCCCTTTATCACCTTAAAATATTCCAGGGTGATATCGGTATTAGATTCGGAGATATTGAATGCTGGTGAATTATTTCGCACAGCCGCCATGTTGGATTGGTGAGACGGAACAAATTTTGAAGGGTACGATCGGGGTCGTCCGGAATAGTGTTATGAACTTACCGAGTTTCATTGAAATCGCTCCAGCCGTTAAGAAGTTATTAGGGAAGGGGACACACATCATCACAAAGACCATCACACACACCATCACACACGAACACACAGACAGACACACGGACAAAAGGTGATCTCATAAGCCTATTTTTTTTCATAAATGAAAATAGGCTAAAAAGATGTTCGTTTGTTCGTCTTTTATGCGTTCATAAACCATTCATCCGATTGCGATCGAATTTTGGTGAGTTGTTGTGCACACTTCCGGGATGGTTATAGGCATAGTTAATCCAATTTTAAATAGATAGCGCACGAGTAGTTTAAACGAATGTGTGTTGGCGATGCGATAAAATTTTGGTGAGTTGTTGTGCACAAAGTCGCTCATGCGTTCATATAGCCTACCATTCATCCCATTGCGATGAAACTTGATTGAGATATTGTGTACATTTCAGGGATGGTTTCGGGAGTAGTAAATCCACTCAACAATAGGTAGCGCACGAGTAGATTCAACAATTGTGTGACGACGCGGAAGCGTTTCAACAAATTCCGGCATGCGTTCATATACCATTCGTCCGATAGCGATGAAACTTGGGTGAAATGTTGTGAACACTTCAGGTAAGGTTACCGGCTTGGTAAATCCATGTTACAATAGGTAGCGCACGAGTAGATTCAACAAATGAACCACCACGCACGAAGCGTTTCAAAAAGTCCGGTATGCGTTCATATACTATTCATCCGATCGCAATGAAACTTGGGTGAAATGCGGTGTACACTTCAGGAAAGTTTTTTGGCTTAGTAAATCCACTTTTCAATAGGTACCGCACAAGTAGATTAAACAAATGGGCGGCGACGCGCGAAGTGTTTCAAAAATGTCCCGTATGCGTTCATATACCATTCGTCCGATAGCGATGAAACTTCGGTGAGTTGTTGTGTACAATCCAGGGAAGGTTTTAGGCTTAGTAAATCCATTTTACAAAAGGTAGCGCACGAATAGGTACAAAAAATGAGCGACGACGCGCAAAGCGTTTCAACAAAGTCCCGTATGTGTTCGAATACCATTCATCCGATTGCGATGAAACTTTCGTGAATTGTTGTGTACACTCCATGAAAGGTTTCTGACATAGTAAATCCATTTTACAATAGGTAGTGTACGAGTATATTCAACAAATGGGTGACGGCGCTCGAATCGTTTCAACAAAGACCCACATTCGTTCATATACCATTCATTTCATTGCAATGAAACTTGGGTGAGATGTTGTGTACACTTCAGGGATGGTTTCTGGCTTAGCAGTTCCACTTTACAGTAGGTAGCGCACGAGTAGATTCAACAAATGAGCGACGACCTGCGAAGCGTTTCAACAAAGTCCCGTATGCGTTCATATACCATTCGTTCGATGGCGATGAAATTTGGGTGAGTAGTTGTGTACACTCGTAGGAAGGTTTCTGGCTTCGTAAATCCATTTTACAGTAGGTAGTGCACGAGTAGATTGAACAAATGAGCAACGACGTGCGAAGCGTTTCAACATAGTCCCATATGTGTTCATATACCATTAATTTGATAGCGATGAAATTTGGGTGAGATGTTGCGTACCCATCAGGGAAGGGTTATGGCTTAGTAAATCCATTTTACTGTAGGTAGCGCACGAGTAGATTCCAGAAATGAGCGACGGCATGCGAAGATTTCAAACACGTCCCGTTTGCGTTCATATACCATTCGTGCGATAGTGATGAAACTTGGGTGAGAAGTTGTGTACTCTCCAAAGAATCTTTCTGGCTTAGTTACAATAGGTAGCGCACGAGTAGATTCAACAAATGAGCGACAACGCGCGAAGCGTTTCAACAAAGCCCCGTATGCGTTCATATACCGTTCGTCCGATAGCATCGAAACGTGGGTGAGATGTTGTGTACACATCCAGAAAGGTTTCTGGCTTAGTGAATCCACTTTACGATTGGTAGCGCACGACACGCGAAGTGTTTCAACAAAGTCCCGTATGCGTTCATATACCATTCGTCCGATAGCGATGAAACTTGGGTGATATGTTGTGTACACTCCAGGGAAGGTTTCAGGCTTAGTAAATCTATTTTACAATAGGTTGCGCACGAGTAGATTCAACAAACGAGCGATGGCGCGCGAAGCGTTCAAACAAAGTCCCGTATGCGTTCATATACCATTCGTCCGATTGCGATGAAACTTGGATGAGATATTATGTACTGAACCTTATGTCACATTTGCCATGTGACCTCTTTGGCTCATGTAGAGTTCACCATCCATGGAGGAGGCCGATTGAGCGCTCATTTGACTTATATGAGTTGCCGTGCCTAGAGTGTATTATATTTTTTATGTTTAGTAAAACACATGATTTTCACCGATGTTGTAAATATTTTCAATGCACAGAAGAAGAATATGATTTATTAAAAATAAGAGACATGATTATGAATGATCCCTAGTGAAAGCCATAGATATTTACATAGTCGCACACTTGACTATTGACTAGAGAGTCCATCCGGCATCTTGATGAAACAGTCGTTCTCCTATCGCAAGCATGATAGCTTGACGTGTAACATTTGACAGGCATGGTCCTGAACAACGTCAAAACGTGCTCGACATAATCGAGGAATATCAGTATCATTTAACTCAATCTGATATATAAGGGTACGCATTTGCGTGCAGTATAACTGCTGAGTGCATTTAAAACCATCAGAAATAGTAAGTTCTGAATATTTGTGATATCTCAAGTACTATCTAACACAGGCATTGAGCACACTGCCAAACCACGTTTTCATAAGTCCAGCGAAATTTATAGAACAGTGCATGACAGTTTACAGTTTACGTGTACATTTAAAGTAAACCATTTTTTTTAGTGTACTGTAGCACAAGCTACAAGATTTATATTCTGTGAGCGGAAAACCAATGGCCTTTATAATTTGCTAACCGCTACACCAGTGCTAATTCAGTGCAATTGCTATTTGAGGCGTAATAGTGAATTCAGTGCAACCAAATCTCACGGCATCATGGCATTATTAACGCACATTTATTGTACAGAAGAAATGCCAATTATTCATTCAACTATATCTGTAGTAACAAACCCCATGGGATGGCGGGGTTTAGCGATGGTTGGATCGCACTACAAATGGATTACCGATGGCTGGATCGCACTATAAAGCAAGCACGTGGACTACAGGTATTCCATCTACATGCCTAACTTGCTACTTAACCATGCAAGCAAATATGAAGAGCACACGTGAGTCTGGCGGATTGCCGAACATATTTTATGTACGATCCCGTTTTTGGGGATTAGATTAGTTATGACCTTACGACGCACATTCCTAGGTAGGCTTTATTGATAACATGTACTCTTAGTGGTGGAGGAACCACAAAATATAGTATCATTTGCACTTGCTGAGGATAAATGCATTTACCAATAGTTTTTGTAGATAACGTTTTTATATAACTTCGACAGAGCATCGAACCAACACTCTTTAGCGTGTAGGAATTGTGACAAAGTCATGTCTCAATAGTTGTACTTTATTTGAGCAGTGAAACTCAACGACCAGCTCTTGGCCGTGAAAGAAGCCAATGTCACACTTTATTTTGTTTATTTTGACCTTGTAAACGCGATGGCAGCGCACTCTTTTCTTGATTAAATTACATAGAAGGCAGTGGGCCCAGTAAATACCGAACATTACTACCAGAAAACCCGTTTATGCATTGTGGAGAAGTGAAGGAAATAACTGTATTAATTTGACAAGCAGACGACTGCCAAATCAGCTATGAATTGAAACATTATAAGATGAGCTGAGCAAGCTATCTTGGGTTCGAAAGAACGGGTCATTTTATAGGACGGTAATCAAAAGACCCTGGTTTATAATACTAGATTTCCAGACATTAGGCGTCTGATATATAAGTAAATGAAACACCTTTATATAAATTCAGAGTATGCAGCTGTTGTGGCAGCACTATTAAACCTTATCCTCAAGTTTGGATTGTATAGATTTAAACAGAACTATGTTGTGTTAAAACGCACTACAGCGGTAGGATATGATTACCCTTAGATGCAAGTACAAGTTTTAGTACTTTATGGGCTGGTAACGTGTACGACTTTCGACACGTCATTACAGCGGATGATCAATGGATCAGTGGTATTGATCAACACACAGATGTGTGATTTGAGGTTGCGGAATTGATTTTCTTCCAAATATGTGTTTGTATTGGATGTTTGGTACACCAATTGTTTACACTACACGAGTTTAACATGGTCATTAAAAATACAATGGAACTGATAGGACTCAACTAATCTGATAAATATAAACGTAATAATCAAATATCAGGATTTTCAAATAAAACTCAGTATAAACCAAAAGCTAGGAACTCTAATAAAATTTATCCAAACCTATAATCTTAAATGAACCTTGATGACCACAACTTAGATTTGCTCCTTCGATTCTTTTGAAATACAAATATAGCTTCCCCTATTCAGCGACGACAGTCAGTATTTACGTGTCTAAACGCGGTAACTAACTGATAATGCGATGTTAGACATGTTTTACTCATGCTATCGCCGACGTAACTTTTCTCTCTCACCACAAACATGACCCAAGTACACAAACAGTGGATTTGCGAGGTAGGAAGGTAACTGCAGTGGCGCCCATTGCGCACTTAATTTAAGAGTGTTTACATGTTACTCATTTGTGTTGTAATTAGGATAGATTTTTCATACTTTCTGTTAGGATCAGAATGTGCATAGCTTTAGCTTGGAAATAAATTTTGGATGAAACGCTTTCTCGTTTACATCGTTGCTATTATTATTAACGTACGATAGGCATTAGATTAAATGATTTTAACGATAAATGTTGGAGATGACACCATCATAGCGTAGCCTTAAACATATTGTGCTTTAAATGTAACTAATATCTTGCATTGTAAACAAGTAAATAACTCACCTTGCTGTAGAATCATTCTTGTACTATTACTATTATTGAATCTCCGAAGTAATTGGATAGGGAAAATCTACGTATCATTATCTTAGATTGCATTCTTTGTTTCTTCCATTTTTGCGTAGGACATCGAGAGGCTTAATTTGTTAGGATTATCGCACGGAGACGACTTACGTTATTATGAACATTGTTAGCACGGACTCGCCATTTTTACCTCTCGGAAGTAGTTAGGGGTCTGCCACTTTTTTGAATAAACTGAGTGTGATTTAAATGTAAGCCTTGCCTCTTTATTGTATTTGTTGAGTTTGTATTCCTCTGAACTGGTAGTTTTTCCTCTCATTACACCCGACAACCCCCGAGTACAGTTTCTTGAGTGCTTCCCCAGTTCAAGAATGCATTCCTTCCCGACCTATATGTCTTCCTGGGAGATGGAGGTTTCGGAAGGGTCATTTAAGGTCAATGGCTCCCCGGAATCCTCGTCAAGCGGGCACAGTACACTCCAGGGAAGGTTTCAGGCTTAGTAAATCCATTTTACAATATGCAGCGCACGAGTAGATACAACAAATGACGACGGCACGCGAATCGTTTAAACAAAGTCCCGTTTGCCATTCATTTGATTGCGATGACACTTTGGTGGGTTGTTATGCACTCCACCACGAATGTTAGTAGATTAATTAATCCATTTTACAATAGTTTAGAGGCAGTTAACGTAAATTGAAAAAATATTGTGTACCCAAAACCACTTTGAAGAAACAAACTTACAACGCCAACACTTTCTTTGATTGGCATTGCAACGCATGCCGGGTGCAGCTTGTTTCTTATAAATTCGATGGTAAATTAGATCCGCCAATAATTAGTAATCGTTTCCATTTTCGTTATTATTATTATAATTAGGATCAAACGATCTAGATGTTAAGTTTATTATAATATTAATCACCACAATATAAAGTCTTCCAGGGCTGGGATTTTTAACATATATTTTTCTGTTAGTTTATAAGATTGAATTGTCAGTTCAGTAGTAGTTCTTATTATCATCCTTTAAGTAAATAAATAAATTAGTAAATTAATAAATAAATGAACAAATATACAATTATAATTTATCACTTTGAGTGTCATCAGACCACGACGTTTAAGAAGACTTTGAGATTTAATTATCACACCCAAGTACATGGGAAATAAACGACCAAGTTACTGCAACTCCCCTAAATGAAATAACAACACTATAGCTTTGTACGTAATTAGTAATAGATCGAAACTGCGTGATCACAAGTAACTTATCAAGTAATATGAGTTTATATCCATTTCCCAAATCGTAACTTTCGTGCTTCCCTCACAGCAATGTATTTGTTTCTATTTATCACGCAGCCAGAGACAGACGAGTGATTCAAAGGTCAGCGTACTGTCTTGTTGGACACGCCATGGACAGGCGACACATGTGGCTAATATTACTCCGGTTATGAATTTAAAAGCATATTGTAGGCTACGTCACGCGAAGCTGTCCGCTAGATTAGCATCATTTCTACACTATACCGTCAGACAAGTTGTGTACTCTCCCCACGCAGATCGTGACGAACGGTACATTATGCTTATTTCATCGCGCATGACTGCAAGGAGCAATGGAGAAGGAAAATATCAAGAGTTTCCTGTTTATTTTCGCCATCGAGTTGTCCATAATGTCCACTCTGGGTTTAAAGAAAAATCGGTTTCTCTTTCTCTCTCTGATGCATATTTGATGAATGTAGATATCAGCATGGCACATCATATTACATCCAGATTCAGTGGCTTAAATGAAATCAGCGAAAATTGCTGGCTCTAGAATTGTTAAACACGAGTTTCTACAATCTACGGGGTAGATATTTTTGCTACCAGATTATCATTTTAAACGATATTTATCATATCAATATGACTCATTTTAATAGAATCCATATGAAATTACGTGTTGGTCTGTGAATGACGAGGACCTGTTTATTAGGAATTTAAGGTTATGAGCGGTGTCGCGTCTATTAATCTAGTTGATCCTTATCGTATTCTTTATTTAGGCTAGTGCTGGTGGAAGCTACAAATCATCAAAAAAATGAGTTCCGTGTTATAAACTACAAAATCTGTAAAACACTCCCTTTTACAATAGATTAATATTTGTGCCAATAATAGTATAAAATACCGGTGTATCAACAATTTCACGTGAGGTTTCTTCTATGTCAGATGTTACACATCATATGCGACTACTGTAAGGCTCGTATTTTTTTTGAAAGAATTTCGTTTGTAGTTGTTGATCATCCAATGCTTACAACATCTTCATCTTGCAGTCAACTCGTTCCAGGTTCGTCGCTGAATCTTACTATTTTTTGCTTTTTAATTTTAGTATTCCACTTTTGAATACTTTATATAATTACTAACCAAACGCCTGTTACGTGTTGGCGGCATCGTGACACACACTAAACTGACAAGTTATGGACACCAAGCGTTAGACCACATTCTTTGCCGTATGTAGTTCACTAAATCTGTTACTACGAGCACTAGTGTTGACCCATACACGGGCAAATCAAATTCAAAGTATCTACAGGGCTGTCCGGAGGTGGGCGTACCCCATATTTGCTTGTTTGACGGTGGAGGATTTTTTTTATCTACATGTTGGCATCATTGATTGCAATGTTCTACTCATTTGTTTTCTGTTTCAGTTTGGTAACCTTGGTGACCGTTAATTTGGAGTTATAATCAACCATGTGTGATCAAAGTCCTTACAGCATTGAACAAATATTGGTAGTTGCGGTTTGGCTTCACGAATGACATCGCACAGGTGACACCATTGAAAGCGTTAAAGCGAAATGTACAGACCGCTTTGGTATTAATCCACCATGGAAAGCAACACTGTTGGGGAGGGAGAAACGTGCTTTTGCTACAGACCGTGTGAATGACCTTCCCTGAGGCGGTCGACCGATAAAACGGAGGGAAACTTGCCGTGAATTGGAAGCATCAGTGCAGCAATCTCCTTTAAAATCAACACGTAAAAGGTCTGCGGAGCTTGTCATTCCTCGGACCACCATGATGACTCACATGAAATAAGATTTTAATTGAAGGTTTACGGTCCAATGTATGTGAATAAACTGAGTGACGCCGACATGGATGCACGGAAAGAGGCATGAAGAACTCTTCTTAATGAGTTCCGTTCCCAACGATTCCGTGGTGCAGTCCTCTTCACAGACGAGTGTACTATCTACCGGAGTATGCATTCTCGGTACATTGTCATGTGGTGTAAGGAAAACCCCCGGTTTAACGAATAGCTGGAGAGAAACCCACCACACGTAATGGTGTGGGCTGGACTGAGTGCAACACACATTTTTTGGGTCTTTCTTCTTCGAAGACAAAGGATATTCTCACCAGGATATGCCTAATAAGTGGTTGGTGTCACAACTGCAAGAAAATGGTATCGGAGACACTGTTGTTTTACAACAGGATGGAACACCAGCGTACTTCGCGATTTACGTGCGCAATTACCAGAATCAGCCCCTTCCTGGCCGGTGGATTTGAAGAGGTTCTGCATCTTTACCAGTCCCTTTGCCTGGCCTCAAAGAATTCCCTATATAACACCTGACAATGCTCTCTGGGGTTTCATAAACAATAAGCAAGAAACACTCGATATCACACAACGCAGGAATTACGAGCAGCTATGGAACACGCCTTCACCCTCGCGACTCCGGAGTATCTCCGCAAAACATCTACGATTACATGGCACAGAATTCAGCTGTGTTACGACAAGGATGGTGCTTATACCGATCCTTATGACTCTTAAGGTAACTGTGTATAACAAACATTCAACCATGACGAGCATAATGTTGAAAATAAAGTGGGAGGTAACGTTCACTTTTGGACTACCTTGTATTTCCGTTTGGACTGACAAGTCATGCACATCAACAGTTAGACCCAGGCCACGGTTAGACCACATCTTTTGTGGCCTCAATCTATCACTACGAGCGCTAGTGCCGACCCATACATGATCAAATAAAAAACAAAATATCTCCTTCCATTTTGATAAATTCAGAAATCTCTTTCCCACAAATTGAAGATAGAGAATCAAAGGATACATTAAAACAATCAAAATTTAATTCAATTTATGTCTGGGGAACAAGTTTTATTTAAAAAACAAGCGTTTTAAGCATGTTTTTGCAATATATCATTTACGCTGGAAGTAATTTTCAAACTTTTATTTTGAAATATGGTAGAGCATTTCAACAAACATTCTGACACTTTTATGGGTCTTCTAGCTTTTCAACGTTTGACACAGTGGCCGCAGAACCTTATGCTTTTTATAAAGTGAACCCCTATTGTCTGAGTGCTCTCAGTGCCATTTAATTATTTTTTTAAACATTAATACAAAGCATGAAGATTAAAATAACACTTGTTGTTTCTAATGTAATGTGAAAATTGATTGTATTTTGGTGGATTATTTGTTTTGTATTCCTGTATTCTTATGCTGTATGATTTTCTAACAATGGTGTTTTATTATTATGTACAATGCATAAACCTCGATCCTATCCGAAGCGTAATATTCAAGACAAAAGACAATCAAATTAACAAATCTCTCTCTCTCTCTCTCTCTCTCCGCTTCGTTTAGTTCGAAGATTACTATTCTTCTTGATGCCCCACCTGAACCACTTTTTATTTTCAGATATAAGTAATTGTTCACCAAAAAACGTAATGTATGTTTTACTCCAAAATACTGTGTCCTCGGAAATGTAGACCATCGACTTCGATCCGCCAGGAAGTCATATTTTCTTAAAAGAAGAGCTATGTCCCCATAGTACTTTGGCACCTCTCGTTTCGTCACAAAAATGCCTTAATAATTCTTTCCCCTCCACCTCAGACCCTATCTGAATTTCCAAGCATGAAATGAAAGCTACTTCATGCCCTAGCTACATAATGTTATGGAGATACGTAAGTTATAAAAACTGCCATTCAATCAAGTCTGGTGCACGCCCAACCGTAGTGTTATGCGGGTTTGACGTGACACAGATCTGGCAGAGGCTGTCATCTTTTATACACATTAAAGCGAACCCTTTCATCCAGGCAACCGCTTTTTAACAATCTTTTTTTAAGGATATATTCCTCCTCATATCATCATTTAAAAATAGCCTACTTATTTTAGCGTTTTATGTTATAATAGACTAATAATAATAATAATGATAATAATAATAATAATAATAATACCAGGTGAGTTAGCCGTTGTCGGTACGGCGTGGCTGCAGGCAGTCGCTCACATTTGGGAGGCGAGGAGGTTCGAATCCCCCCACCGGCAACCTTGAAGATGTTTCTCTATGGTTTCCAATCTTCCTTCCAGGCAAATGCTGCGGTTGTACCCTAACTATAGACCTTAGCCACTACCTTCCAATTCGTCGTCCTTACACTCACACTTTCCTCTCCTGACACACAAGTGACGGTATTTGTAGCTCACCCCATGGGTGTCCGCATAGAAGCAGCTACAAACTCTGGAAAGTCGAACATGTCCTCGACACTCCCGACTCTAAACGCCATATGCTAAAAAAATACAATAATAACTTAATAATAATAGTAATATTTATTAAGCCTCCGTGGCTTAGGCGGCAGCACGCCGGCCTCTCACCGCTGGGTCCGTGGTTCAAATCCCGGTCACTCCATGTGAGATCTGTGCTGGACAAAACGGAGGCAGACAGGTTTTTCTCCGGGTACTCCGGTTTTCCCTGTCAAAATTTCATTCCAGCAACACTCTCCACTATCATTTCATTTCATCTGTCATTCATTTAATCATTGCCCCAGAGGAGTGCGTCAGGCCTCGGCAGCCGGCACAGTCCATATCCTCGCCGCTAGATGGGGGCTTCATTCATTCCATTCCTGACCCGGTCGGAGACTGGAAGCAGGCTGTGGATTTTCATTTTCATTAAACACAATGTGTTCAGGTTCTTACAATACTGTGATTGTCAGCAGTTCTCATCCTTAGCATAAAAGGTTAATTAGTTTGCCCTAGCTTGGCAGATGAGTATATGATACTGTGTCCACATAGGGTGCAGATGCACTGCTTTGGGGACGTCTGGTATCCTCTTTGTGGCCAGAATCAGAGATGAAATCTGCGGGACGCGGTCCTCGTGAAAATGTGTCGTGTATTTTCTTTCACTCTTCTGTTTTCACGGAAAGGGTTATACCAGGGGGCTCATTTGCCTCGTAAAATCTACTTTTAGGTGTCCTGCATGTACCAATGATGAACGAGAGGTCTAATGACTGAATACTTAAGGGGTAGACTTTAATGAAAGCAGGTTACGTCAGAATGCCAAGAGTTAACAACCAGACGGCCACTCACTACATGTTCCTCAGTGCTCTCGTCTAATGTGCCCCATTGCGTTATAAAACCTCGAGCATCGACGGCATTACGACCAGCTTCTCCAATGATTAGTATGATGTCCATGTACTTGTTGTAGAATACACCAGCCATTACCAATATGTTACCAGCAACTGTCGTATTGATGTACCACATATGAGCCTGTTACGCTCAAAAATGCGAGGTCTCATAACGCAATGGGGCGCATTAGACGGGTATAGCGTTGAGAAGCGGCCATCCAGTTGTTATATCCTTTGTATTCTGACGTAATTTGCTGGCATGCAGTATGTCCGCTGTAGAAATCAGTTATTAGACATCGCATACAGCAGTAGTGTATGCGAGACACTTAAGGTAGATCATACGGGTAGGTTATACCTGGTATAAATTTCCCGGTCTACGTCTGATGCTCTCTATCCTTGATGTGTGCCTCATGTGTTGGAGCTTTGAAGATTTTTGCTCATCATTAACTCTCTTACGAAGAAGTCCGTGTTTGCCAGTTGTCATACTATCCTCGTCCGTGTTGTTTTTGATACTAGGAATGCGCTATGTTGCTTTCACTACTTCTAGTCTCTTCAAGTATGCAGCGGCTAGAATGGGCCATATCTTGTTGAGAGCGTAGCTTGCGATAGTGGTGATCTTGATGGGAAAAAGGCGCACAGCAGTGACTAGGGAGATCTTCTCATGCTTTTTATATCGAACGTAGTGTACCCTTTTGAACAAAGGACCTTCAGGACAGGATTCTTTCCTCGGGGGCGGAGCGTTCCTACTTGAAGCTAACAACTGTCCTGGCATACACCATTTGGAAGATCGATAGGGCTGATCAATGAATCATCACACACAGAATTCAAATAAAAGGAAAGCAACTTTATTAACATTGAAGAAACAAATACAAACCAAAAAAAGAATGAGTAAAACACAATATCAAAATAAGAAAATCAAAATCTTAAGGAGAAATGAATTAAGGCGAATGTAAACTAATAAATCATGAAATTCTGAAGCAAATCCAAAATAAGTTTAAAACTCCAAAATAATCTACTCAAAATTACAAAATATCAAAATCAATCCAAACGGATTCCAAAAATAACAAAATTGAATAAAAAAAGAATGATCAAAATCTAAATTAATTGGATATCAATTAAATTAATTACATAATCAATTTGATTAATTAAGTGAATCAAAGCGATCAATCAAATCATTCAATCCCGATTGGGCAATATCAATCCAATTAAAGACCATTAATAAATTATTCAAATTAATAATTACATAAATTAATTAATCCATCTTTGATCAAACACGTAAGCAAAATTATGATCTGATCTCACTATAATCAGTATTGTACTCATTGAAAATTCCACACTGTGAGCTCATTACATCAAGCATCATGTCATCTCACCATAACGTAATGTACCATGTAAATTAACATTACTTTAATTAAATCATTCGTGCATCACACTATTAAGCAAGGGCTTTTCCAAACATGATCTAACATCATAATATAATCTGGCAATACCGCCTGTATGATCCCTTGTATGGATTAAAATACTCTCATAAAGATACACTTCTTATGCATCAAAATTCTTAACACAAACCTTGCCCCCCTTTTTTTGTAGATATAAAATTGGTACATTTATCTATGAGCTCTCGTGTATGCAACAGATGTACACTACAATAGGACTTGAGATATGCTATACTGGCACATTATAATAAACACCAATGCATGAGAACACGATTATCCAAGGATCGAACTCAAGATTCGATACCTCATTTCGGGTCTCGAATTCGATACTGTCTGTCAGAGTTTATGGGTGTATGTCAACTATACTAATATACAATAACTGAGATGCTTGCAATATCCCTTCAAATATCATCTTATGCAAGACAAAACCAAAGGCTAAAAATGAATGCTAGACTATATGCAAATTTGCATCAATGCAATAATAAGAATATTCTATGTTCACACTTCGTACGATGACAAATAACATTTGAAAACAACGATGAGGGTAGGCAACAACGATGTTTCTCCGACACTGTAAATAAAGGCATGGCACAACTGTATCTACAAAATATATTCACAAAATATGTACACAAATAGGTCTCGAAGTAAGGACCTCGACTTACCTGTTTCGGGCGTGGCATATCTGCGACCGTCGCTAGTATCAGAGAGAGAATACACTTCTACCTCAAATGGTTAATGAATACCTGCACCTTTCTGTAGAATACCATTATCAAATTAATTACTTAACTATCATTATTATTATTATCATTATCATTATTATTATTATTATTATTATTATCCAATATTATTCCCACAGTGATGTTAATTTGCAATGACGCTAGGACGCGAAAGGTCAATGGATATCTGTACCCTTTTACAGAATCCATTGATTATATAATTATTATTATCATTGTTACGATTCGTCACTGCGAGGACGCTAGGTCATGATAGGTCACTGTGTATCTGCACCCTATTACAAAATACCATTATTTAATGAGTTATTATTATCAGTTCAAAAATGTGCTCAAACAAACACAGACTTAAACTTGGTACGGGAAACATATGATTTACTAAAAGCTCGGCTTTCTACACGGCCAAGAGGGGAGTGACGTAGGTACCGCTAGCCTAAGGGTGAGAAGGAAAATGTCAAATGACCTTGGCCTAGGACAAACATGTGTTGAGCCAATACACCCAGTGGTAACCAAAAGCATCCTACTAATCTTGCACCAAATAAGCGAAATGAAATATACGAGGAGCTAGTCTCGTAAGCCTAGTGGTCTCCTGTTCGAAGCTGAGCGTGGTATAAATTTTGGAACATCATTTCACTCAAATAATTGCAAGCGCCGTTCGGCTTTACCTCTTATCTTATGGCATGCCTCAATACACACTTCTTACCTTTTTATTTCCAGTTGGCGACATCATGGGACACATGGCGATGTCCGCTACAACCTAACTGCACATATTTCATAATTCTTACCATTTTTTTCTTTCATTCGTCGTAGCTTACCTGGGATCACATGGGACCATCCCAATACCATATTTTGCATGCCTTTATCATAACCTTTCTGCATATCACCACGACCCAATGCTCATAAATGTTCCAAAGCACTCAGACAGTTGTTCAGTGCACTCTCTCACAAATCGTATCTTACCTGATTAGAGCAAATATATTGGAGACGCAAAGGTAACGTTCCTAGCTTACTTTCAGGGTGTAGCATAGCTAATTAAATATCTCACCAGGTGTCAAATCAAAATACCATCATTACGGAATTGAAAATTCCGCTCCATCACTCGTGTTATTGTCATTATTATTATTATTATTATTATTATTATTATTATTATTTCTACATTATCATTAATAACTTGTGTTATTACTATGTCTGTAAATATATTCGAATCTCTCTCTCTTTCTTACCCAAAACCACATGCCTCACTCTGGGCTTCCTCCGTCTTATCCTGGGCTGAAATACACATACTCTAGCAAATAAATAAACATACATTCCTACCAGTGTATCCAACATGTACGATTTGTGAGCGTTATTTCTGCCAAGCATCTCAAAATCAATCAGCAGCGTCGCGTCATCACGTGCGCACATATCTAAGCAAAATAAATCTAACTTCAAAAATCAATCACTAACATATTACTTACACAACTATGGTAATCCTAAGAATACACCCATAATCAATGACTAAATATAATCAAAGATTAATACGCATCGTGATCTACCGTCAGCTGCCATCATTCCTTTCAGCAGGGATCTTTTGCAGCTCCTCTCCATGGGCTTTACATGATATCACAATCACACATCATCACTGAATACATTATTACACTGATTAATTCTTCATCATAATTACGCTGGGTTTCACTCGATTTTTTTCACTAATTATTATTGACACTTTCATAAGGTTACCACATACTAGTACCCTATTAAACACGCAAATTATTATTTTAGACACTTTTATACACTTTGCAGGGATTGCGCAATATAACCACACGTATTTCTATCTCACTAGCTCTTTCTTCACGATGCCGTGGATTGTCCGATTCTACGCGTATTGCCCTCCGAATGATGAGCTCGCAGATGACGTGCCGGTTCAACTGGACTCTGGTTCGGACCTCGATTGTCCTTCTACGTCTTCCTCACTCCTGCGTCTGCTAACACCGTCTCTGCACTTGGCGTGGAAAGTCTACTATATAAATTTTAGCGAATATATTGCTTTCCCGCATATGAATACTTTATTTAACACAATTTATGTCTCTTTAAATACCGTCCCCTTGTATTTCTCCAATTGTGGTGCAATATTATTTAGCCTGGCGTGCTCCCACTGCTAACTGTTCGTAGCTATGCGACGATCCTTCTCGCCCGTCGTCTGCCACCAACCAACTAGCAAACCGGACTCTGACTCACTGCAAACTACGCAGAACTGCTCACGCGAAACTATTCCAGACTACTGCCAACTAACTCCTGCGGCCACGAGAGTGCGGGGATATATCCTCCGCATGGTGGCAGTCAACACTAATCTTTCTACGCTGTCGGGAGCTCTTCTTTCAGACCGTTCACCATATTCACAATATATGCAAATTAATATTGATAATAGGGCCGTATTATTATCATATTGTCACCGACATTCGATCGTGGCTTCCACATATATGCATCTTGCATCCCCTGGCACTATTTCTGACGACATGGACGCTATTCCTACCAGCGCAACCAAACTCTCCAACCCAGACTGTTGGCGTAAGGAACTAATTTCCTTGATCATCGATTTAATGATATCATGATGATCTATTCAGTTTGATGACTGGCGAAAAATCTTAGGAATATTCCAGGTTTAGTGACGTTAAGGGTTCGACCCTGGGTGTTATCGTATTGTCACAATTTATTTATTTAGTGATTTAGGGGCGGGGCTTTGCTTACTTGCGGCGTAGCGTAGAACATACGAGAACAAATTATAGAGGTCAGCTTCCCAAGAAGTCCTTGAAATGTTGCACCTGCCCTGGTCGATGCGTAGCATAGAAGCATGTTCTAGACTACGCTGTATTGGCAAACTTTGGGCAATACGTCGCTGGTACTGCCTGCGACGTACATGAGCTCGACTTGCAACCTAGATCGGGCGCTTGCCATGATTAAATAATATGCAATCAGGTTTCCTTCTCCTCTGTAATTTGACGCTCATTTAAACGATATACACTCTGCATGACCAAGAACCATGCGAACTTAGCCTGGGGCCTATAGGATAAGGGCGCATCTTCCACCTCCTTGGTTTCGAAAAACTATCTACAGGATGTGATGTTTTTTCCAGATTCATTAACTTCATCTCCCTTCTTAATAGTCACTCTGTCATGCATCGTTTAAATGTTGAGTACGCTGTCCTTCCGGTCATTCCTTCTCTTCCTCAATAACATTGACTTGTTGGCCCGTATCTTCTTCTTCCATCGGGTAATAAACCATTAGATTCTGAGCGTTGTAGATTGCTTCCAGTCCTGTTTCCAGATTTTTGACCTTGTACGCATTGTTCCCAATCACCTTGGTAATCTTGTACGGTCCATGGAACAACTCACAAAATTTAGCATATACTCTTGCCTGAGGATCGGATGTTGCCGGCTTCTTCACGAGCACCAGTTCTTCCAATTCAAGTGGTCGATGAAACCTCCTATTCCTTACCCTTCTTAAACGGCGCTCAGCCTGTTTCTTCTAATATTACGCTGTGTCTCTGATCACTAACTCATGGCTCAGTCTGGCGTCTACCGGACACGGTACAACATTATTCCATGGTCGATCAGGGTGTCGGTTGAAATGCACAACCGCGGGAATCCGACCCGTGCTTTCGTGTATGGTATTATTGATACACGACTCAATTATCGGCAATACATCCACCCATTTCCAGTGTTGTTGTGGGCAGTATATTCGACAGAACTTGGCAATTTCTCTCATAATTCGTTCCGACGGATTTCCCTCTGGATGAAGAACAGAGCTTAGGACGTGTTGAATATTCAACCTTGCCATTTCCCGTCTAAATTCGGCGCTGGTGAAATAACTTCCGTGGTCCGTGAGGCAAAATTCTATCTCTCCAAACGTGGGAATTACTTTAGCTTTGATTCGGTTCAAAACCTGACGGGTATTCATCCTCTGAAGAGGGCATAAGACCACGTATTTCGAAAATACGTCTATGCTGACCAAGATGTATTTACATCCCCTTCTGCCTTTGGGCAATGGTCCGTATCCATTCATGGCGATGAGCTCACAGGGCTTTTGAGGCAATAATGGTTCCGGATACTGCGTCATCAAAAACGAGTTGGGCTTCACTCTTTGACATTGGTCACACGTCTTTAGTGCTCTTTGGGTGGTCTCACGTAACTTCGGCCACACAAATGTTTCCTGGATTAATGCGCTAGTTTTGTCAATTCCACCATGACCTGAAATACGATGTGCGTGCCAAACCAACCCTTTCTGCAACGAGGGCGGCACCATAATCCTCAATTTGGTACGATCTGCGTCTACGAACTTGTGTAACAATTCGTTATACCAAATATAATTATCAGAAATTTTCCCTGCCTCGATGAATGCGGGAGTTCCAGGTTGTAACTTTTTCTTGAAGTAATTTATGATCATGTTCATCCAAGGATCCTTCTCTTGTTCAATTTTGATACCCCTTAATTTTTCCAAAAATTCTTGATCTGGCCGGGTGAGTTCAATTTGGTTCACAGACTCAATCTGATCCTCCTGATCTGGATTCCGGCTTAAAATGTCCGGTATTAGGTTGAGTCTTTCCGGATAGTGCTCAATGGTGATGTCAAACTGCTGGACGTACAGCGACCACCTATTGACCCTTTCTCCTGCCATCGGCGTTTTCAATAGAAAAACCAGGCTTCTATGATCTGTTCTGATGAGAATTTTGAATCCATACACAATTGTTCTCCACTGTTGTAGACCGAATATTATAGACAACAACTCTCGCTCTGTGATAGTATAATTCATCTCATGTGTCCTCAATTTGCGGCTTGCGAAAGCTAGATATGTTTTAGTCTGAGGATTTTCCGGGTCTTCCTGGTATAACATTGCACCGACTCCAATTTGTGATGCGTCAGTTTGTATGATGAACTGACGTGTAAAATCAGGGTAACCCAACTTAATGCTTCCGGTTAATAATTCCTTGGCCTTCCTAAAACCGCTATCGCATTCATCATTCCATGCCCATCGGTTGTTCTTGTGCAGCATATTTTGGAGTGGAGCCATTATCTCTGTATTCCCCGGACAATGATCAGCGAAGAAGTTACATATGCCTAAAAATTGGCGAACATGCTTCACTCTCGTAGGCTTCGGGAAGTTCCGAATTGCTTCCAATTTAGCTGGATTCGGGCTGATACCTTCACCATCAATAACATGACCCAAATATAAGACTTCCCTTTTGCAAAAATGAGACTTCTCAATGTTGATTTTGAAATTTGCCTGTTCGAGGTTAGCTAATAACTTCTCCAAGTTTGATAAGTGTTCATCCAAATCTTCAGAAGCCAGTAAGATGTCTTCCACGTACCAAGTGGTTATGCTCTTGACTTCTGGCGTCAGATTACGCTCGAGAGCCCTGATTAACGCCGACCCGGCCGTCTTAATGCCAAATGGTAACCTCTGAAATACATAGGTCTGCTGATCAAACAGAAATCCTGTGAGCAGTTGTGATCTTTCATCCAACTCCAGGTGATGATAACTACTCGTTAAGTCAATTGAACTGAAATAGACCTTGTTCCTGAACTTTCGGATTATCTCCTTGATTAGTGGAGCCTGATCATATTCTGGGATCAATCTCTCGTTTATTTCTCGTGCGTCCAAACAGACTCGCACTGTCCCGTTGGGTTTCAAAACTACCACCAAGGGGTTCACAAAAGGAGTAGCCATCTTGGCGACCACACCTCCTTCTTCCATCTTCTTCAGAGTCGCGGCAACTTCTTTGACGTATCTTTCAGCAACAGGGTATGCCTTTATCTTGAAAGGTGACCAGTCATTAATTTGCATCGCATATTTAAACCCTTTGATCCTCCCGGGCTTAGAATCAAACACTTGTCGATGCCGTTTCAACATCTTCCCCAGCTTCATCCGATCGTCATCATTAATTTTTGCCTCTTGCATTTTCTCTGCAAATTTCGCCTCAGGTTCTTCGACCTCATCCTCTGTGGTCGTGGTCCGTATCTCGGGCCTTATTAATTCGTCTTCAATGTCATTGAGCCGTTGATTCAACTTGCTGCAACTCTGCACCATCCATATTTCTTCCGAATTTCTGGGAACGTCCGGATTCAACGGGATCTTCATGGCACGATCCTCGTCCACAATTTTAAATTGGATTATTATATTGGCCAAATCAATGACGGCACCATATTCCCGAATAAAGTCTGCCCCTAAGATGACATTATAACTTACTTTACTCATTATGAGGAATGGGTGTGGAATGCTGTACCCTTGCACATCAATATCTAGAAAAGTTTGAAATTTGCATATGGTGGATTTGTCTGGAATGATACCTTTAATTTTGACATTGGACAGGGGCAAGATCGGGATCTTAAAATGCTTTCCCAACTCATTCACCAATGCTTGTGAGACTATGCTAATGCTAGCTCCTGTATCCACCATGCATCTGACACTTAAGCCTCCTACTCGGGCATGTATGACCGGTAATTCTCTAATAAATTGATTTCTGGCCCCTCTAGATCTTCGGTCAATTCCTCTTCTTTCAGCACCCAGTCACTTATCTGAGCGACAACCATGTATCTATACGACCCATTTAAATTGTCTGCCTCTTCCTGATGGCCTAAAATTGACGTTTTTTTTATATTGGGACGTTTCTCTAGTGTTTTGTCCTCTAGACCTCTGGCTAGCCTGAAATTCTAGACTTTCAGCCCCAGTTTCCACTACGTCCGGATTCTGCCTCACTTCCATACCTCTCGTCCACTTATCCTCTTCTTCTTCCTTCCGTAAATCTTGGGCTTGGAGCTCATCCAGGTATCTTTGTGTTCCTCGATGCCATCGTTCCATCTCTTCTTGTTGCGATGGATGCGGCCTCCGATTTTGCCATGGTCTTCTTCCTCGAGTCCATGAGGATCTGCCTCTCCAGAAACCTCTTCCTCTCCAAGGGTTGGGCCTAGATGTTCCTCTATCCGCTCTCCATGTTCCGCTGTATCTCCATTCGCGTCTCCATCCAGCATTCTGAGGCATCTCAGGCTGTTGGGTTCCATATCCAGGATTCTGGCGTCCTTGTTGTTCCCATCTCGTTTGTTTTTCCATGGCGTCAGCATTCATTCCTTTTCGT
This sequence comes from Meconema thalassinum, assembly GCA_946902985.2. Lineage (NCBI taxonomy): Eukaryota > Metazoa > Arthropoda > Insecta > Orthoptera > Tettigoniidae > Meconema > Meconema thalassinum. Next base: position 347,467,545 of record OX336394.1, read on the forward strand.
CGTTTACAAAGTGGCTCCGAGATTTCAGCCGAATTGACGTTTTCTACTGTCCGATGTGTTCGTTGCGGACTGTGCACCGTGGTTTCATCCAAATGGCGAAGTATTTCCTCTGCACGCACCGCGGTTTTTACATCTGCCGTCGCCATGATCTGTTGTACCGCAAGTGGTAGCTGTTTTTCAATTGCTGTTACCATTTCCTCCTCCGACGGTGGCATGTCAAGTTCCTTCATCCTGTGCAATTGGCTTATGAAATATTCAGAGTATTTCGTTGGGGATGCCGTACTGTATCGACGAGCGTATAACTCAGCCCGCATATTCTGTTGAGCTGATAAGCTCCAGTATTTCTTTAAAAATACCTCCCGGAATTCCTCCATGGTGTTGAATGTGTAACGGAAACTCCTGAACCACTGTAGAGCGTTACCAGCCAGAAGCTTTTCCACTGTTCTTAGCTGACGGTCTTCAGGAACCTTGGTCTCTTTTATATACTCCATCACCTCCCGGAGAAAACCTTTTGGCGTGACGTTTGTTGTGCCAGAAAATTTATTTGGCCGATCGTCATTCATCCGGATGACTTGCACCACTTGAGTAGTCATGTTTTGCTCCACTGGCGTTGACGTCTGTCCTCTTATGTCTCGAAATTCAGGACTATATGGCCTCCCATCATCTCCGAGGTTGAGCTGTTCCTGGAATCCTATTTTGTCCGCTCTATGGGTCTCTTTTGCTGGACTGACCATTCCCATCTGTAGGTCAGTTATGGCTCTATCTTGTATCGAAATCTTCACTTCATTTTTGGCCTGCTTGTTCTCCTGTTTCTCGAGTCGAGATAACAGATCCATTTCCACTCTGTGACGTCCCTTTTTATCTTCCCCAAATTCTCGCAACATGTTCTTATTTTCTTCCTTAATTTCCTTACGAAGGTCCTCGTATGCCATCTCCCTATCTCTCCTGAGATCTTATCTATCCTGAATCCATGCCTCACCTTTTCCTTCCTGACATCCATTTAATTCCTCTCTTATCACTCGCCAGGTTTCTTTGACTTCTTCTTTGAATTTTGAAACGTCAATCTCAACTGATTCGATTCTAGTTGATGTTTCCATGTGGCCTTCTTATAACTCATTAATGTCTGCTCGTGCAGCAACGAGTTCCTTCTCAACTGTGGATATCTGTGCCTGTGTACCGATTTCCAAAGCTGTCATTCTCTGGGTGAGACTATCGACCTGACTCTCAATTGCAGCCCTGTGTTCTCGCATTTTCACATTGCTCTGTTCGCAGGTGCGACTTATTCGACTCATTTCCGACCTAATGTCATCGAATTGTATCTCGTTGTCAACCCTCAACTGACCTAATTGTTGTGACAAGTAAGCCCCCTGTTGTGTTATCTGTTCTTGAATGTCATTTCATAATTTCGCTCCCTGTTGTGGTAACTGTTCTTGATTTTCAACCTTCAACTGCGCTATCTGTTCTGTTGATTGCGCTCCCTGTTGTGCGAACTGTTCTTGATTGTCGGCCTTCAACAGCGCTATCTGTTCTGTTAATTGCGCTTCCTGTTGTGTTAACTGTTCTTGACTCATGTGCTCCATCAGAGCCCTAATGTCTTCTAAAGACACCATTACTATCAATGTAAATAAACGGAGCTGCACCAACCCATGCTGAACAACGACTACAACTACACAAGTGCATAGCACATCTCAATCCTTTATGTGAATCCTTCAATGAGTATCTGTTTCAACCAAACAATATCCTCCTCTCTGGAATTTAGGTAATTAATCGCGCAGTGTTAATAAAGTTTAAAAAAATCTATTCCCCGTATACAACAACAAAATTTCGTGGACTCTTGAAAAACATCCATATTACAAAGAAATTAATGCCTTCCGTAAACCTCACCAAATAAGGCTCGATAAGTCCCTCATGGAAACTCAATATCGAAACGTTAAAGGGTTATATTCAGCTTACTGTGTAATTAAAATGTTAAAATAGCAATATTTCTGAAACACAGTAACTGTTAATTGATTGAGTTCCACGAATGCTTCAAGCATCTGCCCCTGTCACGTTGGGCGCCACGGTTCGGCCACTCCACCACGGATGGCCGGGTTTCGCGGGATTATCCCTAGATTGGGATTCCCGCCGGGGCAGCTAATGCCGTCGGGGATACTTCGGGATATCGACCCCATACGGATGCATGAAGCTCAAACGCATCTACCATGCCGCACGAATAGGCATCACACAATAAATCATAGTATGCAGGTCACCCGAATGCGTCTGTGTGTGTTAACCACCATGATCTTCCATAAATAAAAGAAAGTCGACGAAAGGATAGATAACAATCTACCCATGCCTTATGTACCCTTTTGAACATAGGACCTTCAGGACAGGATTCATTCCTCGGGGGCGGAGCGTTCCTACTTGAAGCTAACAACTGTACTGGCATACACCATTTGGAAGATCGATAGGGCTGATCAATGAATCATCACACACATAATTCAAATAAAAGGAAAGCAACTTTATTAACACTAAAGAAACAAATACAAACAAACAAAAAAAGAAAGAGTAAAACAAAATATCAAAATAAGAAAATCAAAATCTTAAGGAGAAATGAATTAAGGCGAATGTAAACTAATAAATCATGAAATTCTGAAGCAAATCCAAAATAAGTTTAAAACTCCAAAATAATCTACTCAAAATTACAAAATATCAAAATCAATCCAAACGGATTCCAAAAATAACAAAATTGAATAAAAAAGAATGATCAAAATCTAAATTAATTGGATATCAATTAAATTAATTACACAATCAATTTGATTAATTAAGTGAATCAAAGCGATCAATCAAATCATTCAATCCCGATTGGGCAATATCAATCCAATTAAAGACCATTAATAAATTATTCAAATTAATAATTACATAAATTAATTAATCCATCTTTGATCAAACACGTAAGCAAAATTATGATCTGATCTCACTATAATCAGTATTGTACTCATTGAAATTCCACACTGTGAGCTCATTACATCAAGCACCATGTCATCTCACCATAACGTAATGTACCATGTAAATTAACATTACTTTAATTAAATCATTCGTGCATCACACTATTAAGCTAGGGCTTTTCCAAACATGATCTAACATCATAATATAATCTGGCAATACCGCCTGTATGATCCCTTGTATGGATTAAAATACTCTCATAAAGATATACTTCTTATGCATCCAAATTCTTAACACAAACCTTGCCCCCTTTTTTTTGTGGATATAAAATTGGTACATTTATCTATGAGCTCTCGTGTATGCAACAGATGTACACTACAATAGGACTTGAGATATGCTATACTGGCACATTATAATAAACACCAATGCATGAGAACACGATTATCCAAGGATCGAACTCAAGACTCGATACCTCATTTCGGGTCTCGAATTCGATACTGTCTGTCAGAGTTTATGGGTGTATGTCAACTATACTAATATACAATAACTGAGATGCTTGCAATATCCCTTCAAATATCATCTTATGCAAGACAAAACCAAAGGCTAAAAATGAATGCTAGACTATATGCAAATTTGCATCAATGCAATAATAAGAATATTCTATGTTCACACTTCGTACGATGACAAATAACATTTGAAAACAACTATGAGGGTAGGCAACAACGATGTTTCTCCGACACTGTAAATAAAGGCATGGCACAACTGTATCTACAAAATATATTCACAAAATATGTACACAAATAGGTCTCGAAGTAAGGACCTCGACTTACCTGTTTCGGGCGTGGCATATCTGCGACCGTCGCTAGTATCAGAGAGAGAATACACTTCTACCTCAAATGGTTAATGAATACCTGCACCCTTCTGTAGAATACCATTATCAAATTAATTACTTAACTATCATTATTATTATTATCATTATTAGTATTATTATTATCCAATATTATTCCCACAGTAATGTTAATTTGCAAAGACGCTAGGACGCGAAAGGTCAATGGATATCTGTTCCCTTCTGTAGAACACCATTATCAAATTAATTACTTAACTATCATTATTATTATTATTATTATTATTATCCAATATTATTCCCACAGTGATGTTAATTCGCAATGACGCTAGGACGCGAAAGGTCAATGGATATCCTTACCCTTTTACAGAATCCATTGATTATATAATTATTATTATCATTGTTATTATTATTATTATTATTATCATTGTTACGATTCGTCACTGCGAGGACGCTAGGTCATGATAGGTCACTGTGTATCTGCACCCTATTACAAAATACCGTTATTTAATGAATTATTATTATCAGTTCAAAAATGTGCTCAAACAAACACAGACTTAAACTTGGTACGGGAAACATATGATTTACTAAAAGCTCGGCTTTCTACACGGCCAAGAGGGGAGTGACGTAGGTACCGTTAGCCTAAGGGTGAGAGGGAAAATGTCAAATGACCTTGGCCTAGGACAAACATGTGTTGAGCCAATACACCCAGTGGTAACCAAAAGCATCCTACTAATCTTGCACCAAATAAGCGAAATGAAATATACGAGGAGCTAGTCTCGTAAGCCTAGTGGTCTCCTGTTCGAAGCTGAGCGTGGTATAAATTTTGGAACATACCCAATCGTGGTTCATCATTTCACTCAAATAATTGCAAGCGCCGTTCGGCTTTACCTCTTATCTTATGGCATGCCTCAATACACACTTCCTACCTTTTTATTTCCAGTTGGCGACATCATGGGACACATGGCGATGTCCGCTACAACATAACTGCACATATTTCATAATTCTTACCATTTTTTTTTTCATTCGTCGTAGCTTACCTGGGATCACATGGGACCATCCCAATACCATATTTTGCATGCCTTTATCATACCCTTTCTGCATATCACCACGACCCAATGCTCATAAATGTTCCAAAACACTCAGACAGTTGTTCAGTGCACTCTCTCACAAATCGTATCTTACCTGATTAGAGCAAATATATTGGAGACGCAAAGGTAACGTTCCTAGCTTACTTTCAGGGCGTAACTTAGCTAATTAAATATCTCACCAGGTGTCAAATCAAAATACCATCATTACGGAATTAAAAATTCCCCTCCATCACTCGTGTTATTGTTATTATTATTATTATTATTATTTCTACATTATCATTAATAACTTGTGTTATTATTATGTCCGTAAAATATTCGAATCTCTCTCTCTTTCTTACCCAAAACCACATGCCTCACTCTGGGCTTCCTCCGTCTTATCCTGGGCTGAAATACACATACTCTAGCAAATAAATAAACATACATTCCTACCAGTGTATCCAACATGTACGACTTGTGAGCGTTATTTCTGCCAAGCATCTCAAAATAAATCAGCAGCGTCGCGTCATCACGTGCGCACATATCTAAGCAAAGTAAATCTAACTTCAAAAATCAATCACTTACATATTACACCCATAAATAATGACTTATATAATCAAAGATTAATACTCATCGTGATCTCCCGTCAGCTGCCATCATTCCTTTCAGCAGGGATCTTTTGCAGCTCCTCTCCATGGGCTTTACCTGATATCACAATCACACATCATCACTGAATACATTATTACACTGATTAATTCTTCATCATAATTACGCTGGGTTTCACTCGATTTTCTTCACAAACTATTATTGACACTTTCATAAGGTTACCACATACTAGTACCCAATTAAACACGCAATTTATTATTTTAGACAATTTTATACACTTTGCAGGGATTGCGCAATGTAACCACACGTATTTCTATCTCACTAGCTCTTTCTTCACGATGCCGTGGGTTGCCCGATTCTACGCGTATTGCCCTCCGAATGATGAGCTCGCAGATGACGTGCCGGTTCAACTGGACTCCGGTTCGGACCTCGATTGTCCTTCTACGTCTTCTTCACTCCTGCGTCTGCTAACACCGTCTCTGCACTTGGCGTGGAAAGTCTACTATATAAATTTGAGCGAATATATTGCTTTCCCGCATTTGAATACTTTATATAACACAATTTATGTCTCTTTAAATACCGTCCCCTTGTATTTCGCCAATTGTGGTGCAATATTATTTAGCTTGGCGTGCTCCCACTGCTAACTGTACGTAGCTATGCGACGATCCTTCTCGCCCGCCGTCTGCCACCAACCAACTAGCTAACCGGACTCTGACTCACTGCAAACTACGCAGAACTGCTCACGAGAAACTATTCCAGACTACTGCCAACTAACTCCTGCGGCCACGTGAGCGCGGGGATATATCCTCCACATGGCGGCAGTCAACACTAATCTTTCTACGCTGTCGGGAGCTCTTCTTTCAGACCGTTCACCATATTCACAATATATGCAAATTAATATTGATAATAGGGCCGTATTATTATCATATTGTCACCGACATTCGATCGTGGCTTCCACATATATGCATCTTGCATCCCCTGGCACTATTTCTGACGACATGGACGCTATCCCTACCAGCGCAACCAAACTCTCCAACCCAGACTGTTGGCGTAAGGAACTAATTTCCTTGATCATCGATTTAATGATATCATGATGATCTATTCAGTTTGATGACTGGCGAAAAATCTTAGGAATATTCCAGGTTTAGTGACGTTAAGGGTTCGACCCTGGGTGTTATCGTATTGTCACAATTTATTTATTTAGTGATTTAGGGGCGGGGCATTGCTAACTTGCGGCGTAGCGTAGAACATACGAGAACAAATTATTGAGGTCAGCTTCCCAAGAAGTCCTTGAAATGTTGCATCTGCTCTGGTCGATGCGTAGCATAGAAGCATGTTATAGACTTCGCTGTATTGGCAAACTTTGGGCAATACGTCGCTGGTACTGCCTGCGACGTACATGAGCTCGACTTGCAACCTAGATCGGGCGCTTGCCATGATTAAATAATATGCAATCCGGTTTCCTTCTCCTCTGTAATTTGAAGCTCATTTAAACGATATACACTCTGCATGACCAAGAACCATGCGAACTTAGCCTGGGGCCTATAGGATAAGGGCGCAGAAGCTTTACCCGCTACTGAGCATCTTTCATCTATGTGCTTAGCAAATGTTTGGCGTGACACATAGGTTTCTGCACCCGTTAATAATTTCTAATTTTTTGATGTGTAACATCTTTCCACTCGGTATCTGGATATTTTTGTGGTACTCGGTAGCTGGACATTTTTGAGGGAGTGATTTTGGAAAAAGGGACGGAAGTGGATGGGATGGAAATGGATGGGACGGAAGTGGATGGGACGGAAATGTATGGGACGGAAGTGCATGGGACGGAAACAATGGGAGCACGTAGTGGCGGAGATCAGTACAACGACGTACTGTAGGCCATGTGGCTATGGGGAATGTATATCGCATACAGTTTAGTGCAAGGTTTGGAAAACCCATTTAAGATATTCCTACAATATATCATCTTCAAGTTGTCGTTTATTGGTGTGAAAATATTCATTTTGTCATATTTGCTGAAAACAATTACGATTTATTAATTCTTCATTCTTTTGCTGTATTCTTATTTAATGTAAGCACTCGATGTACTGTCGGACATGTGGCTATGTAGAATCTATATCGCATCAACAAACACTCCAAACAACGTAGGGATTCAGTATATTAATACCGACAACTAGCAATAATTGAAACTTCGTTGGTCTAAACGTATCACTGGGAGAAACACATTTAATACACCTTCTCCACACCTAATTTTTAATCGCGCCTATACTTGGCAGTATGCTCTATCGGCAAAAAGAGGCCATTTCCAATAATATCGCTGGCATCGGTTCACTAACTGGCCGGTATAGAGCACAGCTCGCATCAAGTAGGTTCCCGCACACCGTAGTTCAACTAGTTGAAGATAAGATGTCACTACTGCAGATCCATTGGAGAACTTTGTTTTAGTTAAATATATATTTTCCATTACAAAATGCAAAATATAACGCTCAATTGTATAACGCCTCAGTACTCAAAAAACCATAAATATAAAAAAATCAAGCAGACAAATACAACTCTGTTAAGATTAGAACCCCAGCCGGCCGGTTGAGAGACCAACACTGTAACCACAGACCTTATTAGGTCCTCCCAAAATGAATGTTATCAATCGATTAAGATACAACGTCTTAGCCAATAATGACTTTGACTAAACGATTTCTTCACTGGAGTGTATTTCAAACAAAGTTCATTTCATACAAAGTTCCTATTATTGTTATATATGTAGGCTATATTGCATGCAACATACTCAAATTAGTGAAATATAGTTCAGAACGAGAGATCTGCTGCCATCTTGTCAGCAACTGAGACGGCTCCGATTTTTAAAGCCACTTCTGCCCTATAATATTACAATATACACTTTTAATTTTCCATTGCAAAATGCACAATATGTTATCAATCAATTAAGATACAACGTCTTAGCAATTAACAATATGATTTATTACGGTCAGGATTTGGCACTGGCGTTTTACAAGTAGTTATTTCAATGACCAACCGAGTTCACTGCTAACAAGGGATTCGAGCTCCTGGGGCACATAGTAGGATAACATGTCACATGTTACACATCATATGCGACTATTGTAAGGCTCGTATCTTTTTTTATATTTATTTTTTTGCTGCTGCAAACGAAGATGTCTGTTTTGTAGGCTAATGGTAATTGTGCCGATTAAAGTCTCCGTAAGGAACGAACTCGAAAAAAAAAAGACTGATAACGCATTCTCAAATATGTAGGACTTGGCTCTACCTATGAGCCAGTTGAAAAGCTACGGAGTGTATTTGTAGAATGCAGCAGACAGGAAGAGACCGTCGCCCTATCTAGTAGGTAGCTATGAACTGGCACTATGTAAATACTTAAATGGACCGCTAAATAGCTCGTGCGGAATATATATAAATTTATGGACGACGATATTTTCGTATTGATCGCATGATCCTGGAAATTTTAATTATGTTCGAGATGTATCGATTATTTGTAGTGACCAATCTCGAGTCTTTGTTGAGGGTTATTATTACGACGTAGAACTTCGAAGAAACTAGATGTATTAAGGTTTGGGAAGAGTTTATAAGGGCGAGGCTAGCCTAAACAGGCTACGCCGTTATCTGTTTCGCATCCAACTATAACACCCCTTGGATATGAAGAAAAGATCTTCATGGGATGGTCATATTTTAATATATATTTTTGTAAAGATAATAACATTTTGGCCACAGAGAAGGTACGTTCTTGTTTTGTAATTGGTAGATGAATATGGTTATGGAAATGAACTGTATTTGTTGATGGTTGTGTGATGATGTTTGAAAGAGTGTTGTGTTTGTGTTCTTGTAATGATGTTGATGTGTTTGAGCACGTATTGCTGAAAGGAAGTTATGTAGTCGGCCTCGCATTATAACCTTCTTGGTTGGTAGATTTTCTACTAGTGAGTTTGGTATTTGCATATATGATGGATTTTGTTGTATGTATTTTGTGTTGGAAAGGAATGAGGTTAGTATGAATGACGTGAAGTCGGCCTAGCAATTTAAACTTTTTGGTTTGTAGTATTTCCACTAGTGACTTTGTCTTTGCATATTTGATGGGTGTTTGTTGTGTGTATGTTGGTGTGATTATGAGTGACCTTTATGATACATATAATTTATGAAAGTAATGATTTTCGTCTCCCAAGTGTTATTATGTAAATTGGATTAAAGGGTAAGGTTTATATTTTAAAACCCGATCCAGACGTCCTGTTCTGTGATAACGGATAACAAGTTGTAATTAGTCCAAGAGTATTTCCTACCTGCGTCACTTCATTAATTTATTTGTTTGCCACTCTTGGACTATGTATCTCGTCCCATATGGACTCTGTGTAGTGTTTCTGCTTGACACTTATTGTTATTAATTCTTTAATTGTCTTGTATGACTGACCCGGTAGTCAGTATCCACATTTAATAACTTACCTCATATTTTGCATCTTCGTTGATTCTGAGCTCCTTCGCTTAATTTTTGATGTTTGCCTTTCTATTTTTTATGAAATGATTTAAATGCTTTACTGTTTCATGTTTGCATTTTTGAAGCATGTTTAAGATTATATTGTTATTCGTGAAATTACTATTCTGTGTTCTTTCTTCACAGTAGATACTAGTGTACTTTAGTCTCTCATTTAATCTGGATTATGGATGGTAGCAGTTTCCAGCATGCAACCCTCACCAAGTATTTTTCCCCTTGTTCTTTTATCTGGGTTTGTGAACTCTACATTACATTAAGTTATTGTCGCAGGTCCGCCAGCACTAAAGAATACCATACTTTATTTATCCTCTTCATTGAGGTGTTTTCAGATATTTCCGCAAGGATTCAGGACTAAGTGGAGAGGGGAAAAGGCACACGTACATAAGAGACTTGATTTTGATTATGTACACATTACAGTATGCTATGAATGGAATACATTCGGTATGTGTGTTTGTCAACAGGGAGTGGGTCACGCAAGAGAACATGCACTCCACATTCCAGCGGCTAGCCCATCGCTTTCTGTCTAATGCAGACACATATGGAAACCTTCAATATCTCAAAAGGTACTCGTCGTATTTGAAAAAAAAAACGAGCCTTACAGTAGTCGCATATAATGTGTAACATCTGACATGTTATTCGAATAATTCCATATTCGCATTTTTTAAAGAATGAAATCTTAGTGCTACCTTGTGCCAGCAAACATGAAAGGATTCTCCAATGCATCTGCAGTAGTGACATATACCTGCAACTGTATGCCAGATAGTGAACCCATGCCAGCGGTGTTATTGAAAATGGCCTCTTATTGCCGATATAGAGCACTGCCAAGTAGAGGCGCGATTAAAAATTAGGTATATTAAAGGCGTTTCTCCCAGTGATACGTTTTGACCAACCAAATAGTTTAATATGATAATAGTGGAAACTCCCACGAGAAACTGGCGACACCGATTATGCGTGCCATCTAGCGGTTCGCACAGACAACTACGAACTCGATGTCAATCAGCTGGCAAGTTTATCTGCACATGTTCGAAGTGTAACTTTTGGGCTATGTATGGGTGTTTTCATTACAAAATACAAAGTCTTTAAGTGAGTTAGCTATTTGGACCAACGAAGTTTCATTTATTGCTAGTAGTCGGTGTTAATATACTGAATTCTTACATTGTTTGGAGTGTTGGTTGATGCGATATAGCACTCGAGGTATCGAGTGCTTACATTAAATAAGAATACAGCAAAAGTATGAAGATTTAATAAATCGTAATTGTTTTCAGCAAATATGATATAATGAATATTTTCACACCAAAGAACGACAATTTAAAGATGATTTATTGAAGCAATTTCTTTAATGGGGCCTCCAAACCTTGAGGTAAACCGTATGCGATTTACATTCCACATAGTCACATGGCTTACAGTACGTCGTTGTACCGATCTCCGCCACCGCGCGCGCTCATTGTTTCCGTCCCATGCACTTCCGTCCCATCCACTTCCGTCTCTTTTCCAAAATCACTCCTACAAAAATGTCCAGCTACCGAGTGCCACAAAAATATCCAGATACCGAGTGGAAAGATGTTACACATCAATAAGCACATCACTAAACTTGTCAGGGAAGAAAACGGGCAAAGGAGCTGGCTTTCAGACACAGAATGGATCGATGGAATGGCAACAGAGATGGGAAGATGAGTCCTGAAGTAAATGGACAAGGAAGCTGATACCATCTCTAGCTGACTGGGTCGACTGGAAATGGACGAAGAATCTGATACTATCTCTAGCCGAACTTTACCTCACACATTTCTTGACAGGACACGGATACTTCAGAAAATTCCTCCACAGAATAGAGCGAGCGAGTAGTCCGGTGTGCATTGACTACAATGACATCGACGACGCATTCCACACTTTCTTTGTTTGTGTCTATTGGCTGCCACAAAGAAGATGCTTAGAAGCTGCGCAGGGAGAACTGATTCCAGACTACATCGTGCATGTTATGTTGAAAGAACAAGAATCCTGGGATCAGATGGGAAGACGATTCCCGAGGGAAATCGACTAAGAATCTGATACTATCTCTAGCCGACTGGGTAGACTGGAATCATGTGGAAAGTAGTTTTGCACCAAAAAAAGAAGGGACTCAGTTGCTTATGAGCGATAATAAAATAGAATTGAAGGAAGCAGAAGAATAAGAGATTTCACGCACGACTCCACCTGAAGTAATGCGAGAGCGGTTACGGGGATAAGGGTGTGTAGTTTTTAATGGGTAAGAATCCCACACCCTTGTGGAGTGCGGTCCCCCACAAGCGTCGCAGGCAAGATTTTCCACATTCCCTTGTGAAAATAGGTTAAGGAAATATTTTATTATTCATTCATTCAATTTCGCTAATCGGCCAACTAGGGACCACGATAAGCCTCATTTTACATTCTGGCATTTGCTCATTTCTTGCTTGATCCACATTGCCTTCATGAGCTCACTGTGTTTAGCACGACATTCCTCTGTCCATTTCGCACCAGTTGTCCGTTTTTCGTCCCGGAAAGTCCCAAACGTCTTGATGGCTGCTCTATAAAGGTTTCGGTCTTGTGCATCTTCTGCTCGTATCCCCATTTCTTTCAGATCTTTCTGGACGTTAACACACCATGGCATTGTCGTTTTTGGTTTTGAGTCGAATATACTGAAGATACGTTTCGTCCATCGGGAATCGATCATCCGTCGCATATGACCTTAGAAGCAAACTCTGCGTTTTCGCATTGTGTCTGTGATCTTCTCTATCCTCGAGTAAATTTCTTGCCTGGATTTTCTGATGTAGATGCCATTTTATTATTATTATTATTATTATTATTATTATTATTATTATTATTCCGTATCTTCCAATATTTCAAAAAAAAATCCCTCTTGTCTTGTAGGTTTCACACTTGAATATATTGAGCACGATATTGAGATGAGGTTGCGGCCTTTGTTTGCTGAAGCCGATTGTGGTCTGGATCCAGCTGGGTAATTCTCTAATCTTAATTGCATCCCAAATGAGACCTGTTTCGCTGCGGGAAATTCTAACAGAGAACAGATTAAAGGAAGATTATTGTCTCTCCTGCCACAACCAGCTGGACATTGCACATTTTAATTACTTTTAAATTATATTCGGGATTTTCAGTAGACCTAATTGTATACCACGGAGTCTCATTAAAGGATCATCATTATCATCAAGTTCGTCTTTATCATCACCACCAGCACTAGACCTCGAAAGTACGGTACATGAAAATGCTTGTTTTTATTTATTGAGCACATTTACAAAATTTTGGTAAAGAACACACATTTCAACATGGTATTTGAAACCACTTTTCAGTGCAGCCTTTGTAATCGAAATTGATGTTATTCAGTCAGTCAGCACGATTGTACCCAGTTGTAAAGGGTGGTTTGCTAATCAGGAAAAAATATTTATATGCGATTAGTAAATACACTTGGTTGACCAGTTTCGATCGCCAAACGATCATCATCAGGTCCATTACACTTAGGCTAGGGGACCTGGTACCTCCTACAGCACCAATATTAAAATGTAAGGAATATTGTTGCTGAAACTCTTAGCTCAAATGAGTTGATTTTTTACAGTATCACATGCCATGTATTTGGTGCTTTCTATCATAGGGATTTGAATATATTTACATTTGGACTTAATATATTTTAATGGGAAATTTTGATACTCTATTCACTGATATTTCTCAACATAAAATCTGTTATAAATAACATATGACCATAATTATGACTATGACAAAAGTTGTAATTTAACGTTGGCTACAACACCTCTCGCTCTGTTTGTTCAGAAGAAAATGTTCTTTATACAACAAAAAGTGAACTTACTGGAAACGAGAATCAAAGTTTCAACAATAAGTTTAGTGATGTCATGCACCATATGAAGGGTTTTCTGAGTCACTGCTCATCTCCTCATCTAGTTTGCTCAGTTTCATTCATTTCCAGTCATTTCATCTCTCATTAACTCCTCTCATTAAGTGGTGTCAGGAAGGGCATCCGAATGTTAAAACCACCCTCCACACAGCCTTTCATCGCACCTCATCTCCTACTCTTTTGAAAACGGAAATAATGAGAGGCAGACAATTATATACTTATTTATTCATTTATTTATTTATTTACTTATTTAATTTTATTTATTTATTGGAGCATATAAACTATTTGGAATTGGGCTGAAATTCAAGTGATTAAGCTCTCTTAGAACAAGAAGTGAATCGATGGAAATGAGATCTCGTAAAAGTGACATGTTAAAAAAATTCAAATAATATTTGCAAGTGCTTAATATCAAAATACTGGTAAAGTAAATATACCGATTGAAAGAGGAAAATCTGTAGAATTTTAATTCAGAAAACACTGAAAAACGACATTTTCATTATTTTCAAGTCGGGTGCCCTTAGGCTATTATATCTTTGTCTACAATTATGGGTGATATGTACAGTTTTTAGGAAGAAATTCGTTTAAAAGAAATATTGTCTACATGCAATGGATCTTATGATGATCGTTTGGCGATTGAAACTGGTTTAGTTTGAATTTTACAAGCATACTTTATCGAAAATATTTTTTTTTTATCCTTTCGTTTTAACTTTTGATTTTAATTGATTTTATTTAAAATAATTTTTATTCGATCACCTTAGGTCAAGGATATAAAGAAATAATAGACTATTTGTTTGTCAGAAATAATAACACTTTGGAAAGAAAATTTGTTGAAATATGGCTGAAGGATTCAACCGTCAGCACCTAATGTAGTTAATATACAGACTCCTAACCTATAGAGGGTTAATACAGCGTAACCACGTGGCACAACAGTCCATTTTGTGCCTTGGTCTACCAAGCGATCGCTCCACAGTCATTTGGCTTACAGGTTGCAGTCTATCTATGTTTCGGAGTTTATTGTAAGTACTGCACATATCCAAGTAGAATTTTTCCTCTTTTGCGAGGGCTTGTGGTTGCAATTTTAAAAGAATCAATCTTAGATATCGTTTTCTGAGACACTTGCTTTCAACATTAAAATTGTCAATTTCCTGCTGAAGCAGCTAGTATTGTTGACTGTCACCTCGGAGGTCTGGTGCGATTCCCGGCTCTGCCAAGAAATTTAATTATAGTCTGAAAGCTGGAACGGGGTACACCAAGCCTAGTGAGGAAAGCTGAGGAGGGGTGAGTTCGATTCCCACCTTAGTCAACTTGGAATTAGTTTTCCGTAGTATCTCACTTCTACTCCAGGCAAATGCCAGGATGGCCACACTCGCCTCTTTCCTAATCCTCATCAGAATTACAAATACCGACACCAATACAGCCATCAAAATGACACAGGTTATTAGACAAAATTCCACGCACATACTCAAATACGCGGGGCTGAATGAGCACGATGTTTAAGGCCATCAAATGAAACAGAAAGAACATCAACGCCAATGACGGGAAATGGAAACTAGTTCGTGATGATATTTTGTTTTACGAGCAATATAGATGCTTATATTGGGAATAAGTAAGATATTTTGGAATGAAAGTATAGGCTACTTCTCAAGTGTGATGGTGTGTGTGTAAAATGTCCCAGTGCCTAGCAATATATAACATTAAGGCACGCAAGTGCGCGCGCGCGCTTCTGAGAGCGCACTGACGCTCATCGTGTTCAACAGTTTGCCGGGCTCCGTTCTAGCAACCTGACGTGGCCGGTGTACGCCTGTCATCTCTTAGCGCGCGCTACGACTCGTCGCCACACGCGATCGTCATTGTTTGTGCTGCACGTTTCACCTCTTCCTTCACAAAAGTCATAGGTTAACACACGTGTGTCATGTGCACAGTGAATTTAATGTTACAGTGAAAAAAAGAAATGAAAAACATTATTGAAAATCAAAGTGACAAGTGATGATAAGATGTGATAGAATGTGTAGAAAGTTATTTAAAGACCGTCCCTTTGAACACATGTGGAATCCAACTATATACATGTAAAGGTAATTTACGATTTACGTAATTGTTAAGGCTATTTAATCTATTTTTTAATTTGCCAAGTAGTTTATGAGTTTCTATATTGATTACTTATTTTAAAAAAGCAATACCCTACATATTAGAACACTATACAAAATCATCTAAGAATCGTTTAGTCGTAACTGGCATTAGACACCTACATTTTAAAACACAACATTATTTTAAAAAATCTCGATTAATAAGGAAACTATGAGAATATAAATGAAATTGGCTGTCGAAGAAACCATTCAAGACAGAACAAAATTCAGAACTTTAACTCACAAACATAAATTTTCTGAAAAGCCCACCCGACAAAATACAGGATGGACAGAATAGCGTAAAAGCGAACACAGCGAGAGGGTGAAGGGATATTGGGAAGGGAAGAAGAAGAATGCTAATAAGTTCAAACGCGCTCCTTAGTTGACACTACGAATCAAAAAATAAGGAAATTATGGTTATTTTTGATTTCTTTAATTGTCCAGATGATTTTCAGGTAAGCCATAATCTATATGTACGGCCCTTAAAGTGAGAGTTATCATCAAAATAGTTAGAGTATCTGGCCAATTTAAAACAATTCGCATACAAAGTTTCCAATTCTGAATTGAAATGAGACTTATTGAAGTATGAGATAGCCATGCACTGACTGCTATTTTTCATTATTTCAGATAACTGTGTAATAGAAGTTCCTTCATAAATGCTATTTTACTTGTAGAAAGATATTGGGAATTTCCCAAACATGTTTTTATCAGTAAAATTATATTCGATTAGATCGCGGGTTCAAACCCGGCCGAAGTCAACGGATATTTTTAAGAGCGTTAAAAATCCATCAGAATGCCTTCCTTTGGAGGAGAAGTAAAGCCGACGGTCCCATGTCATAGATATATGGCATGTTAAAGAACCTTCCACTAATTACACCTGTGTGAAGCTAAATTAACTTACAGGTTAAACAACGTTCCTAAGGTTCCTACGTTCGTCGCCAGGAGCCAACTGTGGTGGCGTCTAGTAGCCAAGTTATGAACTAGTAGCTGTTGACGGTGGCATTTGGCGGCAAAAGTAGAAACTAATTGAAATTCAATGTCTGCAGTCCTTATTGAATTTTAAAAAAGTCCTCTCGGCACGCCGGAAGGCGGAGGTAGATTTCACTGGACAAACTTGGGGATAGGCGAAAATAGGCAGAATATGCAGGTTTTCGTAGAAGGATCAGACCTCATTTATTGCGAGAAGGTATTTTATAATTGGAGCTTAATTAACTTTGTTTTTCGTCATTTTATGCTTATTTTCAACATTTTATTGTCTTATGGGAAATGTAACCTTCTTGTCATTTGGGGTCCATTTTTATAGGCTACTTGTGGTCACACTGTCCTTATGCAAGGTTTCGACACTGATGTGTAACTATGTAATGGTCTGTTACTTCTTCACGCAAAATTATATCTCCCGCAGAGATTTTGGTTGGTTCCTCAGTTTAGGGGCTGCGACAACGCGGTCATGTAACCCCGTGTATTTAGGGATGGCTGTAATAGTCTGTAATTCAGGTAAGGACTGCAGACGGTCAATTTCAAGCAGTAGTTCCTAATGTTGCTACCAGGTACTACCGTTAACGACACCTACCTGTGAACTTGGCTACTAGATGCCACCGCAGCCAGCAACTCGCAACGAACGTTGGAATTTCCCCTCCAAAGGAAAGCATACTGAGGGATTTTTAGAACTCTTAGAAAATCCGACGACTTCGGCCGGCTTTGAAATCGCGACCTTGGGCTTAGATATTCAGCATGCTTGCTACCAGTTACGTCACCGAAGCCGCTTCACACTTAGTCAGATGGAATTCTGAATATGATCTCGTGCAAGTGCGTTATCTTGGCAACGTCTGATGGCTCATCCCTCATCAATTTAGTAGAGTTGCCATGGCAAGCACTGATAGCTCTTGGCATTTTCTTATAATTCCGAAATCATTTTTCTCATCCCTTGGCATAATGGTGGGTCATATCAAAAATTCCTTAAGACAAAAGTTTTAGGTAATTATTAGGGGAATATTGTCCATTTTGTACGGTTTTGATATTGTACCTATTAAGAGAGATATGATTAATGTTTCCCGAAAAACTCACTTTTTCCCACCCCTTTGGTCAATGGTTGGTGCTATAAAAAAACTCTTCAAACATAAATTTTTGGGCTTTATCCGACACATAGTATGAAAGTTGAACGGATTCGATATTTCACATATTAAGAGAGTTGTAGCAATATTTCACTTTTTCAAAAAAAGCCCCCCATTTTCACCCCCTTCGACCGATTTAGCCCATTAACGAACTCGGCCGAGATTTTATAGGTATACATATTTGGTAAAATATTCAAAGTGATTGGTGCAAAATTACGGCAGTTATCGTGTCCACAAGAAACTGATATGCATATATATATATATATATATATATATATATATATACATATACATACATAAATTATATATAAACTTTTGAACTGACGGTGGTTTTGGGGTCTGGGGGATGTGAAACGCGAAGATATGTCGAAATTTTCCGGAAGTCGAAACATAATACCCATTGCAATAGTTAGCTTTCTAATGAAATCTACCTCTGGTTGGTTCCTCAGTTTAGGGGCTGCGACAACGCGGTCATCTAACACCGTGTACTTTGGGTGAGTGTAGAATCTGTCTGAAAAACGGTGTGAATTGTAATGGCTGTAGTAGTCTTAATTCAGGTTAGGACTGCGGACGGTCAATTTCAAGCAGTAGTTCCTAATGTTGCTACCAGGTACTACCGTCAACGACACCTAGCTGTGAACTTGGCTACTAGATGCCACCCTAACCAGCAACTCGCAACGAACGTTGGAACTTCCCCTCCAAAGGAAAGCATACTGAGGGATTTTAGCTCTCTTAGAAAATCCGACGACTTCGGCCGGCTTTGAAACCGCGACCTTGTGCATAGACATTCTGCATGCTACCAGTTACGTCACCGAAGCCGCTTCCCAATTAGATGAAAATACTGAATCTGATCTCGTGCAAGTGCGTTGTCATGGCAACGTCTGATGGCTCATTCCTCATCAATTTAGTAGTGTTGCCATGGCAACCTCTGATAGCTCTTGGCATTTTCTTATAATTCCGAAATCATTTTTCTCATCCCTTGGCATAATGGTGGGTCATATCAAAAATTCTTTCAGACAAAAGTTTTAGGTAATTATTAGGGGAATATTGTCCATTTCGTTCGGTTTTGATATTCTGCCTATTAAGAGAGATATGATTAATGTTTCCCGAAAAACCCACTTTTTCCCACCCCTTTGGTCAATGGTTGGTGATATAAAAAAACTCTTCAAACATAAATTTTTGGGCTTTATCCGACACATAGTATGAACGTTGAACGGATTCGATATTTCATATATTAAGAGAGTTATAGCAATATTTCACTTTATCGAAAAAAAGCCCCCTATTTTCACCCCCTTCTACCGATTTAGCCCAGTAATGAACTCGACCGAGATTTTATAGGTATACATATTCGGTAAAAAGTGATTGGTGAAAAATTACGGCAGTTATCGTGTCCACAAGAAACTGATATATATACAAGTATACTTTTGAACTGACGGTGGTTTTGGGGTCTGGGGGATGTGAAACGCGAAGATATGTCCAAATTTTCCGGAAGTCGAAACATGGTAGCCTACCCATTGCAATAGTTAGCTTTCTAATGAAATCTACCTCTGGTCGGTTCCTCAGTTTAGGGGCTGCAACAACGTGGTCATCTAACCCCGTGTACTTTGGGTGAGTGTAGAATCTGTCTGATAAACGGTGTGAAATGTAATGGATGTATTAGTCTGTAATTCAGGTAAGGACTGCATACGGTCAATTTCAAGCAGTAGTTCCTAATGTTGCTACCAGGTACTACCGTTAATGACACCTAGCTGTGAACTTGGCTACTAGATGCCACCCCAACCAGCAACTCGTAACGAACGTTGGAACTTCCCCTCCAAAGGAAAGCATACTGAGGGATTTTAGCGCTCCTAGAAAATCCGACGACTTCGGCCGGCTTTGAAACCGCGACCTTGGGCATAGACATTCTGCATGCTACCAGTTACGTCACCGAAGCCGCTTCCCACTTAGTCAGATGTCAAAGTCAACCCCTGGCACCATCCAGCCCATGACGGGCTAAGGCCGACCAAGCGACCGCTGTCCAGCCATTTGGCCTGCAGATATTGGGGTGACGCGTGATCAGCGCGTCGGGTCCCCTCAGCCGTTAATATTGGTATTCGTGATCGGGGTGCTGTCTCACTGTCAGACAGCTACTCAATTGTCCTCACGAGGCTGAGTACACCCCGTTCCAACCCTCACGTCAGTTTTAAAATCCCAGACGGAGACGGGGATCGAACCCGGGGACTCCGGGTGAGAGGCAGGCGCGCTACCCCAACACCACGGGGACGGCTTAGTCAGATGGAAATACTGAATCTGATCTCGTGCAAGTGCGTTGTCATGGCAACGGCTCATCCCTCATCAATTTAGTAGTGTTGCCATGGCAACCTCTGATAGCTCTTGGCATTTTCTTATAATTCCGAAATCATTTTTCTCATCCCTTGGCGTAATGGTGGGTCATATCAAAAATTCTTTCAGACAAAGGTTTTAGGTAATTATTAGTGGAATATTGTCCATTTTGTACGGTTTTGATATTGTACCTATTAAGAGAGATATGATTAATGTTTCCCGAAAAACCCACTTTTTTCCACCCCTTTGGTCAATGGTTGGTGCTATCAAAAAACTTATTTGACATAAATTTTTGGCACTTATCCGACACATATTATGAACTTTGAATGGATTCGATATTTCACGTATTAAGAGAGTTATAGCGAAATTTCAATTTTTCGAAAAAAGCCCCCCCCCCCCCCATTTTCACCCCCTTCGACCGATTTTGCCCATTAACGAACTCGACCGAGATTGTATAGGGATACATATTATGTAAAAAATTCAAAGTGATTGGTACAAAATTAGGGCAGTTATCGTGTCCACAAGAAACTGATATACATATTTACATATATATATATATATACATACATAAATTATATATAAACTTTTGAACTGACGGTGGTTTTGGGGTCTGGGGGATGTGAAACGCGAAGATATGTCGAAATTTTCCGGAAGTCGAAACATGGGACCCATTGCAATAGTTATCTTTCTAATGAAATCTACCTAACATATAACACACATTAATAGAGACTAACACCGGTTATAAGACAGATTCTACACCCATCCAGAGTACACGGGGCTACATGACCGCGTTGTCGCAGCCTCTAAACTAAGGAACCAACCAACCAAACAATTGATATTATAACCTCTTAGTTTCGTAGAAAATCAAGTACATAGCAAAGTATGCAATAGTTGCCCAATCACAGCTAACAAAACTGCAGATCTCAACTTATAATTAATTATTCACATCTTACTTGCTCATATCTTGACATTCCAAGTTAACATGGCGATACTGTGGACCTGCAGTACGTTCATAAAAACTTGTACCATTTTCAAAGAGGATCCGTATTTGTTATGTAATGTGCCTAGTCAATTTCTTTAATTATTATGATAATTAGTTCATATTTGGATTCTCTAAGGATTCTTCGTCAGAATCAAGATAAAGGCAATAGACATAAAACCCCATATAATGCTACCTAAGTCGCGCATTATTCTGAAGAAATGGTTTCTAATATGCCTTGCAATAAATTATACATGCTCTACATTACATTTAGCATACTGGCGGACCCGTGCGAGAAATCTCGCATGTTCATAAACCACACTTTCCCCAATAGGTTTATAATGAGACACTTAAGGAGAAAGGTTCTTATGTTTTTATTTCAACCAAATGATTATAGAACACTCTTTACATTCCGAGATCTACGTTCCCTAACTTAAGAAGGCAATCACTGAAAATTGGATCATCATAACACTCACCGGTTATTCTATATTAATGAAATTATACGATTTGAGTACCGGTACTCATTCCATTGATTTACCTTTTCTGAAATCCATGCAAAATGATAAAGGAAAGACCTCGGAATGTGAAAATGACATGAAACAGGCGTCACAGCGTCCAAAATGTGAAGTGGACAGCATTTACAGAGCGTATTTTTCTACAGCAACATTATCTACAAAACCGCACACTGCGTACATTTTTAAAATAATTTTTTAAATAAATTGTAGATAAGATATTAGAGTGCAATTCGTCACTGCTAATGTCTATTCTCTTTCATTTGAAAACTCATTTGTCACGATCGGTCGCTTGTGAGCGCCGCAAAAGGGATTTATACTACTGAAATAATATATAATAGCCGACCCGTGCGAGAAATCTCGCATATTCATAAACCACACTTTCCCTACAATGATGTCGCGTATTTTCCTATTTTCCTACAGCAACAGTATTTGCAAATCGCACACTTCTTACAAAAAATTATATTTATGAAATTAGAAAGCTGTTCGTCACTGCTAATGTTATTTGTGTGCTGAGTCCATTGATTGACAGCTTAGCTGTAACACTTGCCGGTTATTCGAGATTTGTGAAATTATACGATTTGAGTACTAATTTCTTTGATTTACTGTTTCTGAAATTCATGCAAAATGATAAAGGAAAGAACTCAGAATATTAAAATGAGATGAAACAGGCGTCACAGCGGCCAATATGTGAAGTGGACAGCAATTATGGAGCGTATTTTCCTACAGCAACAGTATATGCAAATCGCACACCTCGTACCTTTTTTAAAATTCATTTGTTTGATAAATTATAGGTATTTATGAAATTAGAGTGCAATTCGTCACTGCTAATGTCTATTCTCTTTCATTTAAATGCTCATTTGTCACGATCGGTCGCTTGTGAGTGACGCAGGAGGGATCTATACTACTGAAATAATACATATGATGATGATGATGATGATGATAAGGTTAAGTACCCAAAAAGTGGCACTTTTTCTTTAAGTTGTTCAGAACATGAGGGGCAATTATTTCTTTAAGGTTGATAAACGGAATGTTGTTTTCTTTCAGATGTAGTGAGAAGGAGCTTTATTTTATTAGCTTCTTTATGAAAATAAATCAAAACAAAAATGAATGAATGAAAATATGAAGGAGGGCTCCGAATAAGAGACACTTCCAGATACAATTAATATCAATAAAGTAGGTCTAAAGCAAAATATGCAATAAGTAGCCGTTGGAATCATGTTAGTACTCAAATACTAATGGAAGGATCAAATTCAGAATAAAACAACACTTATCCCACTTACCAGCAACTAAAAAGTGATCAAATATTTGGATTTATTGGGAGAAAAAGGAGCATACGAATGGGTCTTCACCACCACGACGCCCTTCATGTTCCCAGCGGTGGCAAACAACAGACTGAGCCCATTTTTCTCCTCGGGTATCCACTGAATATAGTTCAGCGTCTACAATTGATTATCTCTCAAAATGAGAATGTTGTCCAAATGAGCTATGAAGTTGGCTTATTAAAATTGCTTGTATTATGTTGTCTGCGTTTAGTGCCAAGTACGGATACCCTGTTGATAGGTTCTGGTATAAGTCATACATGTGATACTTCAATAGATGCTTCTTGTTACATAGGTGAATATTCATAGTTAGACCACGTATTCTTTATGGTGTTGGGTTATTTTGGATACGTTTTGGTTATTAGCGTTGATCATTAGGAGTTCCAAGATTGGTTCCAATATTTTTTCCGTAACCAACATACATTTAACATGTATGCTTTCGTAAGAGCAAAATGTCATATAGGTCAACTTAGGTCAAACATAGGTAGTATTATATGTCATTTGACAATAATTATAAGTCTATTGGATTTTCCCACGTTTTGCTAACTGATGAAGTATCCTTTAAGATTCGAAATGTGATCTAATTATCATAAGAATTAAATATATTGACTACAACAAAACAGAAATGCTCAGTCAAATAATGCATGCCCCAACAATACATGTTAAAGTATGTAAACCATAATAGGAACTTATGTTAAATGTTCTAAAATAGAGTGCGATCGGATTTAATAATAAAACAAGATGTTCAGTTAAGAACATATAGCCTACTTTCTCCTAAATGTATGAGTATAGTTATAACTCGTTGTTATTATCAAAGAGTATAATAGAACTATTCTTTGTTGAAGACCTTAGAAACGATTTACCTCTACCAAACGCCACAACCTAGATAAAAATTGCTACCATCATTGAAGAAAGAAAGAAAGATAAGAAGTATATCAAGAATGTTATGGATCTGGAGACATAATCAACCGGACTGGCTGCGTGGCTCAGCGGTAACGTTCTCGCTTGCTGGGCCCTAGGTTGCAGGTTCATATCCTGGCGCAGTCAGCTGGCATTTGAGGGTGCACAAATGCGAGGGAGCCGTGTCAGTACATTTACTGGCACGTTAAAGATCCCCTTCGGGCCAAAATTCCGGCACCCCGGTGTCTCTAAAAGCAGCAGTAGTTAAAAGGGATGTAAAACCAATAACATTATTATTATTATTATTATTATTACATATACGACCTGCCGTGGGCAACATCCAACTTTGAGTTGAGGCATGTCTTTACACGTCTGGTTGTGCATGGCTTTCACAACCCTAATTGAATTAACAAATCTTTCCATGTCCCTACAGAGACGTGTGTATACAAACTATGTGGATATTTTCGATTGCTATTTGCCTGAAATAAAAGTAGTAATTAATAACCTGAACTAACACCAACGGCTTGAATTCAGTTACTATGTGAAATCGTTTTGTTCTTTACTTCAAATAACATTTTCAAGTAACGCAAAATAGGCTGTTACAAACCCTTTAAAATAAAAAGTAAAAATGTATCGTAGTATCATTTTGTCATTCTTCAAATTCGATGCGCATAGAATGCCAATGGGCGTGCAGTTACCTTTTTGGCAGCTAGATGTCTCGAGTAAATCTGCTGGCGAATTATGTTTTAATTAAATATATATTTTACACCATAATATGCACAATATAACGCTTAATTTTAAAACGACTGAGTCATTACAAAACAATAAACATATAACATTTCAAGCAAAAAACCTAGCTCTGATCGGGTTTGAACCATAGGAATTTGAGCGATAGGCTAACGCTCTACCACTGAGCTAATTGTGTCAACGAATATCGTTCTATATAAAATGACTTACATAGAACTTGCTAGCAAATAATGATTTATACTAAACGATTTCATCACTGGAGTATATTATTTATATATAAAGCATTTCATACAAAGTTTATTTATTTAGTATCAGTACGCTATATTGCATGCAATACTCAAATTAGTGAAATATAAGTCAGGCACAAGATATCCGCTGCCATCTTGTATTATTACTGAATCGGCTCAGCTTTTTAAAATCATGTCTGCACTATAGTATTACAAAATAAACTTTTAATTTCGAACGTGCCTCTTCCTTTAGAACAGTTAAAACGATTCTCGGCTCAATAATCGGAACTGGTGGGTCCCATGATATGGATTATAAAGTTTGCATAATGCGCACGGCAGCCATCCTGAAATGGTACGGCGGACGGCCTTGCAGTTTGGTCACAAGACGCATCCTATACGAAGGTATGTTGTTACCACATTTGGTAGAGATCGGATGATTTGGTTAGTCGTTATTTGATTTTACGTTTTGAACGTTTGAGTGGCCGCCATTCTGTTTTAGTAAAGATGGCGGCTATATAAAACATGACACTGAGGTGCCCTTTGCTAGTGCTACCTCTGTACCAAATTTCGTTCTATTCGGTTTCACCGTGTTTGAATTGATAGGGGGAATCGATTTGCACACATACTTGGCCACCATCTGCAAACTATTTGGCTGATGTTCTTGCAGTTAGGTCTGAATATGTTTTCCACATAAAGATATGGTGTTGCAAAATTTGGTAGAGACTAGATTATTAGTTTGGTCGTAATTACATTGTAGCTTTTAACATTTGGGTGGCCGCCATTACGTTTCCGTCAAGATAGCGGTGATATAAAACATGACACTGAGGTGCCCTTTGCTAGTGCTACCTCTGTACCAAATTTCGTTCTATTCGGTTTCACCGTGTTCGAATTGATAAGGGGAATCGATTTTCACACAAAGATGGCCGCCATCCGCTAACTATTAGGCTGATGACCTATTAGTTTGGTCAAAGAATGCTCCCTCCATAAAGGTATGTTGTTGCTAAATTTGCTAGAGATCGGATGATTAGGCTAATCGTAATTTGATTTAAGCTTTGAAAATTTGTGTGGCCGCCATTACGTTTCCGTCAAGATGGCGGCGATATAAAACATGACACTGAGGTGCCCTTTGCTAGTGCTACCTCTGTACCAAATTTCATTCATTCGGTTCCACCGTTTTCGAA
This sequence comes from Meconema thalassinum, assembly GCA_946902985.2. NCBI lineage: Eukaryota > Metazoa > Arthropoda > Insecta > Orthoptera > Tettigoniidae > Meconema > Meconema thalassinum. The sequence continues at coordinate 347,493,795 of OX336394.1, forward strand.
TTAATAGGGGGAATCAATTTTGACATAAAGATGGCCACCATCCGCAAACTATTAGGCTAATGGCCTATTAGATTAGTCAAAGAATGCTCCCTCCATAAAGTTATGTTGTTGCAAAGTTTGGTAGAGGTCGGATGGTTATGTTAGTCGTAATTTGATTTAAGCTTTAAACATTTGTGTGGCCGCCATTACGTTTCTGTCAATATGGCGGCGATATAAATCATGACACTGAGATGCCCTTTGCTAGTGCTATCTCTGTACCAAATTTCGGTCCATTCGGTTTCACCGTGTTTGAATTAATAGGGGGAATCGATTTTGACACAAAGATGGCCGCCATCCGCAAACTATTAGGCGAATGACCTATTAGATTGGTCAAAGGATGCTCCCTCCATAAAGGTATGTAGTTGCAAAATTTGGTAGAGATCGGATGATTAGGCTAATCGTAATTTGATTTAAGCTTTGAACATTCGTGTGGCCGCCATTACGTTTCAGTCAAGATGGTGGCGACATAAAACATGACACTGGGATGCTCTTTGCTAGTGCTACCTCTGTACCAAATTTCGTTCTATTCGGTTTCACCGTGTTTGAATTAATAGGGGGAATTGATTTTCACACAAAGATGGCCGCCATCCGCAAACTATTAAGCTAATGACCTAGTCATTTGGTCAAAGGATGCTTCCTCTATAAAGGTATGTTGTTGCAAAATTTGGTAGAGATCGGATGATTAGGTTAATCGTAATTTGATTTAAGCTTTGAACATTTGTGTGGCCGCCATTACGTTTCCGTCAAGACGGCGGCGATATAGAACATGACACTGAGGTGCCTTTTGTTAGTACTACCTATGTACCAAATTTCGTTCCATTCGGTTGCACCGTGTTCGAATTAATAGGGGGAATCGATTTTCACACAAAGATGGCCGCCATCCGCAAACTATTACGCTGATGACCTATTAGTTTGGTCAAACGATGCTCCCCCCATAAAGGTATGTTGTTGCAAAATTTGGTAGAGATCGGATGATTAGGTTAATCGTAATTTGATTTAAGCTTTGAACATTTGTGTGGCCGCCATTACGTTTCCGTCAAGATGGCGGCAATATAAAACATGTCACTGAGGTGTCCTTTGCTAGTGCTACCTTTGTACCAAATTTCGTTCAATTCGCATTCACCGTGTTCGAATTGATAGGGGGGACAGACATTCAGAGTACACATACTCCCACACACACAGACACACACACACACACAGACTCACACACACACATACACACACACACACACACAGACTCACACACACACATACACATACACAGACAGACACACTTTTTTCGCCCTGTGTTGATCTCATAAATCTACTTTCATTTTTTGCAAAAATCGAAAGTAGGCTAAAAAGATATGAGCCTTACAGTAGTCGCATATGATGTGTAACATCTGACATGTTATCCTACTCGTATATTACACAGCTTGGACATTCTTAAAATGTTAATTTACACTCCATGTTCATACTGGTACTATGATGAATGTATAGATTGATTTGGAGATATGCTACTGTCACATTTGTGGCGCAGCGGTCAAGCTGTTAGTCTCTCACCAAGGTAGACCGGGTTTGATTCCCGGTCCATACATGTGAGATTTTCGAATTGAAATGCCATGTCCTGTGGTTCGCATTCCACGTAAAAGGGTGGTACCGTGGATCATGATCGTGAGATTAACGGACACGCAAAACTACAAGTTTTCTTCCTTCCTTTTACATTAATGATTCATAATAACAAAGTGAAACACAACGTCAACAGTACTCTCAAATACTGTGAGCACATTCCTCAGTAACTATAACATTCCTTATTCTCAAGGCTCTCATACAGTTCGTCGTAAACAATCAAAACATGGCTTCCTACAATCATGAAATGATCTAGTCTCACATATGATGAAAATACAGCTTTTATTCCACTCGTATAACAACATTCTGTTACGCATTTAATATTTGACTACTCACCCACAGCTTGACAATAATGCCGCTTACTTAAATGTCATTTGTCGTCTTTGTCCTACCCCATGTGATATTCAAACTTGAACGTGAAGCTTCATAAACTGCTCAATGAAAAATGAAAGTCGGTGAAACATTTGCCACTATGCTCGTCAAACCAGTGCCTGCTAAATGCACTGCCTACTGTATTGCCATAACATTCTCGCGCTACAGAGCACACACTGCCTTGTTTCCAATACACACATTTTCAATTGTACATCCAGCTGGCAGTTCGCCTTCACTTTCGTCCGATCCACTTCCGTTCGATCCACTTCCGCCCGATTCACTTCCGTCCCATTTTTCTGGCAGTGCGTCTTCACTTCCGTCCGATCCACTTCCGTTCGATCCACTTCCGCCCGATTCACATCCGTCCCCAATTTTCAAAATCACTCCCACAAAACTATCCAGCAACCGAGCGGAAAGATGTTACACATCAATAATATTAAATTATCGATTACCATTATGGCTCTAAAGGACCGCGATACCTCAACATTTTGCTTTCTTTCAAACCCACCATATTTTTATATTCTTGGAGTGAGCCTTCTGCAATTCTTCCATTCATCCAAGCTTCGGCCCAGTTATGACTTCGTGAGTAGCCATTTTAAGATTTTGTTTCAGTGGCAGTCAGAGTTCGGTATGTAGTTCTAAAATTTCATATTATGGAAGTTCTTTGCCAACATCCACCAGTCAAGGAGAGTTAGTAAATGTTTAGAAATTCTTTAGGCTGACATTGTGAAGAAGTGAGCATGAAAGGTTAACCTCCGCTTTTGGTTAACACATGATAGCCTATATTGTCAGAGTAGGAGTAGATTTGTGAGTTTCCCCATAGTTTATTAATTGACATTCCTTGAAGTTAGAACCAAGAAAATGTCGCAAGATTCTTCTCTCTCTGAAGACCACATCGTAGTGTAGTGACTATCATTCATGGCAATCTCCCTGGAGGTCCGGGTTTCATTCCAGGCCCTGAAGAGAGATTTCAGAAAGAAAGAAATTTTACAAAGAAATAAGGAAATAAAGAAAGTCCTCCACCATTTGACTGGTTTAATGCAACTCTTCATGCCACCATGTCCTGAGCTAATCGTTTCAACTCTACATAACAACCACATCCTACATGTGACGAGACAATCTGTTTAACATATCCTAACCATGGCCTACCCCAACAGTTCTCATCCTCCACCCTTCCTTCCATAACTAAGTTTGCTATCCCTGAGTGCCTTAGTATGTGTCTTACATATCCCGTCTCTTCATTAGCATTCGCCAGAAACAACTCTCCTCTCCCGCTCGTCTTAATACCTCAACATTTGTTATTCTTTCTACCCATCTGATCATCATTCTCCTGTAACACCACATTTCAAATGATTCTAATCTCCAGCCCAAGTTTCGCTTCCATATAGTGCCACGTTCCTGACAAAGGCTTTCAAAAATGACTTTCTAATACCTGAATCTATATTTGATGTCAACAGATTTCTTTTCTATAGAAATGCTTTCCTTGCCTGCACCAACCTATTTCTTATATCCTCTTTGCTTCGTCCATCACTGACTTGCCACGGTGGGTGAGTGGGTAACGTGTCGGCCTACTAACCCCAATCTTGCAGGTTCGCTCCTGGTTGTGGTACGTGATATTTGAAAGGCGGCAAAGATTACGACACGCATGTCTTACGATGTTGGCATGTCAAAGAACCCATTTGATTCAGTAGGCCGTGTTCATAATGACAAAATTAATCTCGAGACTTTCCGCCAACACAAAGTTCCTCATTTCTCTACTAGAAAGCGCTATAGTATTCAATGAGCTTAGATATCTAACCTCCTTGAGTTTCATAGTGCTTCAAGGAACAACGAAACTCGACATGCAACCTACCCTCTGGGTGTCAAATAACAAATTTTGCACCCGGCACCGAGGCCACACGATATTATTATTATTATTATTATTATTATTATTATTATTTGTCCATCACTGGTAATATTGCTTCCTAAGTAACAGGATTCATCTACTTCCTTTAGCTTTTCAACTGTCAATTTGACGTCAATACTGTTTTTGGATTTCTTTCAATTGCATTCGATTATTTTGTTTTGTATTAATTTTCTTCGTGGATTCTTTTTTCAGGTCGGAGTCCACACCATTTACAAATTCATTCAAATCCTCTGGAGAATCGCCTAATTAGAAAATTATATTTAGAAATCCATAACCTGAGCTGAATTCTGTATGTTACATCTTTCGTTTTCTATCGATGTTATGGGCTTGAAATTGACTTCACAGTTTATTGATGACACCTCGGTACATCCTTGTTTCAGATTGGGAATGGAACGGCTCAATTTTCAGGAAGAGTAGAAATCAGTGGCGGCTGGTGTAGAAAATTAGTTGTGTGCTGTAGGCCTAACACTCCATCCAATTTTTTTTAAATATATAAACATATAGAAACACTCACTCAGTGTCGAAAAATGAAGTCCATACATCGCTCCTTCTTGTTTCAGAACTTGTCAATCACCCTGGCATTGAACCCCCATACTGGAGACCATCTTCTTCTAAATGGAGAGCATAGCGAGGGCACTTAGTCTTTCTTGTGCCATGGTGTTCCGCAGAAAGCTCTTGATCCTCTTCAGCGATGAGAAACACCTCTCAGGCTCTAGCATTAATAAACACTCCCTTATGCATACCCTTTGCTCGTACATTACATTTACGGTGCGCGACCTTAAATTCCATCTAGTCGCTGGTTCTGTTGGAATTCTTCGAGCTGCCACTGCTTCTAAAGCAGACGTCCGTTGCGGCGACCTTGATAAGAAAGCAGGGAACGCTGACAGGTGAGCGAAGAATATCCTAGCCGACTGATTCTGCGAAGCTGCATGTTCCATTGTTAAATTCAGTTGGTGTGCATAGCAGTGGATGTAATGGGCGTTGGGATAGCAGGCTTTTATCTTTGCTTGCACTCCACCTTTACCACCACTCATTACTGATGCCCCGCCGTAGGTCTGCGCAATAACTTTGTGTGGTGTAGCGTTAAACATGTTGTCCATTACACTTAAAATACATGATGCAAGGGAATCCGCATTCTGACCTTCCGGTTTAAAGAAGCCCCAAAATCGTTCGTATGGAATACCATCTTTCTCATACCGAAATACCAACACTAACTGTGTCAGCTCTGAAACATCGGTAGTTTCATCGGCCATCACACTAACAAAATATGCTTGCTGCATTTCTTCTGCTGTCACTTCTCTGAAGGTTCCAAGCATGCAGTCCAACTGCTCGTTCTGGATGGTTTTTGAGGTCCCTTTGAAAACTCTATTAGATTCAATGTGCTCCTTTACTGAACTGTCTCTACCAGAAATTAAATCTGCTAGACGGTCCATGATAACGCTAGGATTGTCTGAATTATCACTTCCGTCGTGCCCTCTTAAAGCTAATTCAAACGCACCACAAAACTTAATGCAGTCCGGGGTAGGTCTACCTAACTTCTTTACCTTAGTTTTTTCTTCAAGAGTTCTGGTTGAAAATGGGGTTTTCAAGAGGCTCTCCTCTGAGTTTTCCGTATTGCACAAACACGCAAACAAACTCAACACATATACGCATTCCTCATACAAAATTAATTAAGCACTGCACACAAAAACACCTGCAATTACAAAATATTCACGAACTCGGAAACACTTGCTGTGACCACTCAAAAACAGTACTACTCAGTATTACCAAAAGCATTAAAATGAAACCAGCAACGCCGTAATGCAAAATCACATGTTATTTTGCTATAGTGAAATTTATGAACTAGGCATCACAATAATCATGTCCTTAATTGACGACATAAACATTATAATTTTTATAGTACATCGATTTACAAAATGTGGCTATAGAATAAGTAAGTTAGGAGTATTGAAAAAGACCTTCTGGCGGGAACAGCTGATGGGTTCCTCTGCTTTTTTTTACCCCATTTTCTTTGAGCGATTCCCTCTTAAATCCTATTCCTGAGTCCAGATAGTGCCACTGGCCACGTTCACATTCCGTGTGACCAGTGCCGCGTCTCTGTGGTCGCAGAAAGAATCGCTGTGATGACTGGTCTTAGCTGTTGTCCCAACAGCACATCCAGAACACAAGGGAAAAGATGGGCGCGCATGCGCAGAAGACAAAATTCACGCTTCTTGTCAATAAACTTGGAAATTCTCGCTGGGCTGTAATCTGCACAGCTAAGGTAGTGCACGGAGTGGAGCGTACGCCTAGATACCTCGTACCCTACCTGTTCTGTGAGGGGAGTAGAAATATTTCCTACTCTTTGCTTGACGTCTTTCTTAAAGCGTTGTATTTGTAGATCATAGGCCTACTATTAAAATAATTTATTTTCAAATAAAGCAATGTGCTGCAGCACTTCAGCACATAAGGAGCGGCCGCCCCTGGTAGAAATGTTGCGCAAGTCCAATAATTGATCTAGGTTTCCCTGACCTGCTTTCAAGAATCAGTAGAAAAAAATTAACTGCAAATATGTAGCCCTGAGAATATGCAATCGTCTTCCTGAGTTTTAACCTGATGTAATTAAATTTCAATTCTATTTAAGTCGAAGTCTTGCTCAAAAAATGATTAAGGAGTTGCAGTTCCAGTGAGGAGATAATGATTTGAACATTAGTAACAGGCAAATAGCTTCATTGTTCATATTCCGAGATACTGTACGTTTTAATAGAGTAATTTCAAAAGAGGAACTACTTTTACAACATTATCTTGTCACGGAGTAAAATATGCTGTGATAAATTAATAATAATAATTAATAAAAGCAGCCACCAAAGAATCCACCAAAAACAGCTAAAGCACAAACGCCGTGGTCCATAGGTGAACTAAACGACCAAAGAAATAATAATAATAATAACATTAAAAACAAGAAGTTCCGTGACGAACTAGAACCTACTTTTCTTAAAATGTAAGATTCATGCCAATGATTAATCTATATGGATCTATCTAGAATAATGACGAAATTAAGTTGGTAATATCGAAATTTCTAATTAGTTCGAAAAACTGTATACCTGGCATAATGTAGCCTAATAGAGAACTACAGTTGGCAGCCCTGGTGACTGAATATATTCTTAGTTCCATCTCCTACAGAATACTCAATTTGGTTGAAGTCCAATGGTTAGCATGGACGTTACATGCAGTTAAACATTGGATCTAACAGCGCGCGTAAAATCATGTTGGCAACAATGACATACATGTATTGGTCAGAAATAATCTGAAATAATATGATCTTTTGTTGTGTCAATTTTGAATGAAATCCATTAGTTAGTATAGAAGTTACATGCATTTTAAAATTGGACCTATCAGCAGGCTTAGAATCATGTTAGCAGCACTAGTGTAGGACTATATTAGTTACTTCAAATTAATCTAGAATGCCAGGTACTATACGTGTGCAAAGTTTAGGGCTATTGGCTTGCATACTTTCTGATATATTGATATTAGGTTAACAAAAATAGAGACAGTATTTATTAACAGTTGGCAGCCCTGCTCTTAAGAATCGGTATAGTCATATCTGTTATGGTACACATAGCACACACGAAATTTGGTCGAAATCCAAATGATAGTTTAGAAGTTACATGTATTTAAATTTGGACTTCTCAGCAGGCTTAGAATCATGTTGGTAGCACTGACGTATATAAGTTACTCCAAATTAATATAGAATATCAGGTACTATACGTGTACATAGTTTAAAGCTCTCGGCTTGCATACTTTCTGATAAATGGGTATTTGGATTTAAAAAAATTGAGAGCATTTATTAACAGTTGGCAGCCCTGGTGGCTCTTAAGAATATGCTCAGTCATATCTGTTTATGTACACATAGCACATACGAAATTTGGATGAAATCTAATTGATAGTGTAGATGTTATATGCATTTAAAATTTGGACCTATCAGCAGGCTTATAATCATTTTGGCAAATTTGCCATGCATGGCCTCCTGGAAATTAAACTGCAATATTATTATCTATACGTGTGCCAATTTTGAAATAGCTCCCATTCATACCTTCCATGATATCCAACATGGAGCTCAAATTTCAATTGCGATTTTTCAGCAGTTGGTAGCACTGACATCATTTTCAAATATCGCCGTGAGATATTCAGGTATATATCTTTACTCCTACCAAATTACCAAATTTTGTTCCGGTTGCTCCAGCCGTTTAGGAATTGATAGGGGGGGGGGGGCACACACAGCCAGACAGACAGACACACATTTGCCCGATCTCATAAGTCTACATTTTTCTCATTTTTGCAAAATGTGAAAAGTAGGCTAATAATAATAAATATTTAAATACTATTACATACTAATACAGTAAAACTTGAAAAAGGAATCGAACGTTAGTTGCATATGTTTCCGTTACATAGGTTTCATGTTAACGGAGGTAGGTCTATGCTAAAATAACTAAACCATTATGGACATACTGAGGAAAATTAAAATGGTGTTAATACCTTATTCAAAGTTTTACTTACATATTTCTGCTTCTGTACTACTTTTATTCTTGTGTTAAGACCAGGGCTGGATAACTTAACATAATGGCCTTGAATAACGAATTGTTTGGCGTTACGGTATACATCGCGTAACGTATAACAGAAAGTTTGTTGTAACGTTATTCATACGAAGAACGAATAAACGGATACTGTGTATATACCGTTATTTTAAATATTTTATTATCATACCGGTAAGCCTCCGTGGCTTAGGCGGCAGCACGCCGGCCTCTCACCGCTGGGTCCGTGGTTCAAATCCCGGTCACTCCATGTGAGATCTGTGCTGGACAGAACGGAGGCAGACAGGTTTTTCTCCGGGTACTCCGGTTTTCCCTGTCAAAATTTCATTCCAGCAACACTCTCCACTATCATTTCATTTCATCTGTCATTCATTTAATCATTGCCCCAGAGGAGTGCGTCAGGCCTCGGCAGCCGGCACAGTTCATATCCTCGCCGCTAGATGGGGGCTTCATTCATTCCATTCCTGACCCGGTCGGAGACTGGAAGCAGGCTGTAGATTTTCATTTTCATTATCATACCGGATAGCATTTTAGTTATCGCAGGAGACACAAGTCGAATAACGTTATTGGCGTTGTAACACAATCAAATGTACCCCATTCACTCAGTTGTTTTAAATAACGTTATTGACAAGACCGGATAGCATTGTGTTATGCTGCATGCCTCGCAGGTCGAATAACGTTATTCGTGCTCTAACACGTCGCGAACAACTACCACTCATTCCGAACTTCAAATAACGTTATTCACAAGACCGGATAGCATTGTGTTATGCTGCATGCCTCGCGGGTCGAATAACGTTATTAACGTCGTGTTCTTTTGTATGGGTCCCGGGTTGAATAACGTTTTTAGCCTCGTACTAGGATCCAAATTTCAATAACGGTATTCTCCTACTAGTGTAAGAATAGAAAGTTAACTATAAATGAATTCGAATTCGTAGTGCTGCCAGGTGACAAACAAGTAGCTCCGAGACCGACTAAAAAGCTTAATTTTCCATAAAATTTAAGATTCAAGCCAACGATTAAGTTAATCTATTTACGATGGGCCTATCGAGAATAATGACCAACTTAGGTTGGTAATAATAAACATTTCTATTTCGATTGAAATATATCTGAAGTAATGTATTCCAATACAGCTCTACAGTTGGCAGCCTTGGTGACTCTGAATATATTCTTAGTTCCATATCTTAAGGTAAAGAATGCTCATGCAAAATTTGGTAAAGTCCAATGGATAGTATGGACGTTGCATGCTGTGAAATATTGGATGTATCAGTGCGAGTAAAATCATATTGGCAACAACGTCAAGAAGGCGTTTTCAGAATTAATCTGAATTATTCCTATATTTTATAGTGGCAATTTTGCATAAAATCCATTTCTTAGTATAGAAGTTACATGCATTTAAAAATTGGCCCTATAAACAGGCTTAGAATTATGTTGGCAGCACTGATGTGCATTAGTTGCTCCCAAATAATCTAAAATTTCAGGAACTATTCGTGCGCAAAATTTAGAGCTGTTGGCTTGCAAACTTTCTGATATATTGGTATTATGATAAAGAGAGTGAGCATTTATTAACAAATAATAATAATGTTATTGGTTTTACGTCCATTTCAACTACACTGGCTTTTAGAGACTCCGGGGTGCCGTAATTTTGCCCAGAAGGGGATCTTCAACGTGCCAGTAAATCTACTGACACGGCTCTCTCGCATTTGCGCACTCTCAAATGCCATCTGACTGCGCCAGGATACGAACCTGCAACCTTGGGCCCAGCAAGCGAGAACGTTACCCCTGAGCCACGCAGCCAGCCGCATTTATTAACAGCTGGCAGCCCTAATGGCTCTCAAGTATAAGCATAGTCATATCTGTTATAGTACACAAAGCACGTACGAAATTTGGTTAAAATCCAATTGATAGTATAGATGTTAGATGTACTTAAACATTGGACTTATCAGCAGGCTTAGAATCATCTTGGCAACACTGTCATATATGGGCTCCCTAAAATGTATCTGGAATGTTATTATCCCTGTGTGTGCTAATTTTGGAAAATTTCGCATGCATAACGTCTGAGATATCCAACGTAGAGCTTAAAAGTGAATTGTGATTTTTAGCAGTTGGTGACTCTGAAATCATTTTCAATTATGTCCCTGAGATATTCAGATATAGATATTTCCTTAAACCGAATTTGGCTTCGATAACTGCGTTAAGGGGTTGATAGGGGGAGACACACAAAGACAGACAGACAGACATTTGCCTGGATCGATGTCATTAGTCTATCTCATCATCATTAAAAAAAAATTGAAAAGTAAGCTAAAAATACCACGTAGAATATACGATAGCTAATGTATAACATCCTACCTTAGGTGCTTCGATACTGTGCTGACCAGTACCCTCTGCTTATGGACATTTCACATGTGTTGTACCGCAATCATTGCCCATCAGCGTACAGATGTTACAGATCGTAACGTAAAAGCTTGTATACAAGCACAATTCCGGTATAGGCTTCAATAACGTTATTCGTACCTGCATTACGAGTTCTTATTGGCTCAGCTGCAAGAAATCAAAGATGGAGGAAACTTGTGGATTGAGATTAATAGTTGCAGTTCATTGGCATTATTAATGCAAATCAGTCATTTAGTTCCGTTACGTTGAATACAGGAAAAGGCACTGACTGATTAAACGCATTTCTGACAGTATTTAAGATTTAACTGAAATCATTCGACATTTAGCCATATGGATGAAGCTGTGAACCTGCATAGAGCGTGAAATGTGTACGAGTGCTAAGGCGTTAACTTGGTACCTAATGGGTCCTGGGTTCGAGACGCTCCATGGCCAGAATTTTTATTCTTTTTGAATTATTTCGTTGTGTCAACACTACTGTGTGATGCAACTTTTCAACTTCGATTTACTCCCATGATCTAGGGGGACGATGTTAATAATGGATATTGGTAGGGAAAAATCATTCTATTTTATCATTCGAATTTGTACTTTCCCAATCAAAACCATGAATATTTGTACTATTCGTGAAACTAATATAATTTTCACAGCACTGATTACTCCACAGTAAAATAATAATAATAATAATAGTCATATTAACAATAATATGAAGTTGTTCCGTGACGAACTAATGAACCTAATTTTCTTTATATTTATGATTCATGCCAATGATTAATCTACATAGAACTATCTAGAATAATGACGAGATTAAGTTGGTAATACTAACTTTTCTATTTAGATTGGAATATATCTGAAGTAATGTATTCCAATACAGCTCTACAGTTGGCAACCATGGTGACTCGAAATATATTCTTAGTTCCATATCTTAAGGTACATAATGCACATACAAAATTTGGTTGAAGTCCAATGGATAGTATGAACGTTGCATGCTGTGAAATATTGGATGTATCAGTGCGAGTAAAATCATATTGGCAACAACGTCAAGAAGGCGTGCTCAGAATTAATCTGAATTATTCCTATATTTTATAGTGCCAATTTTGGATAAAATCCATTTCTTAGTATACAAGTTACATGCATTTAAAAATTGGCCCTATAAACAGGCTTAGAATTATGTTGGCAGCACTGATGTGCATTAGTTGCTCCCAAATAATCTAAAATTTCCGGAACTATTCGTGCGCAAAATTTAGAGCTGTGGCTTGCATACTTTCTTATATATTGGTATTAGGATAAAGAGAGTGAGCATTTATTAACAAATAATAATAATGTTATTGGTTTTACGTCCCTTTTAACTACTCTGGCTTTTAGAGACTCCGGGGTGCCGTAATTTTGTCCAGAAGGGGATCTTCAACGTGCCAGTAAATCTACTGACACGGCTCTCTGGCATTTGCGCACCGTCAAATGCCAGCTGACTGCGCCAGGATACGAACGAACAACCTTGAGCCCAGCAAGCGAGAACGTTACCCCTGAGCCACGCAGCCAGCCGCATTTATTAACAATTGGCAGCCCTAATGGCTCTCAAGCATAAGCATAGTCATATCTGTTATAGTACACAAAGCACGTACGAAATTTGGTTACAATCCAATTGATAGTATAGATGTTAGATGTACTTAAACATTGGACTTATCAGCAGGCTTAGAATCATCTTGGCAACACTGTCATATATGGGCTCCTTAAAATGTATCTGGAATTTTATTATCCCTGTGTGTGCTAATTTTGGAAAATTTCGCATGCATAACGTCTGAGATATCCAACGTAGAGCTTAAAAGTGAATTGTGATTTTTAGCAGTTGGTAACTCTGAAATCATTTTCAATTATGTCCCTGAGATATTCAGATATAGATATTTCCTTAAACCGAATTTGGTTTCGATAACTGCAGTCCTTTAGGGGTTGATAGGGGGAGACAAACAAAGACAGACAGACAGACATTTGCCTGGATCGATGCCATAAGTCTATCTCATCATCATTTTTTAAAAAAAAAGTGAAAAGTAAGCTAAAAATAGCACGTCGAATATACGATAGCTAATGTATAACATCCTACCTTAGAAGCTTCGATACTGTGCTGACTAGTACCCTCCGCTTATGGACATTTCACATGTGTTGTACCGCAATCATTGGCCATCAGCGTACAGATGTTACAGATCGTAACGTAAAAGCTTGTATACAAGCACAATTCCGGTATAGGCTTCAATAACGTTATTCGTACCTGCATTACGAGTTCTTATTGGCTCAGCTGCAAGAAATCAAAGATGGAGGAAACTTGTGGATTGAGATTAATGGTTGCAGTTCATTGGCATTATTAATGCAAATCAGTCATTTAGTTCCGTTACGTTGAATACGGGGAAAGGCACTGACTGATTAAACGCATTTCTGTCAGTATTTAAGATTAAACTGAAATCATTCGACATTTAGCCGTATGGATGAAGCTGTGAATCTTCACAGTACGTGAAATGTGTACGAGTGCTAAGGCGTTAACTTGGTACCAAATAGGTCCTGGGTTCGAGACGCTCCATGGCCAGAATTTTTATTCTTTTTGAATTACTTCGTTGTGTCAACACTACTGTGCGATGCAACTTTTCAACTTCGATTTACTCGCATGATCTAGGGGGCGATGTTAATAATGGATATTGGTAGGGAAAAATCATTCTATTTTATCATTCGAATTTGTACTTTCCCAATCAAAACCATGAATATTTGTACTATTCGTGAAACTAATATAATTTTCACAGCACTGATTACTCCACAGTAAAATAATAATAATAATAATAGTAATATTAACAATAATATGAAGTTGTTCCGTGACGAACTAATGAACCTAATTTTCTTTATATTTATGATTCATACCAATGATTAATCTACATAGAACTATCTAGAATAATGACGAGATTAAGTTGGTAATATTAACTTTTCTATTTAGATTGGAATATATCTGAAGTAATGTATTCCAATACAGCTCTACAGTTGGCAACCATGATGACTCGGAATATATTCTTAGTTCCATATTTTAAGGTACATAATGCACATACAAAATTTGGTTGAAGTCCAATGGATAGTATGAACGTTGCATGCTGTGAAATATTGGATGTATCAGTGCGAGTAAAATCATATTGGCAACAACGTCGAGAAGGCATGCTCAGAATTAATCTGAATTATTCCTATATTTTATAGTGCCAATTTTGGATAAAATCCATTTTTTAATATAGAAGTTACATGCATTTAAAAATTGGCCCCATAAACAGGCTTAGAATTATGTTGGCAGCACTGATGTGCATTAGTTGCTCCCAAATAATCTAAAATTTCCGGAACTATTCGTGCGCAAATTTTAGAGCTGTGGCTTGCATACTTTCTTATATATTGGTATTAGGATAATGAGAGTGAGCATTTATTAACAAATAATAATAATGTTATTGGTTTTATGTCCCTTTTAACTACTCTGGCTTTTAGAGATTCCGGGGTGCCGTAATTTTGTCCAGAAGGGGATCTTCAACGTGCCAGTAAATCTACTGACACGGCTCTCTCGCATTTGCGCACACTCAAATGCCAGCTGACTGCGCCAGGATACGAACCTGCAACCTTGGGCCCAGCAAGCGAGAACGTTACCCCTGAGTCACGCAGCCAGCCGCATTAATTAACAGTTGGCAGCCCTAATGGCTCTCAAGTATAAGCATAGTCATATCTGTTATAGTACACAAAGCACGTACGAAATTTGGTTAAAATCCAATTGATAGTATAGATGTTAGATGTACTCAAACATTGGACTTATCAGCAGGCTTAGAATCATCTTGGCAACACTGTCATATATGGGCTCCTTAAAATGTATCTGGAATGTTATTATCCCTGTGTGTGCTAATTTTGGAAAATTTCGCATGCATAACGTCTGAGATATGCAACGTAGAGCTTAAAAGTGAATTGTGATTTTTAGCAGTTGGTAACTCTGAAATCATTTTCAATTATGTCCCTGAGATATTCATATATATATTTCCTTAAACCGAATTTGGTTTCGATAACTGCAATCTTTTAGGGGTTTATAGGGGGAGACACACAAAGACAGACAGACAGACATTTGCCTGGATCGATGCCATAAGTCTATCTCATCATCATTATTTAAAAAAAGTGAAAAGTAAGCTAAAAATAGCACGTAGAATATACGATAGCTAATGTATAGCATCCTACCTTAGGTGCTTCGATACTCTGCTTATGGACATTTCACATGTTTTGTACCGCAATCATTGGCCATCATCGTTCAGATGTTACAGATCGTAACGTAAAAGCTTGTATACAAGCACAATTCCGGTATAGGCTTCAATAACGTTATTCGTACCTGCATTACGAGTTCTTATTGGCTCAGCTGCAAGAAATCAAAGATGGAGGAAACTTGTTGATTGAGATTAATAGTTGCAGTTCATTGGCATTAATAATGCAAATCAGTCATTTAGTTCCGTTACGTTGAATACAGGAAAAGGCACTTACTGATTAAACGCATTTCTGACAGTATTTAAGATTTAACTGAAATCATTCGACATTTAGCCATATGGATGAAGCTGTGAACCTGTACAGAGTGTGAAATGTGTACGAGTGCTAAGGCGTTAACTTGGTACCTAATGGGTCCTGGGTTCGAGACGCTCCTTGGCCAGAATTTTTATTCTTTTTGAATTATTTCCTTGTGTCAACACTACTGTGTGATGCAACTTTTCAACTTCGATTTACTCGCATGATCTAGGGGGGCGATGTTAATAATGGATATTGGTAGGGAAAAATCATTCTATTTTATCATTCGAATTTGTACTTTCCCAATCAAAACCATGAATATTTGTACTATTCATGAAACTAATATAAGTTTCACAGCACTGATTACTCCACAGTAAAATAATAATAATAATAATAATAATAACAATAATATGAAGTAGTTCCGTGACGATCTAAAGAGCCTAATTTTATTTATATTTAAGACTCATGCCAATGATTAATCTACATAGACCTATCTAGATTAATGACGAGATTAAGTTGGTAATACTAACTTTTCTATTTAGATTGGAAAATATCTGAAGTAATGTATTCCAATACAGCTCTACAGTTGGCAACCATGGTGACTCGGAATATATTCTTAGTTCCATATCTTAAGGTACATAATGCACATACAAAATTTGGTTGAAGTCCAATGGATAGTATGAGCGTTGCATGCTGTGAAATATTGGATGTATCAGTGCGAGTAAAATCATAATGGCAACAACGTCAAGAAGGCGTGCTCAGAATTAATCTGAATTATTCCTATATTTTATAGTGCCAATTTTGGATAAAATCCATTTTTTAGTATAGAAGTTACATGCATTTAAAAATTGGCCCTATAAACAGGCTTAGAATTATGTTGGCAGCACTGATGTGCATTAGTTGCTCCCAAATAATCTAAAATTTCCGGAACTATTCGTGCGCAAAATTTAGAGCAGTGGCTTGCATTCTTTCTTATATATTGGTATTAGGATAATGAGAGTGAGCATTTATTAACAAATAATAATAATGTTATTGGTTTTACGTCCCTTTTAACTACTCTGGCTGTTAGAGACTCCGGGGTGCCGTAATTTTGTCCAGAAGGGGATCTTCAACGTGCCAGTAAATCTACTGACATGGCTCTCTCGCATTTGCGCACCCTCAAATGCCAGCTGACTGCGCCAGGATACGAACCTGCAACCTTGGGCCCAGCAAGCGAGAACGTTACCCCTGAGTCACGCAGCCAGCCGCATTAATTAACAGTTGGCAGCCCTAATGGCTCTCAAGTATAAGCATAGTCATATCTGTTATAGTACACAAAGCACGTACGAAATTTGGTTAAAATCCAATTGATAGTATAGATGTTATTATAGTTTTTATTCAGACCTTGGCTAGTAGGAGTGTTTAGCATGTACATCAGCCACTCACGTTACTGCATCATATTTCTTCTAGGCGCGAATATTACAATGAACATACCAGAGCCGTGTCTCACTGCGCGTCGCTTCTATTTTGAGGCAGCCACCACCTGTCCTTCTGAATCATAGCTATCGTCATTCTTTTCACAATCCTAAGTATTTAGCCTTTTGTCAAACAGCTTCAGGTATGTCCCCACTGTCTCCAGCAACTGCTTGAAATTTCCTCATCTCCGTCTGGCTATTTTCATGATGCTTGTAGAAATATTTATTAATTGAAGAAATAAAACATAGAATCATTTATCCAACAGAGGATAAAGGGTTCAATACATAAAGATATAATGTTGAAAAGTTCCGTAGGGATCGGATGATTAGGTTGGGCGTAATTATTTAAGCTTTTGACATTTGGGTGGCGGCCATTACATTTTCGTCAAGATTGCGGCGATATAAAACATGACAGTGAGATGTCCTTTACTAGTGCTAGCTCTGTACCAAATTTAGTTCAATTCGGTTTCACCATATTCGAATTGATAGGGGGAATCGATTTTCACACATACATGGCTGCCATCCCTAAAATATTGGGTTAATGATCATGTAGTTTGGTCAAAATATGCGTCCTACATAAAGGTATGTTGTTGCAAAATTTGGTAGAGATCGGAAGATTAGGTTAGTCGTAATTTGATTTAAGCTTTGTAAATTTGGGTGGCCGCTATTATGTATCCGTCAAGATGGCGGCGATATAAAACATGACACTGAGGTGCCTTTGCTAGTTCTACCTCTGTATCAAATTTCGTTGAAATCGGTTTCACCGTTTTCGAATTGATAGGGGGGGGGGGGGTCAGACATTCAGAGAACACACACACACTCACACACACACACAGACATATAATTTTTGGCCCTGTGTAGATCTCATAAGTCTACTTTCATTTCTTGCAAAAATCGAAAGTAGGCTAAAAGTAAATCTCGTTTCAAAATTAAATGTTCGGTTAATTTTACTAAAGAAACGGCCCTTACTTAAAAAAAAATACAGTCAAGCTGAAAGACTAGACTTTATATCATTTCAAATGTCGCATGCTACAAATGCTACACATGTTAGAAAGGCTAATGAGGGCTTCTCGCGCCCTCGCTTCGCTCGAAGCCCCAGGACTCTCTCAACAGTCTCCATTACCCATTAACTTAGGCTTCCCGCGCGGGCACCTCTTTAAAGGTCACCCTGTATTTGAATTGAATCTAACATACTGTACACCTCGTTAACTGTCACGCTGTATTTTGCTCTGACATCCTGCACACCCCTTTAGGAGATGCCATCTGGCATCTTGTACATCTATTTAGAAGTCACCCTGTATTCTTGTGTGAAATCTTGTACTCCTCTTTAGGAGTCACCCTGTATTCTTGTCTGACATTTTGTACACCTCTTTAGGAGTCACCCTGTATTCTCGTCTGACATCTTGTGCACTTCTTTAGGAGTCACCCAGTATGCTTCCCTGCCATCTTGTACACCTCTTTATAAGTCACCCTGTATTCTTATCTGGCATCTTGTATATCTCTTTAGGAATCACCCTGTATTCTTATCTGGCATCTTGTACACCTCTTTAGGAGTCGCCCTGTATTCTTATAAGACGTTTTGTATATCTCTTTAGGTGTCACCCTGTATTCTTGTGTGAAATCTTGTACTCCTCTTTAGGAGTCACCCTGTATTCTTGTCTGACATTTTGTACACCTCTTTAGGAGTCACCCTGTATTCTCGTCTGACATCTTGAGCACTTCTTTAGGAGTCACCCTGTATGCTTCCCTGCCATCTTGTACACCTCTTTATAAGTCACCCTGTATTCTTATCTGGCATCTTGTATATCCCTTTAGGAGTCAGCCTCTATTCTTATCTGGCATCTTGTACACCTCTTTAGGAGTCACCCTGTATTCTTATATGACGTCTTGTATATCTCTTTGGGAGTCACCCTCTATTCTTATCTGGCATCTTGTACACCTCTTTAGGAGTCACCCCGTATTCTTATATGACGTCTTCTATATCTCTTTAGGAGTCACCCTATATTCTTATCTGACGTCTTGTACACCTCTTTAGGAGTCACCCTGTATTCCTGCCTGACACCATGTACACCTCTTTAGGAGTCACTCTTTATTCTTATCTGGGATCTTGTACACCTCCTTAAGATTCACCCTGTATTCCTGTCTGACACCGTGTACACCTCTTTAGGAGTCACTCAGGATTCGTATCTGGCATCTTGTACACCTCCTTAGGAGTCACCCTGTATTCTTATCTGGCATCTTGTATATCTCTTTAGGAGTCACCCTGTATTCTTGTGTGACATCTTGTACACCTCTTTAGGATTCACCCTGTATTCCTGTCTGACACCGTGTACACCTCTTTAGGAGTCACTCAGTATTCGTATCTGGCATCTTGTACACCTCCTTAGGAGTCACCCTGTATTCTTATCGGACATCTTGTATATCTCTTTAGGAGCCACCCTGTATTCTTGTCTGACATCTTGTACACCTCGTTAAGGGTCACTCTGTATTCTTATACGATATCGTGTACATCTGTTTAGGAGTCACCCTGTATTCCTGTCTGACATCTTGCAAACCTCTTTAGGAGTCACCCTGTTTTCCTGTCTGACGTCACGTACTCGCCGTCTCCCAGGAGTAAACTCAGACTCGGTGCATATGCACTGAACAACATGATGACTTCTTACACGCCGTAAACGTAACCGTAACGCATAACGTTAGACCCAAGCATAACGACGAAATCGACAAGATCATTTGAATGATAAAAACAGCCCTCTTAAGAATACGCTCAGTCATATCTGTTTATGTACACATAGCACCTACTAAATTTGGTTGAATTCCAATTGACAGTGTGGAAGTTATATGCATTAAAAAATTGGATATATCAGCAGGCTTATAATCATTTTGGCAACACTGCCATGTATGACCTCCTTGAAATTAAACTAAAATAGTATTATCTATACGTGTGCCAATTTTTAAATAGCTACTATTCATACTTTCCAAGATATCCAACATGGAGCTCAAATTTCAATTGCGATTTTCCAGCAGATGGTAGGACTGACATCATTTTCTAATACGGCACTGAGTTACTCAATTACAGATCAACCAATATCAAACAGCATGTAACTTCCATTATCCATTAGACTTCAACCAAATTTTGTATGTGCATTCTATACCTTAGGAGATGAACATTTTCAGAGTCACCAGGGCTGCGAACTGTAGTAAGTTACTTTATTAGGATACACTGTTTCAGCCGTATTTCAAAATGCAATACTTAGAAATGTTAGTACGGTATTACAAAATTGATGTCGTCATTATTTTAGATAGGTCTCTATAGATTGGCATGAATCTTACATTTAAAGAAAAGTAGGCTCTTTAGTTCGTCACGGAACTACTTGTTATTAATAGTAGTATTATTGTTCTTACCATTGGCACAATTTACTAATAGTGACACACCTTTAAGATAAAACCAGTATTTATAACGACTTAATGTATAAGTTAAAACTTCGTTTTTTGCAATGTCTAATAACTTCAAATAGTTATATAAATTCGTTTGACGACAGTAATATTTGTAAAAACTCGGTTAAACTCGATACAGTACTTAATTTCCGATTTGTTATTTAACTTCTACTCCAGGCAAATGCCGGGATGGTACCTAACATAAGGCCACGGCCGCTTCCTTCCAATCCTAATCTGAATTACAAAGCGCACACTAATAGAGCCATCACGATAACACAGGTTATCAGACAAATTACACACACGCACACACACACAAATACACGGGGCTACATGACCATGATGCCGCAAAGCCCCTAAACCAATCAACAACAACTATCGATGTATTTCAGATAGAGATTAGCCAGTTTGAACTATACCATTAACTCAGTGACACCAGTATTGCTAAAAATTCTGAATAGAAGTGTAAAGAGAGCATTTGGTTGTGCACGCGTGGTAAAGGTTAGTCTGCCTGATCGGCCCACCCCGTCCAGTGCTTTGTGAGTCCAGTGCTATGGGCCAGAACGCGGCCGCATTAGATGAGAACGGCTCTGAACGGGCTGAGCTTCTCAAGTCCATGGGCTCGGAGTGCAGTGCGGGGGGACACGCAGCAGTACCCGGCCTACCGACATAACAAATGTAGCCTATTTGTTTATGTAGTGGAGTAAACATAGACTATTATTGTGGTATGAAAATATTATTATACTTTCACGAATAGTACAAATATTCATGATTTTGAATGGGGAAGTACAAGTTTGAATGATAGAATAGATTAATTATCCCTACCAATATCCATTATTAACATCATCTCCGTAGATCATGCGAATAAATCGTAGTTGGAAACTCACAAGAAAAGTAGTCTGAATGCAACAAAATAATTCAAAAAGAATAAAAAATTTGGCCCTAGAGCCTCACGAACCCGAGATCCCTTGGACACCAAGCTACAGCTCTAGCACTCGTACACGTTTCACTTCGTAGCCTAGCTCATAGTTACGTAACTTCATGCGTATAGCCATATGTCGAATTATTTCAGTTAAATCGTAAATACTAACAGGAATGCGTTCAATCAGTCACTGCCCTTTATGCATTCAAACGCAACGCATCTTAATGACTGATTTGGATTAATAATGCCAATAAACTGCAAATATTACTCTAAATCCACACCTTTCCTCCATGTTTGATTTCTTGCAGCTGAGCCAATCGGGACACGGAATGCTGCTGCGAATAACGTTATTCGAGCCTATACCGGAATTGTGCCTGTATACAAGCTTTAACGTTACAACCTGTACCATTTGTATTCTGATGGCCAATGATTGCGGTACAACACATGTGATATGTCCATAAGCAGAAGGTACTGATCAGCACAGTATCGAAGCACCTAAGGTTGGATGTTATACAGTAGCCATCGTATATTCTACGTACTATTTTAGCCTACTTTAAACATTTTGTAAAAATGAGGAAAAAGTAGAATTATGACATCAATCCAGGCAAATGTCTGTCTGTCCCTCCTAGACGGCTGCAGTTATTGAAACCAAATTTGGTATAAGTAAAGATCTATATCTGGATATCTCACGGGCATATTTAAAAATTACTTCAGTGCTAGCAATTGCGCAGAAATATCACTTTTACACTTTTGAGCTCTATGTTGGATTTATCAGACGTTATGCATGCGAACTCTCCCAAAATTAGTGAACATAGAGATAATAACATGCCAAATATATATTTTAAGAAGCGCATATATGACAGTGTTGCTAACATGATTTTAAGTCTACGGATAAGTCCAATGTTTAAGTGTATCTAACTTCTATACTATCAATTGGATTTTAACCAAATTTCGTATGGGTTTTTGTGTACTATAACAGATATGACTATGCTTATACTTCAGAGCCAGCAGGGCTGCCAACTGCTAAGGAATGCTCATTCTCTTTTTTTTATCCTAATACCAATATATCAGAAAGTATGCTGGCCAACAACTCTGAATGTTGCACACGTATGGTACCTAAAATTTCAGATTAACTTCGAGTAACTAATGTACGTCAGTGCTGCCAACATAATTCTAAGCCTGCTGAAAATGCATGTAAAATCTATACCAACAAATGGATGTTATCCTAAATTGGCACTTTAAAATATAGTATTATTTCAGATTAAGTCGCCTCCGTAGCGTAGCGGTCAGCACGGTTAGCTGCCATCCCGGAGGTCCTGGGTTTGATTCCCGGCTCTGCCACGAAATTTGAAAAGTGGTATGAGGAATGGAACGGGGTCTACTCAGCCTCGGGTGTTCCAAATGAGTAGAGGGGGTTCGATTCCCACCTCAGCCATCCTCGAAGTGGTTTTCCGCGGTTTCCCACTTCGTCTTCAGGCTAATGCCGGGATGGTACTTTCTTCAAGGCCACGGCCGCCTCCTTCCCTCGTCCTTGCCTATCCATCCTGACCATCCATTACCTTCCCTCATGAGGCCCCTGTTCGCTTTGCAGGTGAGGCCGCCTGGGCGATGTGCCAATCACACCTCACCAGTTGTATCCACTCCGATTAGATGTTCCCAGCTCTAGGACACTGCCCGTAGAGGCGGTAGTGGTGAGTTCCCTCGCTGAGTCCGTGGGTTCCACCAACCTGGAGGGTAAACGACTAAGAGAAGAGAAGAGAAGAGAAGAGATTATTTCAGATTAATTCTGATCACACGTGCATGACCTTATTGCCAATATGATTTTATACGCACTGATAGATCCAATATTTCACAACATGCAACGTCCATACTATCCATTGGATTTCAACCAAATGTTGTATGTGCATTCTGTACCTTAGGAGATGGAACTAAGGATATATTCACAGTCACGTAGGCTGCCAACTGTAGTGCTGTATTAGAATACTTCCGGTATATTCCAATATAATTAGAAATGCTAGTATTAACAAATAAATTTCGTCATTATTCTAGATAGGGCTATATAGTTTAATCATTGGCATGAATCTTAAATATAAAGAAAAGTATGCTCTTTAGATCGTCACGAAACCATTTCTCCTTATTGTCAATATTATTATTTATTGTGGAGTAAACCAAGACTATTATTGTGGTATGAAAATATTATTATACTTTCACGAATAGTACAAATATTCATGGTTTTGTATGGGGAAGTACAAATTTGAATGATAGAATAGAATAATTTTCCCTACCAATATCCATTATTAACATCATCTCCGTAGATCATGCGAATAATTCGTAGTTGGAAACTCACAAGAAAAGTAGTGTGAATGCAACAAAATAATTAAAAAAGAATAAAAAATTTGGCCCTAGAGCGTCTCGAACCCGAGATCCCTTGGACACTAAGTTACAGCTATAGCACTCGTACACTTTTCACTTCGTAGCCTAGCTCATAGTTACGTAACTTCATGCGTGGAAAGGGGTGATGGTTAGCACCCCAACTGGGAAAAGGGGGATTAGGATTCGGGCTCACAGTGAAATTTAAATAGAGCGATGAGGAAGAGACCAAATATTGATAACCAAGGTTCGATACATTTATTTGATTTGTGAAGCAATAACAAACATTTTCATTTAGAAGAATAATTAAAAGAAGATAATAAAAAAATGCAATGTTTCTCCAGGAAACTCAGAATAAATAGGAATTACAATAAAAATGCATAAAAAGGCCATATAAAAGGCGATTAAAAAAGTATTTTCAAGAAAAATATCTAAAATTAAGCAAGAAGCAAGAAAAAAGGCTTAGCCTTGAAGAATGTATAAACCAAGTGAAGGAAGTTCACGTTACCAATGATTCGATACTTTTATACTTAGTATTTGGCCCGCAGGAAGCGGGTTGTGATCCAAACAAAGGCTTCCTCTAAGATGCCTCGGCATGCCTTCCGAGAAAGATGGATGGTGGCTCCATTGGTGAGTTGTACCCCGCAGGAACAGACCTCTTGGTAATGATCTGTCTGGCGGATTACAAGTAGTTATAGTTTCTCATCGCCGAGTTGTAGTGAGCTAGCGGGCTGACTTAGTTGCTGAGGTGAAGGTCGTTGACTCATGCCTCGCCTAGCATGACAGAGTCCGAGCGATGAAGCATGCCGCCTGGCAAGGTTCCAGCCACACAATGTTTACTAACAGGGCCTTCCCAAGAAGGGCCTTGTTGTGGAACGGCAGGCAGCCGTGGTCAGACTGGTTCAAGCAGGTAGATGTAGACAGGGCCGCAGGACGGCGAAGCGGAGAATTTATAGTGGAAATGACGACAGCGCGCCGAACAATCCAGAATGAAGGAGGGGCGTCAAACAGCCAATCAGCGCACAGCCCCAAGCACATTGCGAAGGTTACCGCTGAGATGAGCCCAGTACCTCATGAAAAAGTGTGACAGTATGGTGCGTCTAGAAAGACACTTCAGAAAAAGGTGAGTTGACAAGAATAATAAAGAACAACAATTCAAATGAAACGTAAGTTAAGTAAATAATCAGAACACCGCGTTCATACTGCAATTATAACGGAAAAAATAATGGGGCAGAAATTGAACGAGTGTTTCAAACCGTGCGGGAAACATAGCCTACAAAAAAAAACATTCGCAAAAGCGAACATGCTGGGAGGGGCGAGAAAAAATTGCAGTAAGAAAGCGCAGAAGTTAGGCCTCGCGTGGCAAAGGAGCAATCATAGTGATTGGCCTGAGAAAATGGCCAGCAGAAGTCTGCAGTTCTACCACGCGAATCCTACCATCTCTGCCAGGAAAGCACTCAACAACCCTACCCAAATTCCAGACAAGAGGGGGACTAGGGTCTTTCAAAAGGACCAAGTCCCCAATCTGAAGGTTAGAGCAGGAAACACGCCATTTACCACGCTGCTGAAGCAAACCGAGGTATTCCAACCTCCGACGACGCCAAAAATTGTTGCGCAAACTTTCAATTTTGCGCCAAGAAATGGCTAAAGAAGATTGAGAATTAGAATATAATAAAGGTGGGGAGGCAGTCAATGGACCACCGATAAGAAAATGGCCCGGCGTTAATGGTAGAAGATCTGAAGGGTCATTAGATAAGGGTGATAAAGGACGAGAATTAATTATGCCCTCAATAAAAATAATTAAAGAATTAAACTCTTCATGAGAAAGGGGGGTATGGCCACAAACACGTCTAAGGTGCTTCTTGGTGAGTTTAACACAAGACTCCCACCGTCCACCTTGATGGGGTGCATAAGGGGGGATGAAGTGCCACTTGAAATTTCTCTGGTGAGCATAATCAGTAATCCTTTCCAGGGCTGCATTTTGAGTAAGAGCTCTCTTAATTTGCTCAGAAGCTCCGATAAAATTTTTAGCATTGTCGGAGAATACTTCTGAAGGAAGCCCTCGGCGAGCAGAAAATCTGGCAAAAGCTGCCAATAAATAAGCAGTAGAGGCGTTGGTAACTAGTTCTAAGTGAACTGCTCCGGTGACCATACATACAAACAGCGAAATATAGAGTTTTCCAAAAATACATTTTTTGGCCTCAGGAGAATTTTTTCTGTAAACAAAAGGCCCGGAATAATCCACCCCCGTAAAGGCAAAAGGTCTAGCAGGCGCAGATCTAAAGTTGGGAAGATCACCCATGAGCTGAGTGGTAATTTTAGGGTTGGATTTAAAACATGGAATGCACTTTCGGATAACAGAGGTAACTTCATGGACTCCATTTATGGGCCAATACCTTTCACGAATGATAGAAAGTAATGTACGAGTTCCAGCATGAAGATGCTGGTAATGATACTGACGAATGATTAGAGAAGTGACATGATGCTTTGAAGGAAGAATAATTGGGTGTTTTTTATCCTCAGAAAGATCAGCCAAAGATAAACGTCCTCCCACTCTTAATAAACCATCAGCATCCAAAAAGGGGGCGAGTGAGGAAAGCCTACTTGATTTCTTAAGGGATTGACCTTGAGACAACACCTGACATTCTTCAGAGAATATTTCTTGTTGAGTAAGCCATAAGATTTTTGTAGTGGCTAAACCTAATTCAGAAAGGGTTAAATATGGCTTAGGAAAAAGAGGTTGTTCTACCACAAAATATTTCCATCGAAGGAGATAAGCCATAACCCTCACCAATTTATGGAAAGAGGAATATCGCTGCAAGAGAAGGGGAGAGTCAGATACGAGAAGAGAAGATCAAGTAATCTTACCAACATCCGGCAAGTCTGATAACTCCGGAAGAGGAAAATTTGGCCAAGCGGAAGGTTCTTGCAGAAGCCAAGGGGGACCGTGCCAGTATAATGTCAGGTTAGCCAACATAAGAGGGGAACATCCCCGAGAAATGACATCTGCAGGATTCTCCTTGCCAGATACATGATGCCATTGTTCAAAGTTAGACAATTGTTGAAATTTGGACACTCTATTAGCTACAAACACCTGCCAATGCGAGGAGGGTTTGGCAATCCATGCCAACGTGATGGCTGAGTCACTCCAAAAGTAAGTTTTGCTAAATCGGATTTTCAAAGATTGGCGGATTTTGACCGATAATTCAACCGCCAGAAGAGCAGCACAAAGTTCCAGTCGTGGCAAGGATAAGGATTTAAGAGGAGCCACCTTTAACTTAGCGCAAATTAAATTGGAAAAGAAATATGACTGGTCAAAATTGCGGCAAACAATATACGCACAACATCCATAAGCTTTCAATGAGCTATCGGCAAAGATGTGAAGTTCATATCCTCCACAGGAGGGAAAGGGAATAATCACTCGCGGGATAATGACATTGGAGAGATCTTCCAAGCTATTTCTATAAGAAATCCAATTTTTTTGCAACTCTGAAGGAACTGGTTCATCCCAACCAGTTTTCAAGGACCAAAGGTCTTGCATGAAAAGCTTTGCTGTGACGATAATTGGCGCCAAAAATTGGAGAGGATCAAATATCTTTGCAATCTCAGACAAAATTTGCCGCTTAGTTTGCGGTTTGATGTGACTGAGATTAATTTTGAAAAAGAAAAAATCCTTTTGAGGACTCCAATAGATGCCTAGAGTTTTGATAGAATTATTTTCATGAAGAAGCTCTACTGAGTCATTATAGACTGAAGTTAATGGAAATTTAGAAAGAAATTCTTCCGAATTAGAGTTCCACTTGCACAAGGAAAATCCGCCTCCCAAAAGCAAAGCTGTCAAATCCTTAGAGACTTGCAGTGCTTCAGACACTGACTCAAATGAATGAAGAAAATCGTCAACGTAGAATGATGATTTTAACACTTCAGAAGCCTTAGGAGAATACAACGGGCCATCCTGTTCAGCAAGTAATTTCAACGTACGTATGGCTAAAAAAGCAGAAGGCTTTAGTCCATAGGTTAAGATTTTTAGCCGAAAAATCTTGACAGGTTTAGTAGGCTCGTCGCGCCAAAGAATTCTCTGAAGGTCGCGCTGTTGTTGATCGACCAAAATCTGTCTATACATCTGCTTGATATCAGATATCACTGCGATAGGGAACAAGCGAAAATTCATCAAGACAGAAGAAATGTCAGATTGAATAGGAGGGCCTGATAATAATGTGTCATTCAGAGAAGAACCATTGGCATCCAATGCAGAGCCATTAAAGACCACTCTTATGTTTTCCTTTAAAATCTCATTCTTCCAAACTGGGTGATGATTGAGGTAAATGACTTCAGATGGGGTATAAGAAGCATCATCTTTCTTGGTAACAACCTCCATGTGATCAAGTGCCTCATATTCCTCCATAAACGTGGAGTATTGAGTTTTAACAACAGGGTCACGTTTAAATTTGCTTTCCACAGCATAGAGTGCTCTAAGAGCCCTAGGGTGTGTTTCAAATAAAAGAGGTGGATTATCCACACGGGGCATTGTTACGACAAATCTACCCTCTGAATTGCGTTTGGTTGTTTCGCGAAACAGTTTTTCACACATTTCATTTTCAACCGAGGAAGGTGAAACTGAATCTATAGTTTCGATTTTCCAAAATCTTTCTAAGTTATAATCGAGACTTGTATTGACAAAATGACATTGAGAGAAATTTTGAAATGACTCACGAGGGATCTGACCCGTTACTAACCAACCTAGCTTGGTATGATGAACAAACACTCCTGGTGATATTTTAACTTTAGAGCTAAGGAGACATTGCCAAAATACTTGGGCACTGAGAAGTATGTCTACCGGAGCGCTCGTATTAAATGTTGGATCCGCCAACTGAATGTTATGAGGAAATTGCCACTTTCTAATTTCAAAAGAAGTACTAGGGGTATTACTGCCAATAGTATCAATGGCAAGGTAATTCAACTGAAATGTTGTGTTAGAATTAACAGCATCTTTGATGTGAACACGAACAAAATGCAAAGATTTAACATTGCTATTGTTAATACCGGTAACCTGAATTAATGTAGGTTGCTTGGGAAGACCAAGTTTCTTAATGAGACGCTCACTTATGAAGTCATGGGTGGCGGCATTATCCAATAGGGCACGTGCTTCAAGCCATCTACCAGAAGAGTCTTGAATTTTTAATAACACGGTGGATAGTAGCACCTGGGAACTACGAATTGAGCTAGAGCTCTGAGTATAAGATTGCGCATTAGCTCCTGGGGATGCATCTTTAGAACATCCAGGGGAAGGAGCCTGACGTGGCTTTTCAAACCTATGAAGCAAGGTATGATGTTGAGCCTTGCAATGGGAGCAAGTATTTTTAGATAAGCAATCAGGCACCATATGCCTAGTTGACAAACAGTTATAGCAATATCTTTTTTGAGCTATTAATTTGCGTCTTTCATCGGTAGAAAGGGCTTTAAAGGCAACGCAGGAATATAACCTGTGAGGTGCTTTACAGAGAATACAATCCGTTGAGTTATGCTGAACAGTAAAGACAGCAGATTTGTTTATTTTTGCACCGACTGGTTTCACAACATTAGATTTGTTATCTGCACTTCCTGACATATGACAGGCTACAGCTGACAAAACCTGACATCTATTATTCATAAAAGTAAGCAATGAGCCATAAGTATATGAAGTGTCATTTGTTAGTTCCCTCTCCCATGCCTTTAAGGTTGATGAATCAAATTTAGAAGTAACCAAGTGAACTAAGAATAGATCCCAATGCTCGACCGGTTGATTCAACCGTGCCAATGCTCTGACGTGTAGTTGGACCGTGTCACTTAAGGCTCGCAGTGTTGACAAGCTGTCAGCTCGCAATGCGGGCAGGTTAAATAAGGCTTGAATATGCCTTTGTAAACATAATTTTTCATTGCCATAACGGCCTTTAAGAAGCTCGATAGCAATGTTATAGTTTTCTCCTGTTAAGGGAAGTTCTCTTATAAGTTGAAGGGGTGGCCCCTGCAAAATGGATTTTAAGTAATGAAATTTCTGAATTTCTGGAAGCGTGGCATTATTATGTACTAATGAACTGAACAATTCAAAGAATGATTGCCACATCTCTTCCTTTCCTGAAAAATGCGGAATTTCAATTTTAGGTAGCAATGGTTTGATACCATTCCCATGGTCGCTAATTCTTCCTTGAGTTTCCTCTACCTTCAACGCCAGGGTCAAAGTTCTAACTAATGCCACAGCCTGAGCGTGTGTATCAAAGTAATTACTCTCTACTTCTTCCCTATCTGATTGATGTTCTGGACTTTTGATTTCAATTTCAAGTTGCACGAGATCATATTTCTCGTACGCCTGTTCAAAAGCTTTTAAACGCTGAGATATAATATCAAGGTTTTGTTCCTCTTTCGGTAGAGTAGCTAAGTATTTTTGAAACCGGGTGAGTTGACCTTTGTAGGCCGCCCGAGAGTTTAACAGTTTGTCATCTATTATTACTGGCATGGCTGGGAAGCTGGAATAACTCACCTACCAAAGCTGCTTGCGGCACCAGACAGACCTGCTTTCCAAAAAGAAACCAGTTGTGTAATAAGCTGGGATTGTTTCCGCTTTCCCGCAGATCTCCTGCGCTAGCCACGATATACTGAAATGAAAATGAAAATCCACTGCCTGCTTCCAGTCTCCGACCGGGTCAGGAATGGAATGAATGAAGCCCCTATCTAGCGGCGAGGATATGAACTGTGCCGGCTGCCGAGGCCTGACGCACTCCTCTGGGGCAATGATTAAATGAATGACAGATGAAATGAAATGATAAGGGAGAGTGTTGCTGGAATGAAATTGTGACAGGGAAAACCGGAGTACCCGGAGAAAAACCTGTCTGCCTCCGTTTTGTCCAGCACAGATCTCACATGGAGTGACCGGGATTTGAACCACGGACCCAGCGGTGAGAGGCCAGCGTGCTGCCGCCTAAGCCACGGAGGCTTCATATACTGAAATGTATAAGACAAATATCAGATACACAAGTTTTATTTTTTTGGAATAGAATTTGTGGTCTCAGAATAAAGGTTCTGGGTTCGATCCGGGGTTGAGGTACCATGGAAAGGGGTGATGGTTAGCACCCCAACTGGGAAAAGGGGGATTAGGATTCGGGCACACAGTGAAATTTAAATAGAGCGATGAGGAAGAGACCAAATATTGATAACCAAGGTTCGATACATTTATTTGATTTGTGAAGCAATAACAAACATTTTCATTTAGAAGAATAATTAAAAGAAGATAATAAAAAATGCAATGTTTCTCCAGGAAACTCAGAATAAATAGGAATTACAATAAAAATGCATAAAAAGGCCATATAAAAGGCGATTAAAAAAGTATTTTCAAGAAAAATATCTAAAATTAAGCAAGAAGCAAGAAAAAAGGCTTAGCCTTGAAGAATGTATAAACCAAGTGAAGGAAGTTCACGTTACCAATGATTCGATACTTTTATACTTAGTATTTGGCCCGCAGGAAGCGGGTTGTGATCCAAACAAAGGCTTCCTCTAAGATGCCTCGGCATGCCTTCCGAGAAAGATGGATGGTGGCTCCATTGGTGAGTTGTACCCCGCAGGAACAGATCTCTTGGTAATGATCTGTCTGGCGGATTACAAGTAGTTATAGTTTCTCATCGCCGAGTTGTAGTGAGCTAGCGGGCTGACTTAGTTGCTGAGGTGAAGGTCGTTGACTCATGCCTCGCCTAGCATGACAGAGTCCGAGCGATGAAGCATGCCGCCTGGCAAGGTTCCAGCCACACAATGTTTACTAACAGGGCCTTCCCAAGAAGGGCCTTGTTGTGGAACGGCAGGCAGCCGTGGTCAGACTGGTTCAAGCAGGTAGATGTAGACAGGGCCGCAGGACGGCGAAGCGGAGAATTTATAGTGGAAATGACGACAGCGCGCCGAACAATCCAGAATGAAGGAGGGGCGTCAAACAGCCAATCAGCGCACAGCCCCAAGCACATTGCGAAGGTTGCCGCTGAGATGAGCCCAGTACCTCATGAAAAAGTGTGACAGTATGGTGCGTCTAGAAAGACACTTCAGAAAAAGGTGAGTTGACAAGAATAATAAAGAACAACAATTCAAATGAAACGTAAGTTAAGTAAATAATCAGAACACCGCGTTCATACTGCAATTATAACGGAAAAAATAATGGGGCAGAAATTGAACGAGTGTTTCAAACCGTGCGGGAAACATAGCCTACAAAAAAAAAACATTCGCAAAAGCGAACAATGCGTATAGCTAAATGTCGAATTATTTCAGTTAAGTCGTAAATACTGACAGGAATGGGTTCAATCAGTCAGTGCCTCTTTATGTATTCAACGCAACGCATCTTTATGACTGATTTGGATTAATAATGCCAATAAACTGCAAATATTACTCTAAATCCACAACTTTCCTCCATGTTTGATTTCTTGCAGCTGAGCCAATCGGGACACGGAATGCTGCTGCGAATAACGTTATTCGAGCCTATACCGGAATTGTGCCTGTATACAAGCTTTAACGTTACAATCTGTACCATTTGTACTCTGATGGCCAATGATTGCGGTACAACACATGTGATATGTCCATAAGCAGAAGGTACTGATCAGCACAGTATCGAAGCACCTAAGGTTGGATGTTATACAGTAGCCATCGTATATTCTACGTACTATTTTAGCCTACTTTAAACATTTTGTAAAAATGAGGAAAAAGTAGAATTATGACATCAATCCAGGCAAATGTCTGTCTGTCCCTCCTAGACGGCTGCAGTTGAAAATGAAAATCCACAGTCTGCTTCCAGTCTCCGACCGGGTCAGGAATGGAATGAATGAAGCCCCCATCTAGCGGCGAGGATATGAACTGTGCCGGCTGCCGAGGCCTGACGCACTCCTCTGGGGCAATGATGAAATGAATGACAGATGCAATGAAATGATAGTGGAGAGTGTTGCTGGAATGAAATTGTGACAGGGAAAACCGGAGAACCCGGAGAAAAACCTGTCTGCCTCCGTTTTGTCCAGCACAGATCTCACATGGAGTGACCGGGATTTGAACCACGGACCCAGCGGTGAGAGGCCGGCGTGCTGCCGCCTAAGCCACGGAGGCTTACGGCTGCAGTTATTGAAACCAAATTTGGTATAAGTAACGATCTATATCTGAATATCTCACGGGCATATTTGAAAATTACTTCAGTGCTAGCAATTGCGCAGAAATATCACTTGTTCACTTTTGAGCTCTATGTTGGATTTATCAGACGTTATGCATGCGAACTCTTCCAAAATTAGTGAACATAGAGATAATAACATGCCAAATATATATTTTAAGAAGCGCATATATGACAGTGTTGCTAACATGATTTTATGTCTACGGATAGGTCCAATGTTTAAGTGTATCTAACTTCTATACTATCAATTGGATTTTAACCAAATTTCGTATGTGTTTTTGTGTACTATAACAGATATGACTATGCTTATACTTCAGAGCCAGCAGGGCTGCCAACTGCTAACAAATGCTCATTCTCTTTTTTATCCTAATACCAATATATCAGAAAGTATGCTAGCCAACAGCTCTGAATGTTGCACACGTATGGTACCTAAAATTTCAGATTAACTTCGAGTAACTAATGTACGTCAGTGCTGCCAACATAATTCTAAGCCTGCTGAAAATGCATGTATCTTCTATACCAACAAATGGATGTTATCCTAAATTGGCACTTTAAAATATAGTATTATTTCAGATTAAGTCGCCTCCGTAGCGTAGCGGTCAGCACGGTTAGCTGCCACCCAAGAGGTCCTGGGTTCGATTCCCAGCTCTGCCACGAAATTTGAAAAGTGGTATGAGGAATAGAACGCTGTCAACTCAGCCTCGGGTGTTCCAAATGAGTAGAGGCGGTTTGATTCCCACCTCAGCCATCCTCGAAGTGGTTTTCCACGGTTTCCCACTTCGTCTTCAGGCTAATGCCGGGATGGTACCTTCTTCAAGGCCACGGCCGCCTCCTTCCCTCTTCCTTGCCTATCCATCCTGACCATCCATTACCTTCCCTCATGAGGCCCCTGTTCGCTTTGCAGGTGAGGCCGCCTAGGCGAGGTGCCAATTACACCTCACCAGTTGTATCCACTCCGATTAGATGTTCCCAGCTCTAGGACACTGCCCGTAGAGGCGGTAGTGGTGAGTTCCACGCTGAGTCCGTGGGTTCCACCAACCTGGAGGGTAAACGACTAAGAGAAGAGAAGAGAAGAGATTATTTCAGATTAATTCTGATCACACGTGCATGACCTTGTTGCCAATATGATTTTATACGCACTGATAGATCCAATATTGCACAACATGCAACGTCCATACTATCCATTGGATTTCAACCAAATGTTGTATGTGCATTCTGTACCTTAGGAGATGGAACTAAGGATATATTCACAGTCACATAGGCTGCCAACTGTAGTACTGTATTAGATTACTTCAGATATATTCCAATATAATTAGAAATTCTAGTATTAACAAATAAATTTCGTCATTATTCTAGATAGGTCTATATAGTTTAATCATTGGCATGAATCTTAAATATAAAGAAAAGTATGCTCTTTAGATCGTCACGAAACCATTTCTCCTTATTGTCAATATTATTATTTATTGTGGAGTAAACATAGACTATTATTGTGGTATGAAAATATCATTATACTTTCACGAATAGTACAAATATTCATGGTTTTGTATGGGGAAGTACAAATTTGAATGATAGAATATAATAATTTTCCCTACCAATATCCATTATTAACATCATCTCCGTAGATCATGCGAATAAATCGTAGTTGGAAACTCACAAGAAAAGTAGTGTGAATGCAACAAAATAATTAAAAAAGAATAAAAAATTTGGCCCTTGAGCGTCTCGAACCCGAGATCCCTTGGACACCAAGTTACAGCTATAGCACTCGTACACTTTTCACTTAGAAGCTTCGCTCATAGTTACGTAACTTCATGTGTATAGCTAAATGTCGAATTATTTCAGTTAAATCGTAAATACTGACAGGAATGCGTTCAATCAGTCAGTGCCTCTTTATGCATTCAACGCAACGCATCTTAATGACTGATTTGGATTAATAATGCCAATAAACTGCAAATATTACTCTAAATCCACAACTTTCCTCCATGTTTGATTTCTTGCAGCTGAGCCAATCGGGACACGGAATGCTGCTGCGAATAACGTTATTCGAGCCTATACCGGAATTGTGCCTGTATACAAGCTTTAACGTTACAATCTGTACCGTTTGTACTCTGATGGCCAATGATTGCGGTAAAACACATGTGATATGTCCATAAGCAGAGGGTACTGATCAGCACAGTATCGAAGCACCTAAGGTTGGATGTTATACAGTAGCTATCGTATATTCTACGTACTGTTTTAGCCTACTTTAAACATTTTGTAAAAATGAGGAAAAAGTAGAATTATGACATCAATCCAGGCAAATGTCTGTCTGTCCCTCCTAGACGGCTGCAGTTATTGAAACCAAATTTGGTATAAGTAAAGATCTATATCTGAATATCTCACGGGCATATTTGAAAATTACTTCAGTGCTAGCAATTGCGCAGAAAAATCACTTTTCACTTTTGAGCTCTATGTTGGATTTATCAGACGTTATGCATGCTAACTCTTCCAAAATTAGTGAACATAGAGATAATAACATGCCAAATATATATTTTAAGAAGCGCATATATGACAGTGTTGCTAACATGATTTTATGTCCACGGATAAGTCCAATGTTTAAGTGTATCTAACTTCTATACTATCAATTGGATTTTAACCAAATTTCGTATGTGTTTTTGTGTACTATAACAGATATGACTATGCTTATACTTCAGAGTCAGCAGGGCTGCCAACTGCTAACGAATGCTCATTCTCTTTTTTTTTATCCTAATACCAATATATCAGAAAGTATGCTGGCCAACAGCTCTGAATGTTGCACACGTATGGTACCTAAAATTTCAGATTATCTTCGAGTAACTAATGTACGTCAGTGCTGCCAACATAATTCTAAGCCTGCTGAAAATGCATGTATCTTCTATACCAACAAATGGATGTTATCCTAAATTGGCACTTTAAAATATAGTATTATTTCAGATTAAGTCGCCTCCGTAGCGTAGCGGTCAGCACGGTTAGCTGCCATCCCGGAGGTCCTGGGTTTGATTCCCGGCTCTGCCACGAAATTTGAAAAGTGGTATGAGGAATGGAACGGGGTCTACTCAGCCTCGGGTGTTCCAAATGAGTAGAGGGGGTTCGATTCCCACCTCAGCCATCCTCGAAGTGGTTTTCCGCGGTTTCCCACTTCGTCTTCAGGCTAATGCCGGGATGGTACTTTCTTCAAGGCCACGGCCGCCTCCTTCCCTCTCCTTGCCTATCCATCCTGACCATCCATTACCTTCCTCATGAGGCCCCCTGTTCGCTTTGCAGGTGAGGCCGCCTGGGGATGTGCCAATCACACCTCACCAGTTGTATCCACTCCGATTAGATGTTCCCAGCTATAGGACACTGCCCGTAGAGGCGGTAGTGGTGAGTTCCCTCGCTGAGTCCGTGGGTTCCACCAACCTGGAGGGTAAACGACTAAGAGAAGAGAAGAGATTATTTCAGATTAATTCTGAACACACGTGCATGACCTTGTTGCCAATATGATTTTATACGCACTGATAGATCCAATATTTCACAACATGCAACGTCCATACTATCCATTGGATTTCAACCAAATGTTGTATGTGCATTCTGTACCTTAGGAGATGGAACTAAGGATATATTCACAGTCACATAGGCTGCCAACAGTAGTGCTGTATTAGATTACTTCAGATATATTCCAATATAATTAGAAATGCTAGTATTAACAAATAAATTTCGTCATTATTCTAGATAGGTCTATATAGTTTAATCATTGGCATGAATCTTAAATATAAAGAAAAGTATGCTCTTTAGATCGTCACAAAACCATTTCTCCTTATTGTCAATATTATTATTTATTGTGGAGTAAACCAAGACTATTATTGTGGTATGAAAATATTATTATACTTTCACGAATAGTACAAATATTCATGGTTTTGTATGGGGAAGTACAAATTTGAATGATAGAATAGAATAATTTTCCTACCAATATCATTATTAACATCATCTCCGTAGATCATGCGATTAAATCGTAGTTGGAAACTCACAAGAAAAGTAGTGTGAATGCAACAAAATAATTAAAAAAGAATAAAAAATTTGGCCCTAGAGCGTCTCGAACCCGAGATCCCTTGGACACTAAGTTACAGCTATAGCACTCGTACACTTTTCACTTCGTAGCCTAGCTCATAGTTACGTAACTTCATGCGTATAGGTAAATGTCGAATTATTTCAGTTAAATCGTAAATACTGACAGGAATGCGTTCAATCAGTCAGTGCCTCTTTATGTATTCAACGCAACGCATCTTAATGACTGATTTGGATTAATAATGCCAATAAACTGCAAATATTACTCTAAATCCACAACTTTCCTCCATGTTTGATTTCTTGCAGCTGAGCCAATCGGGACACGGAATGCTGCTGCGAATAACGTTATTCGAGCCTATACCGGAATTGTGCCTGTATACAAGCTTTAACGTTACAATCTGTACCGTTTGTACTCGGATGGCCAATGATTGCGGTACAACACATGTGATATGTCCATAAGCAGCGGGTACTGATCAGCACAGTATCGAAGCACCTAAGGTTGGATGTTATACAGTAGCCATCGTATATTCTACGTACTATTTTAGCCTACTTTAAACATTTTGTAAAAATGAGGAAAAAGTAGAATTATGACATCGATCCAGGCAAATGTCTGTCTGTCCCTCCTAGACGGCTGCAGTTATTGAAACCAAATTTGGTATAAGTAAAGATCTATATCTGGATATCTCACGGGCATATTTGAAAATTACTTCAGTGCTAGTAATTGCGCAGAAAAATCACATTTTCACTTTTGAGCTCTTTGTTGGATTTATCAGACGTTATGCATGCGAACTCTTCCAAAATTAGTGAACATGGAGATAATAACATCCAAATATATATTTTAAGAAGCGCATATATGACAGTGTTGCTAACATGATTTTATGTCTACGGATAAGTCCAATGTTTAAGTGTATCTAACTTCTATACTATCAATTGGATTTTAACCAAATCTCGTATGTGTTTTTGTGTACTATAACAGATATGACTATGCTTATACTTCAGAGCCAGCAGGGCTGCCAACTGCTAACGAATGCTCATTCTCTTTTTTATCCTAATACCAATATATCAGAAAGTATGCTAGCCAACATCTCTGAATGTTACACACGTATGGTACCTAAAATTTCAGATTAATTTCGAGTAACTAATGTGCGTCAGTGCTGCCAACATAATTCTAAGCCTGCTGATAATGCATGTATCTTCTATACCAACAAATGGATGTTACCCAAAAATGGCACTATACATAAATATAATATTATTTCAGATTAATTCTCAGCACACGTGCATGACCTTGTTGCCAATATGATTTTACATACAATGATAGATCCAATATTTCACAACATGCAACGTCCATACTATCCATTGGACTTCAAGGAAGGAAGAAAGGAAGCTTGTAGTTTAACGTGACCGTTAATCTGTAGATCATGAGCCACGGGACCTCCTTTTTACGTGGAATCCTAACCACAGGACTTGGTATTTCACATGCATTGACCGGGAATCGAACCCGGACCGCCTTGGTGAGAGGCATACAGCTAGACCGCTGAGCCACCTCGCCCCCTCCCCCCCCCCCCCCCCCCCCCCCATTGGACTTCAACCGAATGTTATATGTGCATTATGTACCTTAAGAGTTGGAACTTAGGATTTATTCAGAGTCACCTAGGCTACCAACTGTAGTGCTGTATTAGAATATTTCAGGTATATTCCAATCTAATTAGAAATGTTAGTAGGCCTATTACCTACTAAATTTCGTAATGGGAAAAGGCACCTACTTTATTATTACAATGTGCTGAAATATTTCATATAACCCTTCTTTGTATAATGTGACTAATCCCACACAACGTCGCTCTTTCTACATCACATTTAGTAACAATAACGTTATGGCCCTCTGTTCGAGCTGTTTCCTTAATAACGTTCTTGACGGAATATACACAATTTCTTGTCGTAAAGATTGGATTTGATTAATAATAAACAAGAAATTGGAATAAAATTAATTTGTAGAACTCAATTTTAGCCGTCTTTTTAACAACGTTATCGTCGGTAGCACTCACAATTTTGTTCCTTAAAGATTGGGTAGGACAAATAACGAAAACCGGCGAATAACGTTTTTATGAGGAACTTCCTTTACCCGCCTTTCGAATAACGTTATTGTCAGCAGTTCGTTCAATTTCGTTCTTCGACATCAGGTTGAACTAATAACGAAATGATGCCAATAACGTTATTCAGTTATTCACTATGTGAGCCACCCTCCCAATAACGTTATTGGTAGGGGACCGGAATAATAGCGTTCTTCAATTCGGTTACTGAATTTAACGTTATTGTGATAGCATATGATAAATACGGTATTCTTGTCGAAACGAAGTAATTCGTTCTGTAACGCATTTACCTAAATGCACTCATGGAGTTTTCCGGTACATTCCCTAATTACGTTACGTTATGGTTACGGTTAAGTTATCTAGCCCTGGTTAAGACCAAGCACAACTCTTGCTATCGAAGCCATAATGACTACTGCCCAGCTATGTCAGTAAAGTAAGTCGAGAAGTGCTCAGTTAAAAGCTAAATTTTCTAACCTGCTTGATGAGGGGCCGATACAAAACAGGCATTTGTTGATTGACAGCTCAATCAAGGAACATTAAGAAAGGTATGGGGAACAGGAAACAGGCAATTAGTCATACAATTTGACTTTTAAAATGGAAAACGAAAAAAGGAAGATCCATTTTCAGTTCCCTTGTTAGCTACCGAATCAACTGTTACACCAGAGAAGGTAGACTCTCATATGGTGCCTCACAATTTTCTAAACACTGCATATTGGATCTTGGAAATTTTCCACTAAATGCGTACTTTGATTTCCGTTGTCCGCCCAACACAGGAAATTTAATAGGTTATTCACCCCTGAAATATTTCCGTTTAAGACAAGTGTCCGTTTGATAAAGGCAGATTTTTCTGCAATAACCCCAGGGGCTCACATCTAGTCCGACGTGATTTGGCGACCACGGGACCCCAGCTGAGTCCAGCATTGCTTCCACTTACTTGTGCCGGGCGCCACTCCGTCTTCTTTCCAGTCGACCTGTCTAGGTCAACTCTTGTTCTCTTCCGACCCCGATGGTAGTAGGGTATCGGAGGCCTAGGAAGTCTCTTCCTTTCCCGCCTTAATTGGCCTCATCTTTCCTGATACCCTCCTTCTGCGAGGGGTCAGGCTTCTTTTTCTTTCCATGTTATCACCTGCCTTCTGCTCAAGGCCCTCATGGAGGCAGGGTGTCTATAGCCCCACCACTTCTAGTGCACCCTGGATATTGCTACACCCTCAGGGGCTCACGGCTGGTGAGTTCGGAAGTTGACGATC
The DNA here is from genome assembly GCA_946902985.2 of Meconema thalassinum. Taxonomy (NCBI): domain Eukaryota; kingdom Metazoa; phylum Arthropoda; class Insecta; order Orthoptera; family Tettigoniidae; genus Meconema; species Meconema thalassinum. The sequence goes on from OX336394.1 coordinate 347,533,955, forward strand.
CCGAGGGATTTCTGAGCTGGGTCCTTTTTCTCCTTTTTCCACTGACTTTGGGGCGAACCCAGTCTTCTTTCTCCTTTCCTATCTGCCTTTAAAGGTTCTCCTTCCTTCCAGGCCCCTCAATCCTCATTCTTCGAGTATGTAAGTCTGTAGTTAGTATTAGTTATAGTTTTCATTCTCATCTCATATGTCATTATCGCCCAAACCATTAGGAGCCAATATCCTACATGTTAGGCCCCTTAAAACAACAATTATCCTCATCGTCATATTTTCTGCAATATAGCCTACACTCTATGATATATCTCATGAATCTGATAGCAAATCTAGTACAGATTATATGTGAGGTATAATACTGTAATTATTATGTAATTATTGAATCATATAACTACAAAAGTGCATATATCATATAGACTACTAGAGCCCGAACCAGCCGGGAAGGCGGTGCGCAGAACACAACGTTACCATTACGTCATGCATCACTTCCATCCCACCAATCACAGTCAGGGTCTTGAGAATCTGAGCTAGTGCGTTGTCAGGAAAGCTAAGTGTAAAGCAGCGTGAAGGAGACAGGCTCGTTGAGGTAAGCGACGGTGTTGTCATACCGCAGGAACTCATAGCAGCAGCCTGCGGAGTGGGAACTCGGACATGGTGGACCTGTTGCAACAGTGGAAATGTATCTCTTTCTCTCTCTGCGCAAATCCCACAGAGCCGGCCGCCTTCCGGGCTGACGCGAGCTCTAATAGTTATGCCAATTAAATAGTTCCCTTAATGGGTTTTCTTTTAAATATTAAAAGTGACATGAGAACTTTGATAATGTAAAGAATCCATAACATAAATTGTTTCACTATGTCAATACGTGAGCTACAGTATATCACATAAGAATTAAGTACAAAACAGTATGGTTGGTTGGTGTGTTCCTTAGTTTAGGGGCTGCAACAACGCGGTCATGTAGCCCCGTGTACTATGGGTGTGTGTAGAATCTGTCTGATAACCGGTGTTAATTGTGATGACTGAATTAGTGTGTGTTATCTGTTTTTTAATTTAAGTACTGCAACTTAGAATTTTTCAAATAGTTCCTAATTTTGCCGCCAAGCGCCACCGTCAACGACTACTAGGCCAAGTTCAGAACTTAGCTACTAGACGCCACCGTGGTCGGCTCTTGGCAACGAACGTAGAAACCTAAGAGCGTTGTTTACATTCTTAACCTAGCTTCACACAGGTGTAATTAGTGGAAGGTTCTTTAACATGCCATAAATCTATGACATAGGACCGCCGACTTTACTTCCCCTCCGAAGGAAGGCATACTGAGGGATTTTTAACGCTCTTAAAAAATCCGACGGCTTCGGCCGGGTTTGAACCCGCTATCTTGGGCATAGAAGCTCAGCATGCTACCGACTACGCCAGCGAAGCCGCCGACAAAACAGTAGGCTATTACCTTAGCGTTAGTGATAGGAACTGAAATAGGACTCCGTGTTGTTCTTTTCACTTAAAAACTTGTACAAAACATAATTTTTCTTACCTAAATTTTAATACAGTACACCATGCTTGCTCTAGTCATTTTCAGAAACCTGATGTCCACAGGGATTTGGCAAAATGCCCTGTCTACTTACAGAGAATAAATACTTATGATATACGAAGAGTCACTTCACTGTTCTGTTGACATTTTGAGTCCAAGTCTAACATATATCACTATAGTCCAAGTCAACCCCTGGCACTATACAGCCCATGAAGGACCTAGGCCGACCAAGTGACCGCTGCCCAGCCATTTGGCCTGCAGATATTGGGGTGACGCGTGATCAACTCATCGGGTCCCCTCGGCCCTTAATCTTGGTTTTCGTGAACGGGGCACTGCCTCACTGTCAAACAGCTACTAAATTGTCCTCATGAGACTGAGTGCACCCCGTTCCAACCCTCACGTCAGTTTTAAAATCCCTGATGGAGCCGATAATCGAACCCGGGGCCACCGGGTGAGAGGAAGGCGCGCTACCCCAACACCACGGGGCCGGAAAAATACTATAGTAGTTATGATGATAAGGTTGTTACAAAATAACGTTTTATCAAGGATATTAGCCTACTTTCGATTTTTGCAAAAAATGAAAGCAGACTTATGAAATCCACACAGGGCCAAAAATTGTGTATCTGTATGTGTGTGTGTACTCTGAATGTCTGCCCCCCCCCCTATCAATTCAAACACGGTGAAACCGAATTGAACGAAATTTGGTACAGAGGTAGCACTATCAAAGGGCACATCAGTGTCATACTTTATATCGACGCCATCTGTACCAAAACTGAATGGCGGCCACTCAAACGTTCAAAACGTAAAATCAAATTACGGCTAAACCAATCACCCGATCTCTACCAAATTTGGTAATAACATACCTTTATATAGGACGCGTCTTTCACGCAAACTACAAGGTCATCAGCCGTGCCATATAAGGTTGGCGGCCGTGTGAATTATGCAACCATTATAATCAATAGCATAAGACCCACCAATTCCGATTATCGAGCCTAGTGTGGTTTAAGCTATCCTGAAGGTCGTGATCCGTTATTTATTATAATTTAATATTATAATATTATACTGTATGAGTGGCTTAAAAGAGCTGAGCCGTCTGCGTCACACGACTAGATGGCAGCTGTCCTCATTTGCCTGTCTTATATTTCAGTAGTTTTAGTATGTTGTATGTTATATACTCTACTGATACAATAATATAAACGCTGTATGAAATGATTTATAATGAAGATGTACTGCAGTGAAGAAATCGTTTATTTCAAGACATTATTTGCTAACAGGTTGTATCAAAGTCACTTAATAGCACTCAAATGTTAAGGACATAGTTGGCTCAGGGCTAGCGTGTTAGGCTCTCACGCGGCTGACCGTGGATCGAATACTACTACAGTTCACTTTATTTTCGTGAATTCTTTTACAAATGATGTGCACGAGCTCTTTACACAGATACTGAATGAAATGCCATTTAGCTCAAAGGAAGTCGCCTCCGTAGCGTAGCGGTCAGCATGGTTAGCTGCCGCCCCGGAGGTCCTGGGTTCGATTCCCGGCTCTGCCACGAAATTTGAAAAGTGGTATGAGGACTGGAACGGGGTCTGCTCAGCCTCGGGTGTTCCAAATGAATAGAGGGGGTTCGATTCCCACCTCAGCCATGCTCGAAGTGGTTTTCCGTGGTTTCCCACTTCGTCTACGGGCAAATGCCGGGATGGTACTGCCCCCGTAAATTGAATTATAGTGAGACCACGGCGGCTGTATTGGCAAATATGAAGAAAGTTATGGCTGTCATAGTTGTGACGTGGATATTCATGACGTGGGCACGGATGACGCAGACTTTATGCAAGTAGGCTGGTTAAGCTGAGATTATTGGTGACGTCATGATTTTGTTCGAGAAAGATCTGAGATTTACGACGCAGGCGCATGGAAACGAGGAATTGTGCTAAGGAAGAAGTTACGCTATTGGAGGAGAGGCTCGAACCAATGAATGATAGTTTGGAGGGAGACGGAGATTACTGAAACTACCATATTTAATTACTTTTGGCATGCAGAATTGTGGAAAACTATTTTCAGTTATGGCATTGATTTGGAATTTTGAAGAAATTAATTTTGAGTTTTTGAAATTTGAAAATCCGTCAAGTATAGCCAAAGTTAAAACTTCTAGCAATGACGGAGGAACAAGCTATGGAAGGGATGGATACGCCCCTTAAGAAGTTGATAAAAGGTCTTGCACAGGAGAGAGGAGCTCTCATATCTCATTTTCTCGTGTCTTATAGTGGTTTTTCTGATTATCATATTGTCAGACTTCGAGTGATTCAGTGAAGCAAGTCGTCTTTAGCGTGCGGTAAAGCCCACCGCATCGAACGAGCACGGAGCAGTGCAGCAGTTCCATTTTACGGTGTTTGAAACTAGGCGAAGTTGAAACGCACTCATAAACGAGTCTACAAGATTATATATCAAGAGTTAGATAATGCCTTTAAGCTAATTCTATTGTGCATTACAGTATTAAAGTGTGTAGTAAAGTTGAACATTTTCACGATTATAATTTGGAAGATATTGGCATTTTAAGACGGCAGACAAAAGTGATTTTCTCGCCACCTGAGAAGCACTTTTATAATATCACATTCTACGCTACGGCTGACACGGGTATAGCAACCGTGATACTACATATTGCATTTGGTGATACAACGCTACATTATAGAACGGAACAATATAATATGGCAGTTCTTTCAACTATGATTATAACAGAAGTGGAGATGGAAGGCTAAACCTTTAATGCAATTGGGACATATATCAACGGAGTGAAATAGCAGCATGGAACTTCGCTAATCGTCTTTCTACAAAAGCGAGCATGTAGTGAACATCCAACTACACTCATGCATCGTATTCCAACGCTGATTTCTATCAAATGGCAGTGGAAATATTTTCATACGCTACAATTATGAATATTTCTGCGGAAATAATTGCAATAAACTTCATGGCGAATTTCTACCAGAACTTCAGGGAACTATCAAGAGAGGCCAGGGTGGACCCGGCTCACAAAGAAGAATTTTGCCAGAACTTCAGGGAACTTTCAAGAGAGGCCATGGTAGACCCGGCTCACAAAGAAGAGTTTTGCAAGAAGGATGTCTATCGTTTACACGGAGCAGTGCAATTTCCGGAGGAGGAAGCAGTTCTATTCTCCGAGGGCGCTGGTTCCAGGTTCGAGGTCGGAGCACGTCTTTACGTTGGTGAAATGGAACTATCAGCAGTCTTCTTTGGAAGATTTTCCTCTAGAACTTCAATCAACAGATAAGGTAGTCGTGAATGTTTCTTGTTTTATTTGAGTCATTTAGCGATATCTGAGCAACCATTTTTCCCATATTTTCTGTCCCATATATTTTGCCCCATATTCTTGCTTGATATTTCTGTACTCAGTACACTTTGTTGAGTTATGCCTTTTTCGACGATTTATTGAGACATTATTTGTCATTGGCATATCTAAATAATTCTGGATCAGTTGAGACAGATAATTTATAGATTCTTTCAGTAATTTGCATATTTTTGTAGTCACGATTTGACTGTAAAGTTAACGATTTTCTATGGCAAATTTGAATTCAGACAGCGTGTCATTTTATTAAAGTAATTCTATTCAGTAAATTACTTTGACCAATTTTATGTCATCCTCAAGAAAGAAGAATAATTAAAAGATTTTAGAGCGTTAAAATCTATTACTCTATCGACGATCTTGGAAATACTAGTCGTTTTATGAACATGATTGCAACATAGACATTTATCGTCAGTTCTGAAATACCATTGCATTATAGACAATTTTATGAAATATGAACTTTGATTACGATTTATTGAGTACACTATAGTAATGAACATTTGATAGGAATTTTTCTCAATTCTAGAATGGAACAATAATGTTTGCATTCCACAGTCTAATTGTATTCTATTCGATTATTTATGCAGTTTAGATGAACTTTGAATGAAGATAGTATTTTTATACTGCGTTACTTTGAAGATATTAATCTCAATTTTGATAGACCAGGGAGGCGTGTATAATCGTATTTGCTATTAAATTTATTTGTGATTGGTAAATTTTGTCTTCATATCGATTCATGAATGAAACCCACGAAGGTTAAATATAATAACAGTTATGATACAATTAATGAATATAAGAATTTTTAAAGAGGAACTATGGATGTATAATCGTTAGTTCAGTGGACGTGTAAAAGTCGCTGATGAATAATGCCCTTGAATAAGTGAAGGAGGTTCCCACAGTAATTAATGAAGTTAATGAATTTATAAGTGGAGGTTTTTTGTATTGTGGAAGATTTTGATGCCATATATATTGAGATATATGATGAATTCTGGGCCTATTTTTGTGCAATTTTGTGCGTTTGGAGCGAGGTATTTTTCCGCTGAGTGTATTGTCCAGATCCTTTGAAAATTAATCATGTGAAGTTACTGTTATAATTAATAAGAGTGTTTAAATAATTTGAGATAACGATTTTGAATGGAGGTTACCGTCACAAATAATAATAATAATTATTAAACCTTATTAAACCTGAATCTATAACTTAAATATAACTAACCTTCATTGGTCGATTATATCACCACGATTTAAGTAATTATCAACCGGATAGACGTGTGGTTAAATGTATTTCTAAAATAAATAACAATATAAATATTGTAAATAAATATGTAAATATCTTTAATAATAATTTGATATGAAAGGGATTAATAGAGACTTGTATAAATTTCTCAATTGTCGTTTGACAATGTTATAAACAATTAATAATTGTTATAAATATTTAATGGACATTTTGTTATAAACATTAAGCGTTTTTGTTATTATACTCTAAACAACGCTAGTTAAACAATTGGAATATACAATTAAACAAGATTTGGGATTATTAGAGTAATCCAGTGATATTTGAATGGAGCATTTAAAAGATTGGCGTGATTATATTTGGACTGAGACGTGAACATTTAAAGTGTTTTGAAAAGGAGCTAGGCTCTGATGTAACTAGCGTATGCTAACGTTGGCTGGACAGGTGAGTCCATTTGACGATGCAGGCATGCGACATGGTGTAGGGTGTATCGCAGCTGGCCAGACAATTGAATGATAGAGGCCAAGGTCACTTACATAGCAGCCTTGCAGTTATAAATAAAATGTGATGTTTATGAAAAAGAAAAACAATTGCTATATGTCTCGTCCCAACTCCCTCATCCATTCCAAGTGCATTATTATTATTACGTTCTTTTGAGCTAGAAAGCTGAAATTTTGTATGTAAAGTCTACAAGTCCTACAGGAGGACATGGTTATATGCACAATGGCTTCTGATTGCCACGTAATTTTTGTTGTTATATTTTTGTTAAATTAATTCCTTTATGTGAAATAAATTATTGTACAGTTTAAGGTCTCTTGTTTCCGTTTTGATTCATTTTAAATATCATGGTGGAGGTTATTGTGTGGGCATACATTTAAGTGATCCAGTTGACAACCCAGACCCGAGATTAATTTGAATAGGTAAGTAAAGGTAAGTATGAACCCCCGTATATTTCGGTGTGTTCCACAATAATTTCTTGTTAACTGCTGTGCTCTAATCTCGGTAGTATCTGTCAGTGCCATTTTCATTGATGTAGCTGTGCCGGTGCGACTGATTATTGGCAATCCGATTGAGGGAGCGGATATCTGACAGTCTACTATCCGGGTTATCGGGGACAGTAGGATTGGCGCCGCAATTTCGTGGGGCTCGATAGGCTCGATCGATCTGCAACATTGGATTACCAAGTTATGGCAGTAGAATTGGCACCGCAATTTTGTGGAGTGTTCGAATAACATTGGATTACCAAGTTATCGATGTCAATGGGATTGTGAAGACTTAAATAAAGAGGTTGATTCTTTGTTAGATGTCTTGGCCAATTGTAGAATTTGAGTGTGTGATTATATAGGGATTAAATGTTGTGTTGTATTAGGAAAATTACACTCAGAAAAGATCAGATCTTATACAACTTGAGAGAGGTTAAATAGGCTGGAAACTTAGAAAAATCGCCTATGATCTGGAATCTTATTTTATTTGACCGGTGTATGACATGTTTAGTCATATTAAAGATAAAATTAAATTATTTGGATTGTAAATGTAAATTATTTTTGTTAGGATATTTTAAAATGAACCAAAGAAATTTGAACATGTGCTTGAGTTTATTTCAACATGAAGTGTCTATGAAAGTTAATTATAAGGTAATTATAAGTTAGATTTAAGACAGAAAATTGCTCAAACTTATATATGGTGAAAAATGTTGCTCAGATGTTGTTATTTTGCTCTGTTTGATGTATGTCCCTAAAGCAGTCTATTATTGAAATATTATTGAAATGGCAGATGAGAGTATGAGAATGATGTTGGAGGAGATGTCCAACAGAATGAAGCAGATGATGGAGGAGAATTCTAGGAATATGTCTGCTAATTTGAAAGCTAGCATGAATGAAACATGAAGGAGATGGAAGCTAGGAATACTAGTCGAATGGAGGAGAATGCTAGTAATTTGTCTGCTAATTTGTCTATTAGGCTGGATGAAAGTTTGAAAGGTCTTCAGACCAGTTCTGCAAACTTAGAAAATAATGTGTCGCGTTTACAGACCAGTGTCCAGGGAATCGAGAATGCTGTAAGTGACATGCGCACAGACGTGTCCAATGTCCATAAAGATGTCTCAGATGTTAAAGTAGATGCTTCTAAGGTACAGAAAGACCTTACTATGTTGAATCTTGATGTTGCTAATGTCCGGGGTGATATTTCATGTGCTAGAGCAGAGGTAATTGTTGTTAGGAACGATGTTGCTACTGTACAAGATAAAGTAGAAGAGGTTCAAAGAGAGATTAAAAATGTTCGAACCGATGTGTCAAACGTTCAAGTAGACATAAATAATATTCATTCTGATGTAAATGAGATGCAAAGCGACATCAATAAGATACAAGTAGAAGTAAATACAGTTTTTGTAGACATTGCCAAAGTTCAAACTGATGTTAATAAAGTAAGAGAAGAAATAGAAACTTCAAAAACGCTTTGTACTCGTAACATTAGTGCTTTAACAACTAGGTTGGTTGACGAGTCTGTTAGGGCAACAGCTTCTTTAGCTGGTTTAAAATATGATGTAGAGGTCATGAGAACCCAAGTTTTAGATCATAATCGTTTACTTAAGGAAGTCATTGAAGTAGATATTGCGGAAATATTAACTGCAAATGTAACGGTTTGGAAAGATGAATGGAACAGGTCAAGTGGGGAACATGTCAATCAGATTCAGGAGCGAATTGAACGAAAACTTGCCAGTACACAAGTAGACATAAATAATGAAGTAGTTCAAATTAGAAAGGATTTGAGTATAAGGATGGATTCGCTATCCGAAAAGCAGGTAGAGGATAGAACTCAAATAGGTCAGGACGTGCAAACATTAAAGGAACAAATTCATAAGGTTGTCTCTGATGTTAATGAAACTACGAGCAAACTTCAGAATTTGAAACTAGGAGAAGCTAGCATGATGGAAACCTATAAAGAAGAGTTGATTAGGAAAGTAATCACGGAAATCACAGATAAGGATCCAGAAGGATTGACTTGTGAAGATGATAGGAATTACGTCAGAAGATGTAACCTCGCTACAGAAGAGAAAGATATTAGTCCTGAGGAACGTATATTCAGATTTCGGGAAGAAAAAGAGGATAGGAATATTGAACCTGAATGGAAATATCGTGATACTGGGAAGAATTATATGGATTCATATCAAAGAAATGTGACAGTCATCCGAAACTTTGAGGACAAACCTCAAAAATTTAGTAACACTGATAGTCTAACACCGATAGAATATATCAGGAACCTTAAAGATTATTTTATTGAAGCTCATATTCCTAGAGAAAGGGAGATGAGAATCGTAGAAAGATTTCTAGCTGGAGGACCCCTTCAGATTTCGGGAAGAAAAAGAGGATAGGAATATTGAACCTGAATGGAAATATCGTGATACTGGGAAGAATTATATGGATTCATATCAAAGAAATGTGACAGTCATCCGAAACTTTGAGGACAAACCTCAAAAATTTAATAACACTGATAGTCTAACACCGATAGAATATATCAGGAACCTTAAAGACTATTTTATTGAAGCTCATATTCCTAGAGAAAGAGAGATGAGAATCGTAGAAAGATTTCTAGCTGGAGGACCCCTTGAATGGTTCAGAGCATTTCGGTACACTTTCAGTAATTTCGACGAATTTGCAAAGGCACTGATAAAACGATTCTGGTCAATAGAAGCACAGAATTCATTAAGAGCTGAGGTATACTCGAGGAAGTATTCAGGTACTCTTCCAACACGGTACGCTGATTTCTTCACGAGCCAGTTATCGCGCTTGAGATTTTTGCAACCCCCATTGCCGACAGAGCAGTTGATAGATGCTATTTCTCGTATGCTGCCTGTGGAAGTAAGAAGACTTATCATATCGTCAAATATCAGGGATTTGACCAGTATGGACGAACTATTGAGAAGGCTTGACTACACGAGTCCAATGCCAAATGTGGTTCAGAAAGGTCAGAGGCACGAATTCAAAGACATTAATACAGTCTATATGGATCAAGTTCAGCAAACTGATAAGCCTGCTGAGGAAGAGAAAACTGAAAATGTAGGTCCTCATAGGAATAATTATTTTCGCAACAGATCACAAGGTTACCGTCCATATCAGCAAAGAAGAGGCTGGAATAATAATAGAGGGAATTACAATAATGGAAGAGGTAGATACTATAACAATGGGTACAATAGAAACTACAACAGAAATAACCAGTACCAGACTCGAAATCAGAATTCTTGAGGTCAGGTTATGACACCCGACAAGTATGTTGAGAGAGAGAAAGAAAGTCAGCAGTATCTGAAGGAATTAAGAGAAAAGGAAGCTGAAAACCAGAAGAAAAGACAGGATGTAGTGATCGATCCTGGTCCTTCTACAAGCCAGCAGAACTTTGAGATGGGTAACACAAAAAAAAACGCCGATTTCTCAACGACAGTGAGAAACTATGAATACATTGCCACACCACACCTAATTACCATTAATGAAATTTACGAAGTAACTGATGAGGATTTATTAGAAGAGAGGGGAATCGTCAAAGAGGAAAGACCATGTGCCTTACCTATTATTTCTGTACTGATAGATGGCCAACAGTACAAAGCTCTCATGGATACCGGCGCAATTATTTCTATCATTTCTGATGAATGCTATCAAAGTCTGTTAAAAGGAGAAAACATGACAGTTTTACCTGTTTCTACCGTCAAAGTGAGAGGAATTTTCCAAGACAAGGCAGTGAAATGCAAGATCCAAGTGTTGTTGAACTTTGAAATTAATGGAAGGAATTATGAACAGATCTTTATTGTGGTGAACAAGATCCATTTCGATATTGTGCTAGGAATCGATTTTATATCGAAAGTTGGAGCCATTATTGATATGAAGAATAGGATTATTAGCTTTAATGATGGGTACATGATCACAGAATAGATCGAAGAACAGGACGTGAAAAACAGTCTGGAGATAGACCTTAGGGAAGAGATTTTAAATACCATTATCGATGAAGTGGAGAATCTAACAGAAATACCCAATAGAAAAACTGAAGGATTTGAAGAAATTCAGGGGGAATTTGAGGATTTGATAAAGGAATTCCAAGATATTTTTGATGAAAAGCCTGGATTGATTAAAGACTATAAGTATAAGATAAGGCTAACTGATGAAACCCCTTACCAAAAGAGAATATACCCCATACCTGAGAAATACTACCAAGAAGTACGAGGGTTGATCAGAAAAATGGAGGTAGACGGGATTATTAAAAAAACAGGCGTCGTCTTACATAAACCCCATCACTGTAGTCAAGAAAAGTAATGGTCAGATATGTCTTTGTCTCGATGCTCGGACCATCAACTTGAAGATTCTTCCAGAAAATGACCGACCACCTAAGATTAGAGATCTGCTTAGAAAGTTCAAAGGGAGAGCATGTTTCAGTGTTCTTGACTTGACATCTTCGTTTTACCAAGTTCAACTGGAAGAAGAAAGTATGCAGTACACTGGATTCTTATTTGACCAGACGTCATGGGTCTTCCAGAGAATGACTTTTGGAATGGTCAACAGTGGACCAGCACTTATTCGAGCACTTGATAGTAAGCTCACTGACGAAGTAAAGGAAAACGTAATCTGCTACATTGACGATTTAATTGTATCTTCACCCAACGCCGCAGAACATTTAGTGCATTTGAGAAAGTTGTTTGAAAATTTAAGGGAGGCCAATATTAAGGTCAATTTTGGAAAATGTCAATTCTTGAAGAAGGAGATCAACTACTTGGGACATACCATTGATAAGGATGGATATCATCCAAACATGCAGAAAGTAGATGCGATCACAAGATTCCCAAAGCCAACTAAGGTGAAACAAGTCAGAGAATTTGTAGGCGCATGCCAATTCATCAGCAGCCACTGTCCGAGATACTCTGAAATTATGGCTCCTCTGTATGACTTACTCAAGAAGAATAATAGATGGAAATGGAGTACCGCAGCAGACGAGGCTTTTGAGAAAGCAAAGGAGATGCTCAGAAACAACGTTAAACTGGAGTACCCAGACTTTGAGAAGGTGTTCTATATTGAGTCTGATGCATCAAGAATAGGCATTAGTGCAGTCTTATACCAAAAAGACGAGGCAGGCAACAAGCACTACATTGCGTTCACTAGTCGAAAGTTAAAGAAACACGAGGAAAACTACTTTACGACAGAACTAGAAGCGTTAGCTTTTGTAACAGCTTTGCAAGCGTGGAAAAAAATGTTGCTGGGACACAAGATTATTATTATTATTACAGATCACAAAGCACTTCAGTTTATGCTGCAAACTGACATGTCTAGTGATAGATTGACACGTCGGGCTTTGTTCACCCAACAGTTTAACGCCACTATCGTCCATCAGCCTGGGAAAGACAACTTACTGGCTGATGCTTTATCACGTAACCCTATCAAAAATGTGCAGATACACCATGTACAATTGGAGCAGCAAGATCAAGAGACCGTTAGGAGGTTAGCCCGAATCGGTGTGTCACAGAAGAGACACGCTCCAATCAGGAAAATGTACAGCTTCCTTAAGGGTTACATGGACAATACTGATGTTGACTATGCAGCTACACAGAGAGATTCACGACACTTTGTCTTGAGTGGAGACATCGTATGTAAGTATGCTGACTCTGCGCATACAAAGCTCCGAATAGTCGTGCCACCTAAACTTGTTGTCAATTTAGTGTGGGTAGCTCATCACGCAACTGGACATGCGGGTCTGGATAAAACTCTTGACACTCTTAAAGAGAGGTTTATTTGGACTAACATGCGTTCCAGCATTGCTAATGTCATTCGTTCATGTGATAAATGTCAAAGAGCAAAGTATGCTTCCGCTCTATTAAAAGGAAAACCTAAGGCTATGATTCCCTCGAAACCAAATGAACTCATGGCGGCGGACATATTTGGCCCCTGTCTGAAGGGATACCAGGGTAATCAGTTCCTGTTGGTTACCGTGGATGGCTTCTCGAAATTTGTAACAATGAGTCCCATGCAAAAAGCTAACACGAGGAACGTTGTAAGCAGACTGGAACATGCTGTATTTCCAAAAGCTGGTAAACCAGAATATCTACTGTCGGATCATGGAGCTCAGTTTACATCCTTAGAATTCACTGCAGATATGGAAAGGCTTGGTATTAAGCACATATTTTCAAGCGTGCGCTATCCGGAATCGAATTCTTCAGAAAGATATATGGCAGAATTGTCGAAATTTTGTCGAATTTTCTGTCCGAATGATCATTCTGGTTGGGTGAGATTTGTACCCCTTATTGAGGAGGGTATAAATTCTACAGTGCAGGAGAGCACAGGAGAGGTGCCAATGAGACTTCATCTAGGAAGAAACCCAGAAAGGCCGTGGGACAATCTTTTCAACCACGTTCCTAGAGATCCCGACCTAGGAAGGCAGCAGAGAATTGACAGAGCGAAGGAACAACTCCAGAAAGCAGCACAAAAACGATTGAAAAGAGTAGCTGGAAAACGTTTTGGTGCTCCCTTAGAAATTGGAAATCTAGTATTACTACGCAGACCTGTCAAGGCTGATGTGAGTAAGAAAATCTATCCCAAGTTTGGAATAGTGTTTATGGGTCCGTTCAGAATTACGAATGCTTATGGAAACAACTGTTATGAACTCTACGATGATGAGAATAATGTCGTATATGGCAAGTTCAATGCTGGAAACTTGAAGAAATATTATCCAAGAGTAAGCCAATAATAATTCAATTTCGTGTTCAAGTGAATTGAGATATGTATAACACAGAGTTTAAAAACAATTTGCAACTGTTTTTAAAACGTGGTGAAGGGAGAATGCCCCCGTAAATTGAATTATAGTGAGACCACGGCGGCTGTATTGGCAAATATGAAGAAAGTTATGGCTGTCATAGTTGTGACGTGGATATTCATGACGTGGGCACGGATGACGCAGACTTTATGCAAGTAGGCTGGTTAAGCTGAGATTATTGGTGACGTCATGATTTTGTTCGAGCAAGATCTGAGATTTACGACGCAGTCGCATGGAAACGAGGAATTGTGCTAAGGAAGAAGTTACGCTATTGGAGGAAAGGCTCGAACCAATGAATGATAGTTTGGAGGGAGACGGAGATTACTGAAACTACCATATTTAATTACTTTTGGCATGCAGAATTGTGGAAAACTATTTTCAGTTATGGCATTGATTTGGAATTTTGAAGAAATTAATTTTGAGTTTTTGAAATTTGAAAATCCGTCAAGTATAGCCAAAGTTAAAACTTCTAGCAATGACGGAGGAACAAGCTATGGAAGGGATGGATACGCCCCTTAAGAAGTTGATAAAAGGTCTTGCACAGGAGAGAGGAGCTCTCATATCTCATTTTCTCGTGTCTTATAGTGGTTTTTCTGATTATCATATTGTCAGACTTCGAGTGTTTCAGTGAAGCAAGTCGTCTTTAGCGTGCGGTAAAGCCCACCGCATCGAACGAGCACGGAGCAGTGCAGCAGTTCCATTTTACGGTGTTTGAAACTAGGCGAAGTTGAAACGCACTCATAAACGAGTCTACAAGATTATATACCAAGAGTTAGATAATGCCTTTAAGCTAATTCTATTGTGCATTACAGTATTAAAGTGTGTAGTAAAGTTGAACATTTTCACGATTATAATTTGGAAGATATTGGCATTTTAAGACGGCAGACAAAAGTGATTTTCTCACCACCTGAGAAGCACTTTTATAATATCACATTCTACGCTACGGCTGACACGGATATTGCAACCGTGATGCTACATATTGCATTTGGTGATACAACGCTACATTATAGAATGGAACAATATAATATGGCAGTTCTTTCAACTATGATTATAACAGAAGTGGAGATGGAAGGCTAAACCTTTAATGCAATTGGGACATATATCAATGGAGTGAAATAGCAGCATGGAACTTCGCTAATCGTCTTTCTACAAAAGCGAGCATGTAGTGAACATCCAACTACACTCATGCATCGTATTCCAACGCTGATTTCTATCAAATGGCAGTGGAAATATTTTCATACGCTACAATTATGAATATTTCTGCGGAAATAATTGCAATAAACTTCATGGCGAATTTCTACCAGAACTTCAGGGAACTATCAAGAGAGGCCAGGGTGGACCCGGCTCACAAAGAAGAATTTTGCCAGAACTTCAGGGAACTTTCAAGAGAGGCCATGGTAGACCCGGCTCACAAAGAAAAGTTTTGCCAGAAGGATGTCTATCGTTTACACGGAGCAGTGCAATTTCCGGAGGTGGAAGCAGTTCTATTCTCCGAGGGCGCTGGTTCCAGGTTCGAGGTCGGAGCACGTCTTTACGTTGGTGAAATGGAACTATCAGCAGTCTTCTTTGGAAGATTTTCCTCTAGAACTTCAATCAACAGATAAGGTAGTCGTGAATGTTTCTTGTTTTATTTGAGTCATTTAGCGATATCTGAGCAACCATTTTTCCCATATTTTCTGTCCCATATATTTTGCCCCATATTCTTGCTTGATATTTCTGTACTCAGTACACTTTGTTGAGTTATGCCTTTTTCGACGATTTATTGAGACATTATTTGTCATTGGCATATTTAAATAATTCTGGATCAGTTGAGACTGATAATTTATAGATTCTTTCAGTAATTTGCATATTTTTGCAGTCACGATTTGACTGTAAAGTTAACGATTTTCTATGGCAAATATGAATTCAGACAGCGTGTCATTTTATTAAAGTAATTCTATTCAGTAAATTACTTTGACAAATTTTCTGTCATCCTCAAGAAAGAAGAATAATTAAAAGATTTTAGAGCGTTAAAATCTATTACTGTATCGACGATCTTGGAAATACTAGTCGTTTTATGAACATGATTGCAACATAGACATTTATCGTCAGTTCTGAAATACCATTGCATTATAGACAATTTTATGAAATATGAACTTTGATTACGATTTATTGAGTACACTATAGTAATGAACATTTGATAGGAATTTTTCTCAATTCTAGATTGGAACAATAATGTTTGCAATCCACAGTCTAATTGTATTCTATTCGATTATTTATGCAGTTTAGATGAACTTTGAATGAAGATAGTATTTTTATACTGCGTTACTTTGAAGATATTTATCTCAATTTTGATAGACCAGGGAGGCGTGTATAATCGTATTTGCTATTAAATTTATTTGTGATTGGCAAATTTTGACTTCATATCGATTCATGAATGAAACCCACGAAGGTTAAATATAATAACAGTTATGATACAATTAATGAATATAAGAATTTTTAAAGAGGAACTATGGATGTATAATCGTTAGTTCAGTGGACGTGTAAAAGTCGCTGATGAATAATGCCCTTGAAAAAGTGAAGGAGGTTCCCACAGTAATTAATGAAGTTAATGAATTTATAAGTGGAAGTTTTTTGTATGTGGAAAATTTTGATGCCATATATATTGAGATATATGATGAATTCTGGGCCTATTTTTGTGCAATTTTGTGCGTTTGGAGCGAGGTATTTTTCCGCTGAGTGTATTGTCCAGATCCTTTGAAAATTAATCATGTGAAGTTACTGTTATAATTAACAAGAGTGTTTAAATAATTTGAGATAACGATTTTGAATGGAGGTTACCGTCACAAATAATAATAATAATTATTAAACCTTATTAAACCTGAATCTATAACTTAAATATAACTAACCTTCATTGGTCGATTATATCACCACGATTTAAGTAATTATCAACCGGATAGACGCGTGGTTAAATGTATTTCTAAAATAAATAATAATATAAATATTGTAAATAAATATGTAAATATCTTTAATAATAATTTGACATGAAAGGGATTAATAGAGGCTTGTATAAATTTCTCAATTGTCGTTTGACAATGTTATAAACAATTAATGAAAATCCACAGCCTGCTTCCAGTCTCCGACCGGGTCAGGAATGGAATGAATGAAGCCCCCATCTAGCGGCGAGGATATGAAGTGTGCCGGCTGCCGAAACCTGTCGCACTCCTCTGTGGCAATGATTAAATGAATGACAGATGAAATGAAATGATAGTGGAGAGTGTTGCTGGAATGAAATTGTGACAGGGAAAAACCGGAGTACCCGGAGAAAAACCTGCCTGCCTCCGTTTTGTCCAGCACAGATCTCACATGGAGTGACCGGGATTTGAACCACGGACCCAGCGGTGAGAGGCTGGCGTGCTGCCGCCTAAGCCACGGAGGCTCTATAAACAATTAATAATTGTCATAAATATTTAATGAACATTTTGTTATAAACATTAAGCGTTTTTGTTATTATACTCTAAACAACGCTAGTTAAACAATTGGAATATACAATTAAACAAGATTTGGGATTATTAGAGTAATCCAGTGATATTTGAATGGAGCATTTAAAAGATTGGCGTGATTATATTTGGGCTGAGACGTGAACATTTAAAGTGTTTTGAAAAGGAGCTAGGCTCTGATGTAACTAGCATATGCTAACGTTGGCTGGACAGGTGAGTCCATTTGACGATGCAGGCATGCGACATGGTGTAGGGTGTATCGCAGCTGGCCAGACAATTGAATGATAGAGGCCAAGGTCACTTACATAGCAGCCTTGCAGTTATAAATAAAATGTGATGTTTATGAAAAAGAAAAACAATTTCTATATGTCTCGTCCCAACTCCCTCATCCATTCCAAGTGCATTATTATTATTACGTTCTTTTGAGCTAGAAAGCTGAAATTTTGTATGTAAAGTCTACAAGTCCTACAGGAGGACATGGTTATATGGACAATGGCTTCTGATTGCCACGTAATTTTTGTTGTTATATTTTTGTTAAATTAATTCCTTTATGTGAAATAAATTATTGTACAGTTTAAGGTTTCTTGTTTCCGTTTTGGTTCATTTTAAATATCATGGTGGAGGTTATTGTGTGGGCATACATTTAAGTGATCCAGTTGACAACCCAGACCCGAGATTAATTTGAATAGGTAAGTAAAGGTAAGTATGAACCCCCGTATATTTTGGTGTGCTCCACATTAATTTCTTGTTAACTGCTGTGCTCTAATCTCGGTAGTATCTGTCAGTGCCATTTTCATTGATGTAGCTGTGCCGGTGCGATTGATTATTGGCAATCCGATTGAGGGGGCGGATATCTGACAGCCTACTATCCGGGTTATCGGGGACAGTAGCTTCTTCAAGGCCACGGCCGCCTCCTTCCCTCTTCCTTGCCTATCCATCCTGACCATCCATTACCTTCCCTCATGAGGCCCCTGTTCGCTTTGCAGGTGAGGCCGCCTGGGCGAGGTGCCAATCACACCTCACCAGTTGTATCCACTCCGATTAGATGTTCCCAGCTCTAGGACACTGCCCGTAGAGGCGGTAGTGGTGAGTTCCCTCGCTGAGTCCGTGGGTTCCACCAACCACCAACGACTAAGAAGAAGAAAGAAGAAGAAAGCTCAAAGGAGAGGCTAATGTATACACTCGTTTATTAATAAAATCATAGCCCCAGCATCGCACAAAAACAGAAGACATTAGGAGAAGGAGAATAGAAGAACTAGATACACGTTGTCATCAACCACAGCCTTCTCAATGCCTCTGTACGGTGCTGTCCCCGTGTGGGTTACGTGGGTAATATTGTTCCAAAGTTTCCGCTGTGTAAATACCTGGCCTCCTGAAGTATGGCAATTTTGTAATTCCGGTAGTTCAACTATTAGCCTCGATCGCGCTCCGATTACCTTTAAACACTGCCAGCTAGATCGCCTTCCTCCTGGCTACTTTAAACTGCCTGCTCATTGAACACCCAGAGGCGTACAAGATAAATATTCCTTCACTGCTAGGTCGCAGCACCAACCTATTGTGATCGGCGCGGATTTTTAAAGGGGAAGATACCCAAAACGAAGGATTCTTAAGTTTGGAGGCGTAATATCGAGATTAACGGACGTGAATGCATTACAGTAAGTTAGTAGTTTTGTTATTCAATCATCATAAAGTATATAATATCGATTTTGACACTTACTGTCTAATTATCAATATAAAAGAAAACAAACAATACATGGTGGTAGAAGTGATTGTTTTAGGAATGAGGACAAAGAGTTATAAATATACCCATACATTTAGGAGAAAGTAGGTTATATGTTCTTCGCTGAACATCTTGTTTTTTTATGGGACGTATAGCAATGGTTTGTTGTTCAACATAGACAATTGAGGTGGCGGTTCCTTACGTATTGATAGAACAAAATAATTGAGTTCTTTGAAACCATGACTATTTACACGATGGTTTCACATAATAATAATAATAATAATAATAATAATAATAATAATAATAACAAAAATATATATTATTAAAGACGCAGAAAATTAAGAAAGAGACTACTTTTTAAATATGCGGAGATTGATTTTTCAGTCAGTTCGCTTGCGAACGGGAGCCCAATTATTTCTGAAGTAAATTGTGGTATAATCTATCCACAATAACCTTGAAAATTGGTTAAGGTTATACATAATAAGCATAGATTAATTGTACATCAATTATATATATTTATGCCCATAAATATTATATTAATTTTGTCCACACAAGAATTGAGCTCCCGTCTTTCACCGTCTTAAATTCCCGGTTAACGCTTGTTGAGTTACGCACAAATGTCTTCCATTCTTCCTTCCTACCTTCCATTCTTCCTTCTTACCTTCCTTCCTTCCTTCCATTCTTCCTTCCTACCTTCCATTCTTTCTTCCAACCTTCCTTCCTTCCATTCTTCCTTCCTACCTTCCATTCTTCCTTCCTACCTTCCTTCCTACCTTCCATTCTTACTTCCTACCATCCTTCCTTCCTTCCATTGTTCCTTCCTACTTTCCTTCATTCCTTCCATTCTTCCTTCCTAACTTCCATTCTTCCTTCCTTCCTACCTTCCATTCTTCCTTCCTACCTTCCATTCTTCCTTCCTTCCTACCTTCCTTCCTTCCTTCCTTCCTACCATCCTTCCTTCCATTCTTCCTTCCTACCTTCCATTCTTCCTACCTACCTACCTTCCTTCCATTCTTCCTTCCTACCTTCCATTCTTCCTTCCTTCCTACCTTCAATTCTTCCTTCCTACCTTCCTTCCTTCCATTATTCCTTCCTACCTTCCATTCTTCCTTCCTGCCTTCTTTCCTTCCATTCTTCCTTCCTACCTTCCTTCCTTCCTACCTTCCAGTCTTCACTCCTACCTTCCTTCCTTCCATTCTTCCTTCCTACCTTCCATTCTTCCTTCCTTCCTTCCTACCTTCCATTCTTCCTTCCTACCTACCTTCCTACCTTCCATTCTTCCTTCCTGCCTTCCTTCCTTCCATTCTTCCTTCCTACCTTCCTTCCTTCCTACCTTCCAGTCTTCACTCCTACCTTCCTTCCTTCCTACCTTCCATTATTCCATCCTACCTTCCTACCTTCCATTCTTCCCTCCTACCTTCCTTCCTTCCATTTTTCCTTCCTACCTTCCTTCAACGTGCTAACCTTTGAAATAAAGAAAATTCATTACTCAAACCTCATTACTTCTCTTGCTGTTTAAACTCTCCTGCGAAATTCCGTATCATGGGCACTATTACACAGCATGCTTGCAACTGACTTGAATAAAACACAATGCTAGAATTATGGTCGAGCAGTGAACGTAAAATATAAGATAACCTCTCATAGTGGATGCCTACCGACATTCCTTGAATTACTCATTGACCTTGCGCACAATCTGAGTCTATCTAGTGAGGGTTATCACCCCCCACCCCCCCCCCTCTCTCTCTCTCTCTTCATCATTTAAAGGAATAGATTTGAATAATGGACTTGATGATAAAGCAGCATATCCGTTTAGTAGGTCTACATTGCATGGTACTGATCCATTTCATCAGCATTTATCGCTGAACGAGGCAAAATGTTTAAAACGAGATTACAGATTCAATTAAAATTTTATCTCGGTGCTATTTTGATAATGAGTTTAAGCAAAGATCCACATCACAATTGCAATGAACGGGAGTCTTTAAACAAAGCTGTGTTATAATGAATTTTATGTTCGACAGTGTCGAAATGTAGATATTTTGCTGGACGATGTCGAAATGTAAATATATGTCAGAATACTATATCATAATGGGGGTCATTTAAGTACTACTTTTCATTACGATTAAGTGTCTCCAACCAATCAAAACTCAAGATTTTCTTCCATTGACCAATAAGATAATGATAACTTCGCTCATGCGCTCAAAATGCAACATGTTGGACATGGATTACTTGATTTGAAAGTTGACAATATATACGATATCGGATCAACCATTGTAGTTACATTCACAAACACAAAGGCAAAATCAGCACGAACCTTTGCGGTAACAAGAAAATAATATGAAATATGCAAGAAATTTAGGAATCTACGTCCAGACGTTTGCTACACACCATCCTTCTACCCTAGCCTATATACCGACATGGAAAGTTTGCACCGCCCGTAATGTTTGCATAAACAAACTGCGGAATATTGAAAAAATATAGCACTGTACCTTAATATCCGCAACTCCAATTTCTACACATGGCATTACATTCCTATGATTTCACCGACAATTTTAGTGAATGCTGTTGTTGATATTAGCACACCAGAACGTCAAGGAGGAAGCATGCGTATGACATTATATCCACGGAAGTCAATAACCCAGCTCTATTCAGTAAACTTATGCGAATCTTTTCCGCCAGATTGCATGACTGTTCTGTTTGGAACTCCATTGATTTGCCTTCCGTTGACATTCTATACGCATCTAATTTGAGGAATAACTTGTTGATAATACGATATATTTTAATTTTTAAGCGTTTGTAACAACCTATTGTGTGTTATTTGACCAAAAAACAAAATGATCTCACATACCATAGTACCCGGGCGCTATATGTTGGTGCTAGTTCAGGATAAACAATGTTTCAAAGCTTTCGAATTTGTATTCGGGTAGAGAGCAAATGCTGAGCCCACACAACTCCCAAGAAAAGAAGAACAAAGCTTTAGAAGGACTTTGATCCTTAGTGGGAATCCAGCGTATGCGCTCTTCAGTTAAGTCAGCTGACAGAATCTGCACAGATATTTATGAATTTTAAAGTTTGAACATAGGCTATAAACATACTCGTGTCTTAATGATCGCCATTATAGGCTCGTTGCATAATGTACTAATATGATATTTCGCTACGCACTGCCAGGACTTCAGAAAATTACTGTTGTAGATCAACTAATTTGCAATATTTATGGAAGAAAATGGAATATTAAAGGTGTTAATTCTTGTTAGTTGTGGATACACGTAATTTTGAGATTTTTTTGTGAAATTAACAGTGCTTCAGTTATTATATTGTCACCATATTTATCCATAGAAATTAATATCTTCTATTCGGTCAACACAATTGTGCCCAATTGTACTGGGTGATTACCTAAACATGAAAGAATTAACATAAGATGAATAAATACATTCTCTTGGATGACCGGTTTCGATCATCAAGTGGTCATCAGCAGATTTAAGCACATAAGAGGGAAAAATAATAGTGTTCGGTATCGTTTGCGGGATAAGCTTGCAGTGCATTAGTACCATACGGGATGCAAGCAGAAAAATATCGACCCTCCTGATAACAACGCTAGTTGAGTTATATAAAATATTATTATTAGGGGCAGCTGGTTAACCTGGTATATACAATATACAGGGTGATTGATATACCTGAAGTCCGATACATTGGCGATAGAAGATGGTTTTCTAAGCAAATATCTACATGACATTTAGTCGTATCTTCATTAGTGTAGGTGGAATTAAATCACAAAGATCGTCGGTCAATGTATTGAATATGGGAATAGACTACGTTCCCCTCAGCAGCACAGGTGATTTCTCCCCGCCAACATCCCCTCTAATGCTGTCGAATGTTGACCATAGTCTGAAGTTAAGTGACCTCCTCCCTGTGTTTTCCAATGGCACAAACCTAGCGTATCAACAGCTTATTCACACCTCTATGGAGAGTGGCCAGCATGAGTAGTAAGGTTCAAGGCCGTTGCGAGGTGTGCGTTAGTGGCGCGATATATTTAAAAAAATTGCCTATTGTTGCAGACAATCAGAAAATATTTAACTGTAATGAAACTTGGTAGTATTTTTATCTTAGGGCATTCTCTTTCTATTTACAGTACAGGAAATGTGATTTGTGTCGCAGTTTTTAACGCAAGAATAGGTGAAGAATAAATACTGCTTTTCGCGAGTCCCTTGAAAAAATCTGCGATAAAAATTTTAGGGATTTTTTATCGTAGGCATATTCATGAAATCAGCGCAGATATTAAGAATATTTAAGGTTTGAAATTAAAATTTATAATAAGAATAACATTTCATTTCATTATTAACACTTGTTTTTAGAGTGCAAGTAGATATATTAGGTCATATTGTACCTTTTTTGGATCATATTTCCGTATTTTTGGGCACATTTGCCTACATATTTCTCGTTTATTTAGGTCCTAAACATCCCAACCTAAATGACCAGTGATGGTGGACCTGTTTAAGATTCAGCCAGCCTATGATATTATTGGTCTACGGTATAGTAGACTACAAACATTAGAAAATTAAAATCAAAAAGAGTTGGTAAATTAATGAAACGAAGATTTAGTCTAACTTTGCACGAAGACAGTGCAACAACTGTAATAATAATAATTATAATAATCATATCACGCCATCGTATGCACCATCCGATATCAGCAACAGAGCGCTTGACTCTACCTCGGTCTGAAGGTGGTAGAGGACTGATAGACATCATGAACCTTCATACAAAACAAGTGACAACTCTGCGTGCATTTTTCCACAACAAAGGAGAAACATCCCCTCTCCATCACACTGTATCTACAGCTGATGATGATTACACACCGCTCCATCTGTCATCTTTAGATCCACCAGTAAAAGAAATGAAAACTACTGAATAAAAGATCGGGAATTGGAAACAGAAGGCGCTTCATGGGAAGTTTCCATATGAGTTGGACCAGTCTCACATCGACAAGTTAGCGTCGCACGCCTGGCTGACCCACTCGGTCCTCTTTCCGGAAACAGAGGGATTTGTTGTAGCTATCCAAGACCAAGTTGTTGCTACACGGAGCTATCGGAAATTTATCATAAAAGATCCAACAACTGAGAGTGAGAAGTGTCGCCGCTGTGGCAAATGTAGTGAGACCATTCAACACGTTATATCAGGTTGTTCCCACCTTGCCTACACTGACTACAAACATCGACACGATCAAGTTGCGAACATTATCCACCAGAAAATGGCCTTGAAGTACAAACTTCTTCAAAGCTCCGTCCCCTATTGGAAATACACACCATCTGCAGTACTCGAAAATGGCACACACAAGCTCTATTGGGACAGAGGAGTTGTGACAGATGTCGCAGTGAGTAACAACCGGCCAGATATCATTGCCATCAATAAAGTACACAAAGAGGCATTACTGATAGATATTGTTGTACCCCTAGGGTACGCTACCCTCATCCCCTAAACAAAATCCCCGACAAATCCAAATTCCAAACAATTACTTTAAAAAACCTACAAATAAAATTACAAAATTATAAGACTAATAAGTTATCGCCCATATGAACTCAAGTAGCCTCGTGTCCCAGGCAACGACACTAGAAAGGACTACGACTTAGAAGGAATGTACGGATTCCGCAGACGTAGCACGAGAGACCTATAAGAACCCCGGAGGTCATGCACCCGGGATCAGTCTGTCTAAGTGCTACCGACGTGACGAACCGCTGCTGTTAGCTGAAAGGGTAAGTGACTCAAGCGATCACTACACGCACAATCACACTACACTCACATCCCCCTATGCTTGGACTGTAATAATTCTTTATTTTTATTATTTGAACTGCTATTTGCAAGCGTACCTCAAAATCGAGGTACACATTAAATTTAAAAGTAATAGAAGCCACTGGTCTTATCCTTTATTTAATTAGCTGATAAGATCCTACCCTCTTAGCTTCCCCATCAGGTAGTATCTAGAATTAGCTTCACTCTACTGTTTAATTGTTTCGTGACGTCAGCCGAGTGCTACCACACAGCGCTGACACAAGCAGGCTGTCAGCTCGCCTGTATACGACTTGCTTTAGACCGCTGGGTATCGCTAGCGCACACAGAGTAGTAATTAAATTACCTTTCCAAACACCCCCTCACCCGGAACTACCCCGTCAAGCAGTACATTGGCGAGTTCTCCTTGCAGATCGTACTGACGATCGCAAATCACTAAATAATCCATACCTCTTACAGCAATTGCCAAGTTCGCCCCCTAATCACACTAATTTCATCCCTTAGGTTAATTCTTTGTACAGGCCACCCTCACAGGTACCTTACAAATGGTGGAGGAACTAGGTACCGCGACGTTGTATTAAAACAACGCCTACAGGAGTATAGACAACGTTTTCCGCAGAAAAGATCCCTAGAACCTAAAACCTCTTTCTAAGCCAAGCAAACGCCACCCCCCAAAACTGGGATTTTTTTTTAAAATAAGGGTCAGATAATATTTTTATACCCAACCCAAGCCCACCCCGATAGATAGTACATTTTTAAACGCCACCCTTACCTAGCCATACACAATTTATATCCCCATAGATACGCCCTTACAGAAGGACGTACAGTAGAAATATCATGCTCAAATTCCAACATCCTAGTAAGGTCAGGCGTGCATTTAGAGATACAGCACACACCCTCACCGTTACCACCAAACCACTACACCCTAAAATCCTGGTTAAGAACCCTGACTTAATAACAGAACATAACGCAGGCCAATTACTTACCGAACTTGAGGAGAGCTTAAACTCAAGTACCCAAACGCAATCAGGCAAAAACGCCCCATCACACGAGCACAAACACAGAACACTCAACAGTAGCCCTCAGATAGCGGTGATAGTGAGGAATTCACCCCCACATTACCATACGCTATATTACAACACATTAGTGACACGCAGCAAACCTACAACGGATTGCAGGTCCTGTTACAATAGTTAAACGAAATTCCACCCAATTCTTCAAACGGGAAACTAATCGAAGATATAAACGCCATTGCCTTAACTTTAGGCGACAATATTAACAAGGCGCTTTCCACACTACAAGAAGTTAATATTGAGCATAACTTGTCGCTGGATAATATCCAGGGTACTGAGCGATTCGACCCTCAGGACGCTCCACACTCTACCCCTAACCACCCAGGCACTTCCCAATGCGGAAATACCTATATCACACCAATTCAGGTTCACCACCAACCCCTAAGCCACGCACACTCTAACGTTGCATTACATAACAGCGATTTATATTCCCCAGTTGAGCTTACCCCCTTAATTACCCCCAATACTTCCTACAGCGCGGACATGGCCATGCCTACGAAGTATCCAATGATACAACCTGCTAAATACCCAGGTGACAAGCAGGACCCCGAAGAATATCTGAGAGCCTTCAATCGAACGGCTAAGATTAACGGCTGGACAGCTGAGGATAAAAAACGCCTCTTACCAGCCTACCTCACTAAATCGGCCCTCACGTGGTATGAACTCCATGAAGCCACCTTGGCCGATGCCGCGTGGGAACAATTTTCAGCCGTCCTCGTCAATACATTTCAACTAAACCCTGATGAGGATGACTTGTATGACAAAATCCGCGCTCGCACACAAGGTCCCACGGAAGGCACACAGGCATACATTAATGCAAAATTATTAATGTGTGAAAGATATAATAGGGAGATGCCAGACAGGCAGAAAGTACGGCTCCTTATGCAGGGAATGCGCCCTACCTTGGTGGACAAGCTCTGCCCATTGAAAAGCAACACCGTACTCGAGTTACAAGCCAATATTAGATTCATCGAAGAGGGCAATAAACTGACGCAAAAAGCCGTGGACCAGCACATCCGCACGGACAACGGTGATTTGCATCAGCAGATCCGCGATCTGACCAAACAGATGCAGGAGATGCAGAGTCCTAAAGCCCGACCTCGTAAGGATAACCCTAGGGATACATGGCGATCACCAAGGGGCGATCAACAGGATCATGGTAGACCTAACCACCCCCATTGGCGCAATTCACCCCCGGTAAGAGAGGCGAATTATTATTCGCAATACCAGGAGGAAGTGCCACGCCGTAACGAATCCCATCCCTTCCCGCAGACACAGTATCTGGCAAATACTCGCCCACGCGGCAATCCACCCCCGGATCGTACACCAAACCGTCATCCCAAATATAGGGACGACCGAACTTGGCATCGTAACCAAAACGCCAGATACACACAACCACCCAATGCCCCTCAATATCGTCGGCCAAACACTCCCCCGCAGCAGGAACGGTATGAGCCTCAATACGAAAGGCCTCCTCCAGCATACCCTCAATACGTCCCTGTCCAAAGAGAAAGAGGACCGGAGGACTATCCACTGCCCGACCACCCTCCACGGGATTCACGAAGGCATTCACCCCCGCGGGATAGACGAGGCTTACACCCCAACCCCCAATATCAGCCCCGGCCAAACAACTGGCGAGACGAGGCGCCCAGGGGACAACCTCGTTATACAGACAACAGAGGTTTTTCCCAGCAAAAAAACTACTAGCTAGGGAAGGGCCAGCACCCACACAATCGGATAACCCTTCCCCGGTAACCATTGAGCATTCCAATCAACCCTCGCAGAACAATTGCCATGTCAAGTCCAATAAGCCGAAAATACCCCCAACTTCCGCCCGCCAGAATACAGCGCAGGAAATACCTCCCCGATCGCAGCTCCAGGCACATACGGTCAAAGGGGAGGGTAACTGCCTCTTTTGAGCATTCAGTTTCCTGATCCATAAAAATGAGGACTAGCATAAAGAGCTCAGAACACAGCTGGTCATGTATGTTATGGCACACTGGGACGAGTACAAATATTTCCTCGCCGACGGTAATGATGCCTTATTCCCCAATAAATATGCATATGGGGATTACATGCATCGAAATGGCACCTACGCTGGTGCAACGGAGGTTACCGCTCTAGGCCATGTCCTTAAGACAAACATCCATGTATATACACTGGACAAAATGGAACCCACTTTTCCACAGTAGGATATGACAAACACCTATATCTTCTGTTCACGGGCAATCCAAGTGCGGGTCACTACAGCCCTCTCACTAACAAATCGCCTCACAAACCTCAACCAACCGCCCCTCAGGTTGGAAGAGAGCACACTAAAAGCATATTAAAAACCAGTAATAAGATCACAACCCCTAGGGACGTTTCCACAACCAGCGTAGTTAAACTACCCGTGATACACCCACCCACATTGATTCCACCCGTGGACCCAAGCGGCCCGACCACTCAACCAGGCGCGGCAAAGCCGGTGACTTGTATCGCCACTGGCGCGAATAAGTTACCTCCACAGAAAGGCGGCTGTAAACCCACAAATTCTCACACACACCGGCCCTTTAGAACACCCCTGCCGAGGCCAGGATTAACATCTCGGGACAGCAAACATCATTCTAGATATTTATCAATCCACCGAAAGCTCAAGAGAAAGCTTAGGACAATACACATGGCAGACGGGCATGACACAGCTGAAGTGCGAATCCCAGTTTCACGGGACTCAGCAAAGCGTGTCAGGTTCAGTGATCAGACCGCAACACCGCATTTGCTCAACATAAGTAACAGACCGGCAGAACAAACAGTTTCGCAAGATGCGATAATGAACGATAAATATGACTCACCGTCCCAAGAGCCCACAGCACCGATCATTACATATACTCTTAATAACATGTATAATGCACAGGACGGACACAATATTACAGCCCTCTCTAACCCGGCCAAAATTAACGGGTATCAAATTCAGATTTTATTAGATAACGGGTCAGCTATTTGCTGTGTCAGCAGTAAATACATTAACGGCGAGCGCATACATAGGATGCTTCTCAACACTCGCCTTGTGGCTGCTAATTCACAAACTATTTCATGCTTAGGCATTACCGATATACGTCTCCAGATAGGTTCTTTTGAAACTAGATATCCTATGTTTGTAATTAAGGATCTTTCCGTTCCGGGCATCATTGGCACGAACTTTCTTGCCAAGTTCGAAGCCAACATTAGCTTTGTCACTAATGAAATACGGTTAGTGAAAGGAGACCTTATCACTACACACCCAATATCGTACGCCCGGAACACATACAATCCACGAGCGCAGCGAGTCACGCGCGCGCACCAGGTCACTCCGTTGGTTACCATATCTCCGCCAACGAACAAAAGTGCTGACACAGACACGCCCGCCACTGGGGAAATACATGATGATGATGATAATTGTTGTTTTAAGAGGCCTAACATCTAGGTTATCGGCCCCTGATGGTTTGGGTGATCGTGCAGATGAAAATGAAAAGCGAACTTAAAACTAAAACTAACTACTAACCTGCATACTAGAAGAAGAAATGGAAAACTAAAGGAGAATAAGGCAAATAAAAGGACAGAAGGAAAAGAAATGCCCTCAACCCTCGGAGAAGGCGGATTGAGGGACTCGGAAGGAAGGAGAGCCATGAAAGGCATATAGGAAAGTGAAAGAGGAGAGGGTCCGCCCCAAAAGTAAGGGACAAAAGGGGAAAACGGACCCAGCTCAGGAATCCCTCGGGGTCGCCAACACCCGAACTCACCAGCCGTGAGCCCCTGAGGGTGTAGCATTATCTAGGGTGCACCAAAAGTGGTGGGGCTACATACACCCTGCCTCCTTAAGGGCCTAGAGCACAAGGCAGGAGGTAAAAGGAAGAGAAAAAGAAGGCTGACCCCTCGCAGAAGGAGGGTATCAGAAAAGATGAGACAAGGGCCAATTAAGGCGGGAAAGGAAGACTCCCTAGGCCTTGGATACCCTAATACCGTCGGGGTCAGAAGAGAACAAGAGTTGACCAAGTGAGGTCGACAGGAAAGAAGACAGAGAGGAGCCCGGCACAAGTAAGTGGAAGCAATGCCGGACTCAACTGGGGCCCCGTGGTCGCCAACCCACGCCCTCAAGATGTGAGCCCCTGGGGGGGGGGGAATACAGTCACTAACACCAGAGCAGAATAGAAAGCTTGAAAACCTATTAGAAGAATATAAGGATATATTTGCACATTCATTGCCGATTTAGAAGTGACCGACTTAATTCACCACCGTGTCGAATTGACCAGTGATGCTCCGGTTCACCAGGCACCTTACAAAGTTAGCGCCAAGGAGAGACAAGCCATAGAAACACAAATTCAGGAGATGTTGGAAGCCGGCATCATCCACCCTATCGTGTCCAATTATAGTGCTCCGGTATTCCTTACCCGTAAACCCGATGGTTCCCATAGGTTTTGCACAGATTATCGACGCCTTAATTGACTAATTAAGAGTGACAATTACCCGCTACCGCGCACAGACACTTATTTAGAGGCCTTAAGCGGAGATAATTATTTCTCGATAATGGACTGTTATTCCGGATTTTATTTAATCCCTGTCTATGAACCCGATAGGCATAAGTTGGCATTTGTCACCGAAAACGGCCTCTTCGGTTACGACGTCCTTCCCATGGGTTTAAAGAATGCCAGTCAAACATTCCAGAAATTGGTAGACAAGGCATTCGCGGGCCTCAAATACCGCTCGGTATTAACCTATATAGACGACATAACAGTCTTCTCACAAACATTTGAAGAACACATCATACACTTGAACGAAGCTTTTGACAGGATTAGGCATGCTAAGTTGAAGCTAAAACCATCCAAATGTCAATTTGCAAAAACGAAGGTCCACATTCTCAGTCACATTGTTAGCCGCGACGGCATCACACCCGACCCTGCAAAGTCACCGCCATCACCGACATTCCAATGCCGGAAAACATTAAACAGTTACGTTCTTCTTTGGGTCTCGCGAGTTATTATCGTCGTTTCATTCACGGATTTGCACAGACAGCTAACCCCCTAACCGAGCTTACACACGAGAAAACACCCTTTATAGTCACAGAAATACATAGAGAGGCTTTCGGTAAACTTAAACACTTACTCACTACACCGCCCCTGCTCCAGCATTTTCAGGAAGGTAGACCCACTTTCGTACATGTGGATGCAAGCCAATTTGGCATCGGGGCAGCCCTAGTACAAGAAGCCGATGATGGCAAACAACACCCAATTACATACGCTAGCCGAAAACTTACACCGGTAGAAACCAGATATTCCGCGACCGAAAGAGAGATGCTCGCATTCTCTTGGGCCGTAAATTACTTCCGAACATACCTGTATGGTATCCACTTTACGGTAGTTACGGATCACGCCAGCCTTCTTTACTGGGATAAATTTAAAAATCCCAATTCCCGGCTTAACAGGTTCATATTTAAATTATATGACTACACATTTGAGGTTAAACACAAGAATGGTAAGGCACACCTTGATGCAGACGGTCTTTCGAGACTACCTGCACTCGAACCACCTGACGAGGATCTCAATCATGCTTGGGACTCTTTACCCACATTTGCCGTTACTCACATTGATATAAAACAAGAGCAAATACACGATCCCCAATTGGGACAAATTAGGATTGCCTTAAAGAATCGCGACCAGGTAGACAGTAAAACTGCCCGCTTATCACGCAGATTTTTATCGATAAGGACGACATCCTTAAATACTAATCCACGGCCACACATGACGTCACACCCGTTGCCCTTCCCACTACACTCCGAAACCACGTAATGACGGAATATCACTGCCCACCCCTTAATGGCGCACACTTTGGAGTCCATAAAACATATTTGCGCATTCGCAACAAGTACTATTGGGAAAACATGAAAAATGATATTACAGAGTTCATTAAAACTTGTCACACATGCCAGAGATACAAACACCGCCCTGGTAAACCCCATGGATTACTCCACCCCATCCCCATAGGTGAACTTTTCCCCCGCATAGGTATTGACGTAAAGGGTCCAATTACAACATCAGACAAAGGTAAAAAATACATACTGGTAGCAACCGAATACCTTACCCGATACATTATCACCAAAGCGGTCCCAAAAGCTAGCGCACACCAAACTGCAGAGTTCCTCATGGAAATCATTACCAAGTATGGTATTTTCCACACATTATTATCCGACAGAGGAACAGTTTTTACATCCAATGTCATTACACAGCTCCTTAAATTACTTCACATAAGAGCCTATACAACCACTAGTTTCAGCCCCCAGACGAATGGATTAACTGAAGCTATGAACAAAATCCCTGGCAGCGCGATAGCTCGTTTTACTAACGACAAGGGCACTGACTGGGATAATTACCTCCCAGCAGTAACATTTAGTTACAACACATCCGTGTCGCAGGCGACCAAACACACCCCACACTTTCTCTTACACGGATACCATCCGCGCAGTCCGATCGACAACATTTACATCCCACAGGACACACTCCCTAGCAACGCTGAAAGGTTGCAATACTTGTCCACAGCCCGTGATACCGCGCGACATAATATCCGCACCTCACAAAACAGGCAGAAACTCACATATGATAAAACTCACAAACACCAGGAATACAAACCCGGACAGCTCATTATGATATGGTCACCCACTCGCATTAAAAACGTGTCCGAATTCCTTATTCCGAAATGGACAGGTCCGTTGTGGCAAGGTTTACATCGGGCAGACTTCGAGAACAATATGCACTCGCATTAAGGAACATAATAGATGTATCAGGCTCATTCAACCTGATAAATCAGCTGTTGCCGATCATGCTTTAACACCTGGCCATGATGTCATGTTCCAAGGAGTGGATGTTCTTGCCCGTATAAAGCAATATCGTCCCAGAATCATCAGGGAGGCGGTTGAAATACGTAAACACCCAGATAATTTCAACCGCGACACCGGCTACAATCTCAGTGAATCCTGGCTACCTATTATCAGAACCCTGAGAAAGTAATTTACTGCTGCTTTCCGTTGTCCCTAACATGGGGCTATAATGGCGTCCATCTTTGGGCACCTTCTATATGTTCTTCGTTGCTTTCTCTTAGCAACATTGTCGTATTCCAGATTATTCCTGACGATGAAAGACATGGTTTCTTTCGAAACGCGTCGAATATTAGTATAATAAAACACGGCATAAGCCCAAAATTCAACATTATGAATAATAACACGGGCCGTGAAAGTCTAAATGACAATATAACTTAGTTGTTTATGTATATATATATATATATATATATATATATATATATATATATATTGAACCCTTGCAAAGAAGCATATGAGACTCAGATTCGGGGCGTAACAGGTCATATTCGTAAGTTGCTGTCAGGGCGCTTCATTAACTTGCAGGGTAACATATAACAAAATAACATGCAGGAAAGAGTGAAGCCAGGGTTAAAAAAACAACTGAATTTAATAACAAATCACCATATTTACACATAAACAATTAACAACGAAATCTCCCAACTGACTCCCATTTAATAAAAATGCCAAAAACTTAGGCGATATCTCTGGAGAGATTAATTACTTGGACCAAGTGTCCTTAAATAAAAGATGCAAAAGTGACCATATAAGTGACCATATAAATGACCATATAAATGCGTATGCCGTTCTACATGCATCACGATGTGTACTTTGAATGCGTGATTCGTTATCATCCGGAATG
Source organism: Meconema thalassinum (assembly GCA_946902985.2). Classification (NCBI taxonomy): domain Eukaryota; kingdom Metazoa; phylum Arthropoda; class Insecta; order Orthoptera; family Tettigoniidae; genus Meconema; species Meconema thalassinum. Next base: position 347,567,604 of record OX336394.1, read on the forward strand.
ACCCTTCAAACACCGAATCCGCATTTCCTAGAGCTAGACCGACACGGGGGAACACAACTACACTACTTAAATTAAACCGACACTTCCTAAATCTACTATAAACAAACACAAAATTTCCGAGTGAAATTGGACATAAATTGCCGTAGCAACATTTACTGCCTAAAAACTTAGGACTTCTCACACAAATCAACACAAGTACATTGACACGTGACCAATAGAAAAATACTCAAATGACCGCTGTCAAAATTTACAAAATTCTCTACCATTACACCACACGGGTGTGACACACAAAAATTACATGAATCGAGTCATCAACAAAGCAATAGGCAAACAGCCAACATTTACGTTAATCACAATATTTTATCCATACAAGGTACAACAATCCGTTACACACATGGCGAACTCCCCAATTAATTATGGCTTAAAAATTAACCATCACAATGAACAGGTTTGCTACATGAAAGCTTACAGGGTTCAGTCGGACAAAAGGACTGCCTATCAAAATAAGTCACAGGCAAAACGGGCGGTTTGTGGAACTCTGCATGTCTGTCAACCCACGTGTCAAAATACCTCGAAGAAATGTGCCCCAAAGCACAATAATACATGTGTGTGTCAGAATAACCATATGGACAAGAATCAGCAGTCTCCCAAGAGCACTCTGTCTTTCCATCTCAAAAAAATACAATAGCAGCAAAAATATATAAGGGCGGTAGGACAACTACCCCCTCCTCACGTAGAATCAACACACACTAGACACCTCAACACACACTGAATCACACGTATGGGTTTTGACAGACCCTGAAATAAAAGACACAAATAATATCCACATGCTGGCGCCATCGTTCTATGCCGTGACTAGTCACCTGAAAAGGACTCAAGAAAATCTATCAAAATTAGAACGAAGGTGTTCTACAATTACTTTTAAGTTGGTGCACTCGGCTACCCTAACATGAATAATAACCTGTTCAGCAAAATGTTTTACACTCATTTCCTCCCATTCCTATTTCAAATATTAACGTTAATAAAGCACCATTTATCGAATGTAACGGGTTCCGCAAATTGCGAGGATAAAATCACGCACGCACGCCGCGTACATTACACTTGACTCAAGAAAGAAAACAAACTATCAACAAACACTTTGGCCACGCGCCAACGGACATTTAAACATACAGTGTCGGTACAAGAAAAACTCTAAAACAACAAGAAAGAAAAACATGACTATTTACAAAGTTCCCCGGCCAAATCTAACTACATAATTGAAATAAATCCAATTTTAGTACATCACCGCTTCTGCATGTAGACCAAGGACATCCTCCTCAACCCATTGCCCTATGGACAATTTAGCTCTCCATAGTAGTCGTCTGTGCTGATTTCTTGAAGCTCATCCCAACTTCAAACCACGTGCTGCTCACCTTGGTCTCGACTCCTTGGCAGAAAAGTTCAATATTAAATGTTTGCCTATCTATAATCGCTTGCAGGCTACTCAGTTCACCCACAATTGTCCTATTGCGATTAATAGCGAAGACTGGCCCTAATTATATCGGACACACGCACTATAAACATACATAAAATACACACAATTTATACAGAAATTATACATGTCGAGTCCGCGCCACTGGCTCGTTAACAAGTTCACAATCCTGGCTGCACTAGCAGTCGCTATCTCGTCTGGTATTTCCGTCTGTACTATGGACTTCGGTTCTGGTAAGCGCTAATTAGGGTGGTACGATACTTCCCTCTTAAAGTTGAACTCGTCGTCTTGAAATGAATGTTACTGTTCATCACGCGCTACCGTGAAATATTTAGACCACACAACAAAGTTGATTTTATAATAATATATATTACCGCCTTTAAAATTTGATACTGCGATCGCTGCGACTTCAGTTCCTCAAAGCTCACAAAATAATTAGCTTTTACTGATTTTAGAGCGTAAAAATCATATTTTACACCGAATAATGACTTAGATAAATTCGAGCGTCAAAATCACAATCCAAAATGACGTGGAGTATGCCTCTCAAGGCTCCAAAAGTATAGACTTTAAAATTCACACTTCAAACTGACGTGGAGTATGCCTCTGAAGGCTCCACAAGAATAGACTTTAAAATTCACACTTCGAACTGACGTGGAGTCTGCCTCTGCAGGCTCCAAAAGAATAGACTTTAAAATTCACGCTTCAAACTGACGTGGAGTATGCCTCTGAAGGCTCCACAAGAATAGACTTTAATTGGCGTCAGGCCAAGCTATTTATGAGAAACTGACAAGGGCGGTGGAGTGGGGCAAAGTCGGATAAAAACTTCCAGAGTTTTTGTCTCACAAAGATGTAGCTAGTGTCATTCTTCTCCAAATAAATCCAACGTCTCAAATTACTCGAGCGGAAATTAATCCGTTCGGCGGTTCCTTAGATACACACTTCCGCGGGCTTTTTACTACTGACGCCGTCCACCTCGTGGTCATGGCTTGCTCTCTTGCGATTGGCTGATTCAATCGTATGTTCGTTGAGAAGACCTCGTGATTCTTCCTTTATGTCTCCAATTTTGGTACAGTAGTTGCACAATTTAGCCTTGAACTCGACTAATTCTGGCCGTCCCCCAGGAATAGCTACTGGCTCAACTTCTGTTGCAATCGTTACGAAATGCTGGCCTCCCTAATATCCAAGTCGACTTCCTTACGTGCTGCCTGGGCCGTAGTAATAATAATAATAAATATGAATACTTATTTATCGAAGATCAATAAGGGTTCATTTGTCCTCAGCAAGGTTTTGAAATTCGAAACAATTTATTGGTTTGGATTTCAAAAACAAAATCCACTGTAGTAACAACACATCTCTTTAAATCTCACTCAGCTGCTCGAGTGTATGCCCCTCTGACTCAATTAGTGTGCTCCCTTCTCGCTGGAATGTCATTCATATTTCCACTAGGTCTCCCCTTCTCCTCAAGTAGTTGCCACTCCCGTCGTCTCAGCTGCACGTTGTTTACAAACAAAGTGCGTACTCAGGTGCTCCCCATGAATTTGAGTGTTTGTTTTCAAAAAAAAAAATTTTGCAATACAGATTCTGCACATATCGTCTTCCTTAATCATCAAATGGTTCCCTTCTGTAGTACGGTTTCAAATTGGCGCTATTAAAAACAGATTTTGCACCCGTGCTCACTTCTTCTAATCTGTAGGCATTGTTACCCAGATTCCTAATTACCCGGAACGGACCAATGAACCTTGGACAGAACTTGGCGAAGACTTTGTTCTTAGGGTCGGAGATCGGTGGTCTACGAACCAGCACTAATTCTTGTTCTTGTAACTCTCGGTGAAACTTCTTTCCTCGGTACCGTCTCAGCCTTCGGTCCGCTTGGTTCCTCATGTGCTCTCTGCCCCCTCTCCTTGATGATTGTCTGGGCTCTGTCTGTTCGCCATGGCACGCCCCCACTTTTCCTTCTCCGCTTCTTCATTACTTAATTGATCCAGGTATTTACGGGATTCAATATATCGCTCGTCCCAGTTATTCCTATATTCTCCTCTGTTTTCTTGGCGATAGTCCCTGCCGTTACTCCATCTACCATCTCCATTTCTTTGGTAGGGTCTACCTTGTCTCTGGTTTCCCCTCCAATTTGTGTACTCCCGCTGGTACGTCCACTGATTATTTTGATTCTGGTTATTCTGATGATATCTCCCGCGGTTATTCTGATAGTTATGATTGTTGTGATGGAACTGGTTTCGGCCGTCAAAATCTCGTCTTCTTGGCGTGAACTGTGTTCCCGTGGACTGTGTCTTACTTTGGTTTCCCTGGCCGTGGTTATTTTGGGGTCCCTGAACTACCTCTGCCGTGTTTACACATTCCAAATTCCTTCTTCCTGTCTGTGGGCTCACCATACTCGTCTCATCTAAGTGTCTGAGTAATTCTTCTGCTTGGACTGCGGTCTGAATGTTTCCTGCGACTAGCAATTGTTGGATATGCATTGGGAGTTGTTTTCCGATGGTTAGAACCATATTCGGCTCGCTAGGCGGGTCATCAAAATCCCTGAATTTTACCAATTGCTGACTAAAGAATTCTGAAAAACGGGTTGGATGGGTACTATGGTATTTGCGTGTGTACAGGTCCATTCTTAACCCCTGTTGTAACGAAGGACTCCAAAACTTCTTCAAAAACGCCTCGCGGAATTGATCCATGTCTGTAAATGTGTACTTGAAACTTAAGAACCAGGTCAGGCTAGGTCCTTCCAAAAATTTCTCCACCAGTCTTAATTGTTTCTCTGGGCCGATGTGTTGGTCATTAAAGTAATCCGTTAATTGCCGTAAGAATGCTTTGGGAGTGGTTCCTGAATTTTCTTTGAACTTATCGGGCTTAAAATCATTACCCCGAATGACCTGGATGACTTGGGCTGGTGCCAAGTTCGGTTGCGGAGTTGAAGTCTCCCCCCTGTACTGCTGGAATGCATTAGCCGTTAGTCTGGGACTTTGACCCCGACTCGTGTCCTCAGCCAACTTCGAACCTGCCGGACTTCCAATACTTGTTTGCTTTTCCTGTATATTTTCATTTGAAAATAATGTCGCATTCTCTAACGATCTAATCTCGTTTTTTATGATTAATTCTGAGTGTTCCTGTAACTTCGACTTCATACTTTCCTCCAGTGCCTGCATTCTTGAACTGTGTTCCCCCAAGCGTTTTAAAATTGTCAAGCGGTCTTCCTTATTCGCCTGAGCCTGCTGGTCCCAATCTCGCCGGATCCTACTTTTTAAGCTATTTATTTTCTCCTCGTTCCTCTCCTGATTTTTCTCTAGCTCTTCACGTATCCGTTCCTGCGTTTTCACTAGTTGTTCCCCCACCTCTTCTCTTATAACCTCTTGTGTGTTTATTAGCTGGCCTTCCATCTCTTTTCTTATGATCTCTTGTGTTCTGCCTAATTGCTCCTCTAAATTTTCCCGCAAGTGTATCCGCTCAGTTTCAGCCTTAACTTCGACTTTATCTATTTCCTTTATTAATTCCAGCACGTTGTTATCTACCGAATTAATTTGCTGTTGTAGTTTCTCTTGGGTCTTCTTTACTCCCGCGGTGTTACTGACACATGCTGCCTCTATCTGCTTGAGTTTATCCGCCACCATCTCGTCAAATTGTATTAATTTGTTATCAAATTTTGCCTCCAATTTCTTCATTTCGCCTAACTGTCTGATGTTGTTTTCCGCAACCTCGCCTGCCAGTTTCTCGACTTTTTGAACGCTCTGATTGATATCATTTGTGATTTTTCTTAACTGTTCGGTTTGTGTTACCGCCTGTTGTGACAATTTGTGGTTTAATTCATTGAGTTGTTTGTCAGTGTCTAATTTCTGGACTTCTAACTGGACCGAAATGTTACCGCTCATATCAAGTAATTGTTTTTCACTACGCTCCCGCTGAGCTTCTAATTGTTCTTTTAATTGTTCCTCCGTCTTTACGGACATCTGCACTAATTGTTTTTCCGTTTTCGCGGACATCTGTTCTAATTGTTCTTCCGTTTTCGCGGACATTTGGATCGACATCTGTTCTAACAATGCCTTTATCTCATCAACAAGCGCCATATCACACACAAATATATTCAGAGAAAAACAGGGTTATGGGCTAAGGTTTCAGCCCTATACGCACATACATGTCACACAATTAAATATTACTGGCTCTAATTTAATGAAAATTTCAGTAACAAAATTTACTGAATACAATGACACTTATTCCCAAACAATAAAATAACCCCTAGTGATCTGCTTTTAACTTCCTAACCAATAGAATTTACGAAACACCAATTAACCGAAGTCAATTAAATGTCAAATATAAGGCAACATCTTCCTGCTTGACTGAGTTCATTAATAATGCAAATTTCTAATTTTAATGTGGGCGCCAGAACAAGTTTATAACAAATACCAAATCAAATTCTAACCTTGTTCAATATTTCTAACTTTAGGAACTCAGTGATTTTACTAATGCACATGGCGGTACAACATCGCCTCCATTTACTGAATTTACATGTCCGCTTGACCTGGCATCATTTCTCAACGAAATAAATATGAGATCAGCGAAGCAACAACAACAACAATCCCCACTTGGGCAGCCATTTTTGTTTTATGAACCCTTGCAAAGAAGCATATGAGACTCAGATTCGGGGCGTAACAGGTCATATTCGTAAGTTGCTGTCAGGGCGCTTCATTAACTTGCAGGGTAACATATAACAAAATAACATGCAGGAAAGAGTGAAGCCAGGGTTAAAAAAACAACTGAATTTAATAACAAATCACCATATTTACACATAAACAATTAACAACGAAATCTCCCAACTGACTCCCATTTAATAAAAATGCCAAAAACTTAGGCGATATCTCTGGAGAGATTAATTACTTGGACCAAGTGTCCTTAAATAAAAGATGCAAAAGTGACCATATAAGTGACCATATAAATGACCATATAAATGCGTATGCCGTTCTACATGCATCACGATGTGTACTTTGAATGCGTGATTCGTTATCATCCGGAATGACCCTTCAAACACCGAATCCGCATTTCCTAGGGCTAGACCGACTCGGGGGAACACAACTACACTACTTAAATTAAACCGACACTTCCTAAATCTACTATAAACAAACACAAAATTTCCGAGTGAAATTGGACATAAATTGCCGTAGCAACATTTACTGCCTAAAAACTTAGGACTTCTCACACAAATCAACACAAGTACATTGACACGTGACCAATAGAAAAATACTCAAATGACCGCTGTCAAAATTTACAAAATTCTCTACCATTACACCACACGGGTGTGACACACAAAAATTACATGAATCGAGTCATCAACAAAGCAATAGGCAAACAGCCAACATTTACGTTAATCACAATATTTTATCCATACAAGGTACAACAATCCGTTACACACATGGCGAACTCCCCAATTAATTATGGCTTAAAAATTAACCATCACAATGAACAGGTTTGCTACATGAAAGCTTACAGGGTTCAGTCGGACAAAAGGACTGCCTATCAAAATAAGTCACAGGCAAAACGGGCGGTTTGTGGAACTCTGCATGTCTGTCAACCCACGTGTCAAAATACCTCGAAGAAATGTGCCCCAAAGCACAATAATACATGTGTGTGTCAGAATAACCATATGGACAAGAATCAGCAGTCTCCCAAGAGCACTCTGTCTTTCCATCTCAAAAAAATACAATAGCAGCAAAAATATATAAGGGCGGTAGGACAACTACCCCCTCCTCACGTAGAATCAACACACACTAGACACCTCAACACACACTGAATCACACGTATGGGTTTTGACAGACCCTGAAATAAAAGACACAAATAATATCCACATGCTGGCGCCATCGTTCTATGCCGTGACTAGTCACCTGAAAAGGACTCAAGAAAATCTATCAAAATTAGAACGAAGGTGTTCTACAATTACTTTTAAGTTGGTGCACTCGGCTACCCTAACATGAATAATAACCTGTTCAGCAAAATGTTTTACACTCATTTCCTCCCATTCCTATTTCAAATATTAACGTTAATAAAGCACCATTTATCGAATGTAACGGGTTCCGCAAATTGCGAGGATAAAATCACGCACGCACGCCGCGTACATTACACTTGACTCAAGAAAGAAAACAAACTATCAACAAACACTTTGGCCACGCGCCAACGGACATTTAAACATACAGTGTCGGTACAAGAAAAACTCTAAAACAACAAGAAAGAAAAACATGACTATTTACAAAGTTCCCCGGCCAAATCTAACTACATAATTGAAATAAATCCAATTTTAGTACATGACCGCTTCTGCATGTAGACCAAGGACATCCTCCTCAACCCATTGCCCTATGGACAATTTAGCTCTCCATAGTAGTCGTCTGTGCTGATTTCTTGAGGCTCATCCCAACTTCAAACCACGTGCTGCTCACCTTGGTCTCGACTCCTTGGCAGAAAAGTTCAATATTAAATGTTTGCCTATCTATAATCGCTTGCAGGCTACTCAGTTCACCCACAATTGTCCTATTGCGATTAATAGCGAAGACTGGCCCTAATTATATCGGACACACGCACTATAAACATACATAAAATACACACAATTTATACAGAAATTATACATGTCGAGTCCGCGCCACTGGCTCGTTAACAAGTTCACAATCCTGGCTGCACTAGCAGTCGCTATCTCGTCTGGTATTTCCGTCTGTACTATGGACTTCGGTTCTGGTAAGCGCTAATTAGGGTGGTACGATACTTCCCTCTTAAAGTTGAACTCGTCGTCTTGAAATGAATGTTACTGTTCATCACGCGCTACCGTGAAATATTTAGACCACACAACAAAGTTGATTTTATAATAATATGTATTACCGCCTTTAAAATTTGATACTGCGATCGCTGCGACTTCAGTTCCTCAAAGCTCACAAAATAATTAGCTTTTACTGATTTTAGAGCGTAAAAATCATATTTTACACCGAATAATGACTTAGATAAATTCGAGCGTCAAAATCACAATCCAAAATGACGTGGAGTATGCCTCTCAAGGCTCCAAAAGAATAGACTTTAAAATTCACACTTCAAACTGACGTGGAGTATGCCTCTGAAGGCTCCACAAGAATAGACTTTAAAATTCACACTTCGAACTGACGTGGAGTCTGCCTCTGCAGGCTCCAAAAGAATAGACTTTAAAATTCACGCTTCAAACTGACGTGGAGTATGCCTCTGAAGGCTCCACAAGAATAGACTTTAATTGGCGTCAGGCCAAGCTATTTATGAGAAACTGACAAGGGCGGTGGAGTGGGGCAAAGTCGGATAAAAACTTCCAGAGTTTTTGTCTCACAAAGATGTAGCTAGTGTCATTCTTCTCCAAATAAATCCAACGTCTCAAATTACTCGAGCGGAAATTAATCCGTTCGGCGGTTCCTTAGATACACACTTCCGCGGGCTTTTTACTACTGACGCCGTCCACCTCGTGGTCATGGCTTGCTCTCTTGCGATTGGCTGATTCAATCGTATGTTCGTTGAGAAGACCTCGTGATTCTTCCTTTATGTCTCCAATTTTGGTACAGTAGTTGCACAATTTAGCCTTGAACTCGACTAATTCTGGCCGTCCCCCAGGAATAGCTACTGGCTCAACTTCTGTTGCAATCGTTACGAAATGCTGGCCTCCCTAATATCCAAGTCGACTTCCTTACGTGCTGCCTGGGCCGTAGTAATAATAATAATAAATATGAATACTTATTTATCGAAGATCAATAAGGGTTCAATATATATATATATATATATATATATATATATATACCTTTGGCAGCGACCGATAACAAATTTCGACAAATGTGATAAATAATAGGCACTTACATACATTTCCCATAACACTAGAGGAACTAACATTCCGATGGCTAATGACCACATTTAGAAGATTAATACACAACATTTTTACATGGACAACTTTAGAAAGTGCACGGATTCAAACAGTCACCCCATATTAAGGCGGGATGACAGGCCGATACACTTCATTATCTCAGAATAGGCCAATAAGTTGATACATTAGGCCAAATATAATACACTACGGAATATACAATACGATTTCTATAGCGGACGCCATTACTTCGGCAGTAGCGAAAGCACATACAGAGCTAAAGACAGTAAAATAACACAGGTTAGCCGCAGCGCATACACACAATGGCCTAACATCTACAAGAACACAGGTTAGCGGCCTTTCACCAATGGAACGCTACTCATACATTAACGCAGATTAGCGACCTTTCGCGAAAGCATAGAAGTAGACATACAACAACACAGGTTAGCGGATTTACCTATAGGCCAAAGCAGATTAATACTCATGACAGGATATAGCGACACTTAGTATCATTCCGCACACAATTGCGCTAAAACACAGGTGGATTATTACCACCACAGCCAAAAGGATGTGACACAATCACACAGGTTATCATACCGTCACAGCGTCAGCATATATAGGTTAGCTGAACACACAGTTAGGAAACACTGGGAATAAGGTTGACTTACACTTACACATATTACATATCCCATACACTGCTATCCAATAGATGTTCTTTAATATATATATAAAACCACTTCACATACTAGATACTGCAAACTGCAGACCGACAGTGAGTCGCGCTCTGCATGCAATGCCGGATGCAAGAAATGCGCACACAGATTCTCGACACCCGAGACGCCATAAATCGCAGACTCACAAGTTATATACAGCACGCATGACATTAACACATACTCTTGTCCATATATTTTTTATCCTAATAGGGGATCTTTTAAAATCAATTTTTTTCTAGATCACAATGACATTGACCACCAAGTACCGTCATAAAGACAGACAAAATGAACAGTTTTCATACAAGGCGACTTTCCATCCTTAGACGACGGAGCAGGGAAATCATTTAAATTACAATTATAATTATAATCATCTCATCCTAGCCGACGACCGATTGGACTCCTAGCTATGTCTAGGTGATAGGGGTATTCCCCTCACAGTCGACTTAAGAAACCATTTATCATCCTTACGCTAAGTACAAACTGCTCATACTGATCTACTATATGACGTAATAATATTCGTAATTTTATAAATACTTTCTTAATTTCATACGTGCCACAAGGCTCCAACAGGACCACAAATCCTTATATAGATCCCCTTTAATTCATTTCTACACAGTAGATCTACACTTAAGCATTACAATCATAAGTTGGCCACATTAAGCTTACATATTTTCGTTTTGAGGCAACGTGATACGACATGGCACATACATATATATATGTCCATTAGTAGCACAATAACGCCATGGCCCATAAATGTCCTATAGTTGACCTAAGGCGTCAGCAAGTCAAAGGCAGGTTAAGTCCTACTTTCCTGGGTCACAACACTATAGGATGAGTATCAGCCGTGAGCGTACAGATATAAATATATTCGGCAACTAATACGTTAATGGTACATAGCTATTGCAAGTTTTCCTAAGGCGTCAGCAAGTCAAAGGCAGGTTAAGTCCTACTTTCCCGGGATCACAATAAGGAATAAGTATCGACCATAGACATAGACATGCCGAATTCAATAGAAAACGACTAACAAAGGCCCGATGATTTTTTTAATATATAAAGACTAAATATCCACTTGATTCCACAAACAGCGTATACGAAATAGAAAAACATCATCTCCACAACAACACATTCAGTTAGGAGAATACACTGTATAAATTTCACTTCCACACAGCAGGATGCCCGGCAAATATAGCCCATTATGCTACTCCACGGACAATCCAACATGCGGAATACAACATGCACTATGAATATACATATTAATACACCCCGCAATTTTTTTTCATTTTCCCGGAGTAGACGGGAGTAAACCGCGGAAAAACTATCCTACAGGGTGACACCCAACATTGCTTCACCCATATGGAATCACTACATGCGGCCACACATTCCCAGTACAGGATAGTACAATTTGTAAATTAAGTACGGAATAACTCAATATTATTTATAGATACCATTTTCCATTTTCTCGCAGGAAGTGGAAGTAAATCACATAAACATTTGTCTATAAATGGACACCCAGCATATTAATGCACCCCGCATTATTTTTCATTTTCCCGGAGTAGACGAGTGCAAACCACTGAAACACTTTTCTACATAGTGACACCCAGAATTTTTACAGCCACAGGAATTCGCCATATGCTTCCAGACATGCATAACACACTCCAGCATATTCCATAAATGGTATACAAGAAACGCAATAGTTACATACATATCGTTTGCCACATTTGAGTACGATATGATGATAGCGTAATCCCATTAGAATTCCCCAACAGAAAAACATGCGTAGATTCCCGATATACAGACGGACAGTCAATAGCCTACACCCAGATTGCATAATATACAGGCTGTATAACATTTGATGATACATAATTGATGACCACTCCATTTGACACATAACACGTGCTTTTGACAGTTTATTTACTGCATAATAACAGAGCACCGTGCTTGACACCCACTCTTAGAGCTCAGGTCCAATCAGAATAGCGCCACGATAAACATGCACTACCACAGCCCGCCAGCCAATCAACGCCTCAGGTAACGCCTCGCAGTAGCGATAGCTGATAACTTCCATGTACACACGTTATCACCAGCCACGCCTCTCACGTGACGAGTAACTAGCAGGCAGCCATAATGGATATAGGCCGACTCTCGCGCGCTGAATTCAAACGACAATAAGGGCGAGACATATAATTCTCGGAATACACTATACACAGCAGGGTAACCAAATATTTTTCTTTTAGTTCACCCCCTTCATCCCTCAATACTTAACACCGGGACAGCATATTTCACGGCCAGAAGCCAGTATTATCGGTGATATTCACACAGCGCCGCGTCACACAAAATACACCGTATTTTATCTTTCAGCGGGCTTTAATATACTTTTGTCCTCGAATACACCCTTATATAGACACGCCAGCCAACATAGGAAAACACGAGCATGTCTCCGTGGCCATATAAATATATAAATCTACTTCCCAATTAGGAGGTTTTAATTTATTTTATTCGCGGCACAGCGATATTGAACAAAATATTCTCTTCCAAATTTGGACGAGCAAACTTATTTCAAGCAATAGCACATTGATATCCCCCCCACCCCCGCGCATTGCACCCCTCTTGAAATCCATAATTAAAACGCCACTTTTAGTGGAATTTCTAGCCCCATTTCCCACAAAGATGGCATTCATATATACCATCCTCCCAACTAATAGAATGGCAATACAGACTTATGGATCCCCCACATTTCAATAGGGTGGATAGAATATTTTTTTTTCCAGCATTAAGCCCCCCTATAACGAGGACTTAGGCCACACATATAGTGCGCTACAATATAACCTGGTTTAGAATATATATAAATATAAGACAGTTTCTCTAGTTAAGGGAGCATATTATATGATAATTCTAGATGACCAGTTTTAAGATATAGGCTTTAGAGTATATAAGTCTAGAATATATATTACGAGTATGGACAGCAGTATAATATTATTATGGCCCCAGGTGCCATATATTGCGACTAGTGCGTCCAAGCTTCAAAGCACATCTCCCTCCCAAGATACATATTAACACTATACAGTTACACACATGTACAATTGTTCCCTATAATGCACGGCACTTGGTAAAAAATAATAATATCGTATGGCCTCGGGTGCCTTGTGCAAGCTTTGCTATTTGACACCCATAGGGTAGCTTGCATGTCGAATTTCGTAGTTCCTTGACTATGAAAGTCAAGGAGGTTAGATGTTAGATATCTAATCTCCTTGAACACAATAGCGCTTTCTAGTAGAGAAATGAGGAACTTTGTGCTGGCGGAAACTCCCGAGATTAATTTTGCCATTATAAGCTCGGCCTACTGAATTCAAATGGGTTCTTTAACATGCCAACATCGTATGACATGCGTATCGTATTTTTGCCGCCTTTCAAAAATCACTTACCACGGCCAGGGGCGAACCTGCAATCTTGGGGTTAGTAGACCGACACGCTATCCACTCACCCACCGTGGCAAGCTACGGCACTTGGTAATCATGCAATTACCAGGGTGTACGCCATGATTTATCGCTCGTGGCTATATGTTAATCAACATTCGGAACTTTAGAGTTAACAGCTTGGCGTCCCAGGCTTAACCCGCTAACACCAGTGCATGCATTATTTTATTTTAATAACCAAAATTTTTACCCTGCATGCCAGTTCAGAGCATAAATGCCAACCTAACTCCTTCAGCACGGTACCTAACAACCACGCTGAACACCCAGGTCCTAACCAATAAAATCCTCACCCACACCGGTCGAGAGATCCTACCGCTTTACGTTTCCATACATCCCCATAGGACCACGATTCCTTGGACCAATCTTACCATCCATTTACCGATACTTACAAATTCTAACATACTTACAATTGCCCATTAACACGGGAATACACTTCACATCCTTCACTTACCCACTAACATGTGAGAGGGAATTATACGCAGCTGACATTAGCTGGATATCCGACGAGCCAGGCGCAACTAAAGTGCACTGTGCCACTACAGTTATCCCCCCCGTATAACTATGACATCCCACACAACACAATACCGCTTGACACTTTCTTCTCATGGTTTGTGCACGGATGTGCACTTTGATAGATGTGATCCTATTTTCCAAGGGAAAATAGATATTGGTAAGTTGTACCCAGGACTGACGGCAAGGATGGCCCAGGACCTGACAGGATATGACTTTGACGTTGACGACCGACGGGAGGTCATAGTGGTGACGCGTTAGGGCGGGCAAGTGTTAGAGAACGTACATAGCCTGTCTCCCCTAGCACGGGGTCCGTTATACCCATTTTTATGCCCTAACGTCGTCTAAGCTATACCTGCGGATGGAGGCTTGATGGTTCGATAAGGGAAGTAAATACCCCCACATCGGACAGGATACTTCCTCCTTCCCAAGACGACCCCTATGACTTGACATTAGTTAGCATGTAAGGCTAAGTAAATGCTTTATCGCGAAAGCAATTCCTGCAGCGGCAGGTGAAGATGAATAACGATGAATAATACTGATTAATGATGAAATGGATAAATAATTAAGGGAATAAGGAAATAATGAAGTAAGGAAATAGTGAAAGAATATAGTAATGAAATGGTATAATGAAATAAGGGAATAATGAAATAAGGAAGGAATGAAATGATAAAATAATGACATGAAATAATGAAATAATGAATATATGATCCCCCGGGCCGAGGTATCTAACACCGATGATCTCCTCTGTTGGTACCCCCGGAGGGTATCACCCATGATATATGATACTTGAAATATACGACGAATCTACGATTCTCTCCCTGGCCGAGGTTACAGCTACCATTGTGCCCCAGGGAGAGGAATATATTGATATTGCCTAAGTGGCAATATATGAGCGCCGAATGCGGTCTTACGCAGATGCGTAAGCCCGATAGGAACGGTCCATACCGTTCACGTGATTGTCCTTCAATGGAAGGGACGAAAGCATATTGGAACGGTCCATACCGTTCACGTGATTTTCCTTCAATGGAAGGGACGATAGCATATTGGAACGGTCCATACCGTTCACGTGATTGTCTTTCAAGGGAAGGGACGATTACATATTGGAACGGTCCATACCGTTCACATGAGTGTCCTTCAATGGAAGGGCCGATAGCACAATGAAACACGAAGGCATAGACAATATTGAATTAAGGAAATGGTAGCGCAATGATATAGGACAGAAATGAATAGGAATAAAGTAAACTGAAGTTATAGGAAATAATGAGTAAGAAGGAATAAAGAAATACAAAGATATAGCCAGTAAGGAATAAAGGATAAAGTAGCACAATGATATAGGACAGAAATGAATAGGAATAAAGTAAAGTGAAGTTATAGGAAATAATGAGTAAGAAGGAATAAAGAAATACAAAGATATAGCCAATAAGGAATAAAGCATGCAGTAAGCCAAGGATATAGGAAAAGGATGAGTAAGAATAAGGAAATGCGAAGGTATAGAAAATAAGAAATGATGTATAAAACAAACAAGAAGGTATATGACAATATAAAATAACGAATGGCCAATAGTAGTTATAAGTCTATATTTTATGCTCATATGCCTGTATTAATTTTTCAGCGCAGGTTGAAAACCTGAGGCGCCGAATCCGGACACAGCGCACATAGTGGTGCATACTTTGCATCGGGAGTAGCTCCATTTTGGGCACTCACCGAGATTACCAACGACAGTCACATAATGTGATATACAGTATTTGCCAGATGAAATGTTTTTCTATATACCTCCACAGGTTCACCCCACAGATGCCGAGGGTGGATACCCTCTATTATGATTTTATGTGTCTTTTTGGTCCCAACAGATGGCGACCTGATATATGCAATAATAATATGTATTTTACTACACAAATTTCCCTCCCCCACATTTCACACTCACACGGCCAATACCCAATCCCTCCCACACATGATACATATTTCCAGGCGCACATCCGAACCACGGTGGAGATATACCTGTGGGATATCCCCCCACTGGTGGTCGGATCAACAATAAAAAATTTGACACCTGTAATGAGAGGTGCATTACGGCCACACAGCTCACGCCTATTTCTGTAAAGGACGAGTTGTGCAGCCAAGATGACTTCGCTTGCCCACAGGGAGCGAGTCATAATATAGTCCTACTATAGATTTGTCGTACATAGCCTGCAGGTTTTAGATGGTAGTTTACGCATAGATATTAAATTAGAGTGCACCCGACGTAGTGTTAGCATTCATAGAGTACGGTATTTTGTCAATGAAAGAGTATAACAATGAGATAGTTGCGCAACTTCGGTAATGATAGAATATTGGTATAGGTAATAGAGTTTGGTTTTAAATGTAAAATATTGCTATGGTTAATAGAGTTTTGTTTTAAAAATGACTACATATGGTATTGTTGCGGTGAGATTTTTGTTGAAAGCATTTCAGATTATTCTAATTGATGGTATTGTTTGGATAAGATTAAGATTGCGAATTTATGAAGGTATTTTGATTGTTTTTTTCTTACATATTGTTTTTCCTTTCTATTCTTTTAAACTCCCCGTTGTAAAAATGTCGTATTTCTTCCCCACAATAAAACACTTCTAACTATATTCCCTTAAATTACAGCCTGCGACATTTATTTCATTCTTTCTCTCCACTCTATCTCTTTTACACACGTGCAGGGCACGCGAGGGCAGTTATTCTTACGCACCGGAGGTACTGTCCCCGTTTACCCGGATAGTAGGCTGTCAGATATCCGCCCCCTCAATCGGATTGCCAATAATCAATCGCACCGGCTCAGCTACATCAATGAAAATGGCACTGACAGATACTATCGAGATATGAGCACAGAAGTTAACAGGAAATCATTGTGGAACACACCAAAATAGACGGGGGTTCATACTTACCTTCACTTACCTCTTAAAAATTATCTCGGGGATTGAGTTGACAACAGGATCACTAAAGTCTGTTCACACAATAACCTCCACCATGACATTTAAAAATGAACCAGAACGAAGACGAGAACTTAGAACTGTACAAAATCTTTATTTCAAATAAAGGGTATGATTTTAACAACAAAACAAAATAAACGTGGCTATCAGTAGCCCATGTCAATCTGACTACGTCCTCCCGTAGGACTTGCAAAGTTATCATACAACATGATATAAAACATATTAGCTCCCACGAGCTCCAAATAACGTAATATTCATAACACAATTGGATTGGAAAAGGACGTGAGGACGATACATATATAGAGCATTTGGTTTCCTTTAATAAACATGACACTTGTATTTATAGGCGCAAGGCCAGAGTATGGACGACCTCACCCGCTGATAACCAGATGTTGGGACAGCTGCGAGCTACACTTCAACCTGTCGCACACTTGTCAAATGGGCTCCCTTCACATGCTACATTACGTAAGAATCCAGCTCTTAAAAGCTTTAAATGTCTGCAAGACAACTCATATATATATTGACGCAAATCTTTCCAATACTTTAATCACATCCTACTGGATTATTATCACAATCCCTAAACTTGTTAAGTTCTCATCCAAATGTTTAATAAGCTCTTAAATGTTTATAACAAAATCACATAAATTATTTATAACAATTAGAAATTGTTTATAATATTTGTCCAAGACAATAAAAATATTTTTAAACACGCCTTTAACATCACTTTCGTTCCACATTATTGTCAAAAATATTTACAGCAATTATTTACAATATTAACATTGAAATTATTTAGATTATTAATTTAAGAAATACATTAACCACATGTTCATCCGGTTGGTAATTTCATAATCGTGTGAATATAATCGACCAATGAAGGTTAGTTATACATTTTAATGTCACAATCTGGTTTAATAAAGGTTTTAATAATTATTTGTGACGGTAATCTTCATTCAAAATCTTATGTCAAATTCTTTCAAAACTCGTGTTAATTATAACAGTAAATTCACTTGATTAATTTTCAACGAACTATGACAATTCACTCCAGCGGAAAAATACTTCGCTAACAAAATAATGCACAAACTGCATTAAAAATTAGGCCCAAAATTCATCATATATTAATCTATATGGCATCAAAAACTTCCACAGAACTTACAAAAAACCTCCACTAATAATTCTTTAACATCATTAATTCCTGTGGGAACCTCCTTCATATTCAAGGGCATTATACATCAGCGACTTTCAACACGTGCGCTGCACTAGCGATTATACATTCATAGTTCCACTTAAAAATTCTTATAATCATTAATTGTTTCAAAACTGTTGTCATTTAACCTTCGTGGATTTCATTCATGAATCGAAATGAAGTCAAAATTTGCCAATCACAAACAAATTTAATAGTGAATACGCTTATATACGCCTGTCTGGTCTATCAAAATTTAAGATTAACATCTTCAAAGAATTGTAGTATAAAAATACTATCATCAAATAAAGTGCGACTAAAACTGCAAAATAGTCGAATAGAATCCAATTAGACTGGGGAATGCAAACATCATTATATAAATCTCTAATTGAGAAAAAACTCCTTACAAAAGTTCACGAATTTAATGCATTCAATAATTCATTATTAAAGTTCATCTTTCACAAAAGTGTCTATGATGCAATGGTCGTTCATAACTGACGATAAATGTCTGTGTTGCAATCAATTCAAATAACGACTAGTATTTCCAAGATCGTCGACAACGTAATGGATTTTAACGCTCTAAAATCATTTAAATGTTCTTCCTTCTTGATGATGACAGAAAATTGGTCAACGTAATTAAACTGGGGTAGAATTACTTTAATAAAGTGACACGCTGTCTGAATTTAAATCTGCCATAAAAATCATTAACTTACAGTCAAATCGTGACTACAAAAAAAATAAGCAAATTACTGAAAAATCTAAATATCAGTCTCAACTAATCCAAAATCATTAACTATGCCCATGACATAACAATGTCTTAATAAATCGTCGAAAAAGGCATAACTCATCAATGTGAACTGAGAATAGGAATCTCAAACAAGAATATGGGGCAAAATACATGAGGACAAAAATATGGGAAAAATGGTTGCTCAAATATCATTAAGAAACTCAAATACAATAAACGTTCACGACTACCTTATCTGCCGATTGACGTTCCAGAGGAAAATTCCCCAAAGAAGACTGCTGATGGATCCATTTCACCAAGTTAAAGCTGAGCTCCATCCTCGAAACAGGAAATAGCATCCTCGGAGAATCGAACTGCTTCCTTCTCCGGAAATCGCTCTGCTCCGAGAAGACGAATGACATCCTTCCGGCAATAATCTTCTTTGTGAGTCGGGATAACCCTGACCTCTCTTGAAAAAATCCCTGATGTTCCAGTAGACAATCGCCATGAAGTTTTCGTAGAAATTTCCGAAGAAATATTCATATTCAGTGAGTATGAAATCATTTCCATTGCTGTTCGATAGTATTCAGCCTTTAATCACGAAACATGGGTGTAGATGGTTATTCGCCACATGTTCGCTTGTGTGGAATAGCAATTAGCGAAGTTCCATGTTGCTATCTTACTCCGTTGAAATATGTCCCAATCGCATTAAGTCCTTTAGCCTTCCATTTTCTCTTCGGTTGCAGTAATAGAAGAACAAACTGCCATATTAAATTGCTCCATTATACTGTAGCGTTGTGTCACAAAAGCAATCTGACGTCTCCCTATTTCACTAGCCGTGTCAGCCGTGGCGTAGATTCTGGCGATACAATAGTGCTTCTCAGGTGGCGAGATAATCACTTTTGTCAGTCGTGTAAAATTGCTAATATCTTTCAAAATAATTGCTCGAAATTGTTCAGCTTTTCTATATTACTTCATGTAGCACTGCACAATAGAATTAGCTTATAGGCGACCGCTAACTGTTCACAGCTAATCTTGTAGATGCGTTCGAAGGTGCGTTTTAACTTCACCTAGTTTGACTTGAATCTCGTTTAATGCAGTGGCTTCACCACGCGTTATAAAGACGACTCTTTCTACACTTTTCACTATATATGACTATATAAGAAAGAACTTTCACAATTCGACTTCGATGATCTGAGAATGAGATCTGAGAATGATTGGAGAATGAGACTCCTCTCTTCTGCGCAAGTCCTTTTATTAACTTCATGAGGGGCGTATCCATCCCTTCCATAGCGTGATACTGCGTCATCGCTAAAAGTTCCAACTTCGTCAATACATGACGGATTTTCAAAATTAAAAAACTGAAAATAAATTTCACCAAAATTCCAAATCAATGCCTCTACTGCTAATGGATTTCCACAATTCTGCATTCCAAAAGTAATAAAAATACCATAGTTTCAGCAATTTCCGTCTTCCTTTAAACTATCGTTCATTGGTTCAAGCCTCCCCTCCAATAGCATAACTTCTTCCTCAGCAGAATTCCACGTTTCCTGCGACTGCGTGTACATCTCGGAACATTCTCGAATAAATGATGACGTCACTGAGAATCTCAGCTCAAGTAGCCTGCTGGCATAACGTTTACGTCATCCGTGCTTACGTCATGACTACCCACGTCATAACCATGACAGCCATAACTTTCATTATAATTTCCAAAATAGCCACCGTGGTCTCTATATAATTCAATTACGGGGGCAGTACGTTGCTTATATATCCTCCCCCACCCCCAGGATGTTTTTTCCCTCTCGTTGTGTTCCTGCACCCCTTTAGTTGAATGGATATTGATATGTTTTATGTTTATGTTGAATGTATTGTTTTGTTTCACAATAGGCCTATATTTTGTCATATGTTACACATACCAATAGGGACAAATGTGGTATCCCGCCAGGTTAATAATGTTACATAACAAACAAGTAAGCTTCACGGCCCACTGTTGAATTTTTTGAATACCAATGTAAAGAAATATTGTTCCCCTCACCATACACACTTACAAATGATCGCTGAGCACTACCCGGACACACACTTGTACACAGCCTTCAACCTTCGACGATTACTCCTATATTACGAATTTTATATCTACCCTCTTACTCACCCCTATCTTCCACGAGGCTACCCACACACCCCCGACGACGCCACCCATACATTTACGGACTAAATTAAAAGAAGAAAAGAAGATAGAAGAATTCCAAGAGAGAAGAAGATGCCCTATTTTACAAAAACCACCCCCACGTATTCGTCCAGTTATCGAGGACGATAACTAACCCTACAAAGGGGGTTGTTGTAGCCCTAGGGTACGCTACCCTCATCCCCTAAATAAAATCCCCGACAAATCCGAATTCCAAACAATTACTTTAAAAAAAACTACAAATAAAATTACAAAATTATAAGACTAATAAGTTATCGCCCATATGAACTCAAGTAGCCTCGTGTCCCAGGCAACGACCCTAGAAAGGACTACGACTTAGAAGGAATGTACGGATTCCGCAGACGTAGCACGAGAAACCTATAAGAACCCCGGAGGTCATGCACTTGGGATCAGTCTGTCTAAGTGCTACCGACGTGACGAACCGCTGCTGTTAGCTGAAAGGATAAGTGACTCAAGCGATCACTACACGCACAATCACACTACACTCACATCCCCCTGTGCTTGGACTGTAATAATTCTTTATTTTTATTATTTGTACTGCTATTTGCAAGCGTACCTCAAAATCGAGGTACACATTAAATTTAAAAGTAATAGAAGCCACTGGTCTTATCCTTTATTTAATTAACTGATAAGATCCTACCCTCTTAGCTTCCCCATCAGGTAGTATCTAGAATTAGCTTCACTGTCTACTGTTTAATTGTTTCGTGACGTCAGCCGAGTGCTGACACAAGCAGGCTATCAGCTCGCCTGTATACGACTTGCTTTAGACCGCTGGGTATCGCTAGCGCACACAGAGTAGTAATTAAATTACCTTTCCAAACACCCCCTCACCCGGAACTACCCCGTCAAGCAGTACATTGGGGAGTTCTCCTTGCATATCGTACTGACGATCGCAAATCACTAAATAATCCATACCTCTTACAACAATTGCCAAGCTCGCCCCCTAATCACACTAATGTCATCCCTTAGGTTAATTCTTTGTACAGGCCACCCTCACAGGTACCTTACAATATCGCATGTCCCAACACCCAAATCATCCAAACAACAGCTGCTACTAAAATATCTAAGTACACAGAGCTGGCAATTGAGATAAAGCAGATGTGGAAACTTGATTTGGTGACTACCATCCCATCGTGTACTGGTTTTATACCGAAGACTCTCCACAGTAGTCTATCAATATTGAATCTGCACCCGCAGATATATATATTGAACTTCAGAAGGCAGTTCTGTTAAACACATGCCATATTGTTAGGAAGTTCCTTGGTGACAATGCCCTGGCCGAATACTCAGCAAAGCTCGATGATCCAGATGGGAATTTAGCTCATCCTACAAATGAAGGAGACTCGTGAAGACTGCGGGCACGACATGGATGTGAAGTCTCTGAACAGTGTAATCGTAATTATCTCAGTACAGATGGTTCCTTGCTAAGGCCGAACCAGGCTGTAACAGAAAATGTAGCCGATATTTTCCGTGATAATGTTGTCAAACAATAAACTATAATAATAATAATAATAATAATAATAATAATAATAATAATAATAATAATAGTAATAGAAGGCTGTGACTTGGTGAGGCTGATCGGATCGAGGCTCATCCTATTTATATAGTTTGTTTAGTTATTTCATGTGTACTTGAATGTTTTATGGTTTGGAAGATGTTTATTAGTGACTTACTGACAGTACACAGTGTTTAATAGTGATTTGCGAGGTTTTTATAGTGATATTTGGACATCATATATCTGTGCATGAAACTTGTTTACGTGGTTGCCTAGGGATTGCTGGTACAGGTTAGGTTAACATTATCACAAATACTTCGTTTAAAGTAGTTTAATATATGCCCTGTATTGTGTGTTTATTACTCCGTTTACTCAAGTAGTCCAATTGGGCCCCTGTAACAGATATTCATTGTGTAATGTCGTTTATTTCATTAGAAACGGAGGTTAGGATCGAGTGAACTGATATCAGTTGGATCACATAGGCTATGTACAAAGAACTTCGGTCGATCAGTCAAACTAACACACTGGCATTCACAGGAATGTTGTAAACCTTGCCATAGGTATAAAAGGTAATACTCAGTGTCTTACGACAATGGTGAATTCTGAATTAATTAAACACCCGCTACCGGAGGATCGTCTGGGCACGTCTAGTTCTGGCGCAGGACGTGACAGTTTACAAGCCACCAGTAATGGCAGGTTGTGGATGCAGCGGACAACTGCCATTTCATCTGAAGAAACCCCCACTGCCAACGAAAATTCTGCTGACACCCAACATCAACAGATCAGCACCGCCGAAAGTGCTTTGCAGAATTCATTTGCAACCACCAAGGCTGGCCGCAGTAGACAACGCATGAAATGGACACGTGAAATGAATACAGACATCATGCGTTTCTACTTCCTAGCTACAGACATGGAAAGAAATCTGACTGGATATAGAACTTCTCTGCATTCTAACTTTATAAGTAAATACTCCCATTTGAATATCACAGAACAGCGAGTAAGTGATCAGCGTAGAACCATAATAAGGAACAGTCTCCTAAGCGAATTTGAAATTCAACAGATTAAAGATGGGGTTCTCTCAGAACTACAACCCATGCAGGAGACCAACAATGAAGATCATCCTGCCGTTAACTTAGACACCACACCACGTCAAGGTACTACAGAAAGTAATCAATCTTCCGTAGTCGAAATTGAAGGCAATAGTAACACACTGGAGGATCGTAGAAATGTGATGAATATTTTACAGACAGAATTAATGAAATGGGAAGATAGTGATCCAAATTCAAGGAGTAAAATTCCCAAGCTAAGATTTAAAAATAATAGCAGACAAATAATTGAGGATGTAAACAATTGCTTGGCAGCTTTCTTAGAAACAGTAGATAATTTTACGGACTTCCATTTGCTCATATACTGCGCAGCTGTTACTGTGTTATCACTCCATAACCAGGTGCCCAGTAACCAAAACTTCAGTCCTCGTACATAAAGAATACCTCCCTGGGAAAGACGAATCAATAATAAAATAATGTATTTGCGTAATGTAATAGGTCTGCTCACACAATATGCTTCAGATAATAGAACTCGAAAGATCACTTCAAAAATCATGAGGATAATTCCGAACATAAAAAACAAATGGAAGCAAGAAATCCTGAATATCATGGACGACTAATAGCATAAACTGGCAGTACAAGCAGCAAAACTCAAGAGATACAAGGAAAGTTATCAGAGAAGAACACAAAATTATCTCTTCAGAGATAATGAGAAAACTTTCTACGCGAATCTTGATGGCAGCCGTGAACCAACAATCTCTAAAATACCGAATGAGGAGGAAATAAGCAACTTTTGGCGTAATATGTGGTCAAACCCGGTGCAGCATAAAGAAGATGCAGAATGGATCCGTAAAATCAACGAGAAGCACTCACACATTAATCAAACACAAGAGTTAGTCATTAATGAGCAGGACATCCAAATATCCATCAGCAAAACACACAGCTGGAAAATTCCGGGACCAGACAAAATTCAGAACTATTGGTACAAAATCTTTATCAGCACACACAGAAAATTAGCTGATCTTGTAACTCAGGTAATCTATGATCCCGAAGATTTCCCACACTTTCTCACAGAGGGACGAACCTACATATTGCCTAATAATGATGAAACAGCTAATCCAGCAAACTATAGACCAATAACCTGTTTGCCGACGCTCTACAAGATCATCACATCGGTGAGTGGTTATAGTGTCGGACTACCAACCCCAAGATTGCAGGTTCGCTCCTGACCATGGTAAGTGATTTTTGAAGGCGACAAAAATCACGACACTCATGTCATACGTTGTTGGCATGTTAAAGAACCCATTTGAATTCAGTAGGCCGTGTTCAATGGCAAAATTAATCTCGGGATTTTCCGCCAACTAAAGTTCCTCCATTCTCTACTTGAAAGCGCTGTAGAGTCAAGGAGTTTAGATACCGTATCTAAACTCCTTGACTTTCATAGCGTTCATAGGAACGACGAAATTGACATGCAAGCTACCCTCTGGGTGTCAATTAACAAAGCTTGCACCAGGCACCCGAGGCCATACGATATTATTATTATTATTATTATTAATGTCATTTATGGTCACATGTATCAGCATAGCATCTTGACAGAGGAGCAAAAGGGTTGTAAGAGTGGTGGCCAAGGCTGCAAGGAACAGCTCACCATTGACAGTGTGAAAATACACCAAGCGCAGAAGCAACAACGTAACCTCTTCTTGGCTTATATTGACTATAGAAAAGCATTCGATACGGTGCCCCACAGCTGCCTCATCCATACCCTTGAGATATACTGAGTAAACAAGACACTCATCAACTTCCTTGCTATCACTATGCAATTTTGGCGTACCAAAATCATCTTGAAATCTAACATCACTACCACTGAAACAGAGGTCATACCCATCAAACGTGGTATATTTCAAGGTGATGCCATAAGTGCACTGTGGTTTTGTTTATGTCTCAACCCTTTATCAGAGATTCTGAAGATGAACAACTACGGATACCAAATAAAAGAAAATAAACAAAATCTCCTCAAAGTAAATCACCTTTTTAATATGGATGACATAAAATTGTATGCAGCAAATAGGAACCAACTGACATCACTCATCAATATAACAGATAACATTTCGAAGGACATTTGCATGGAATTTGATACTGGCAAATGCAAAATCAACAGCATCAATAAAGGACAGTGGTGTAGAACAGAGAGAATAAGCATAACAGCTGATGAGCGAATAGACAGCATGGGGAAAGATGAAACATATAAATATCTAGGATTTGAGCAAGTAGCTGGGATCGACAGTAAATCTGAGAAGGAGAACCTCTATCAGAAATTTAATCATAGACTTCGACTTCTGCAGAAAACCAAGCTTAGTGCTCATAACCTAACAAAATCTATCAATTCATATGCTATATCTGTGCTGATGTATTCGTTTGGTGTTTTAAAATGGTCTCAAACTGACCTAGAGAACATTAATCGTACAATAAGAACTATGCTTACGAAACACAGAATGTTGCATCCCAATGCTTGTATAGAGAGAGTAACAACACCCCGAAATGAAGGAGGCAGAGGTAATCTTAATGCTATAGCTCTGCACAATAAACAAGTTATACATCTAAGGAATTACTTTCATTCTCGGAAAGATACCAGTGTTTTACATAGAGCGGTAGCACAAGCTGACTTCAACTATACTCCTTTGAACCACCATGAAGGAAATCTCATCATGAAAGACAAGAACACACTGAACAGAGAGAAGGTGCAGGGATGGGCTGCAAAGAACTTCATGGCAGATTCTACAACCAGTGCAATGACAGGCATAATTACAAACAGCTTTCGAACACATGGCTGTCAAGGGGAGAGCTGTTTCCAGAATCTGAGGGTTTTAACCACGCGATACAAGACAAAGTTATCACCACAAGAAGTTATAGGAAACACATCCTGAAAGATCAGACTGTTATAGATGACGAATGCAGGAAGTGCAATACCGGCCCAGAAACCATAGAGCATATTACCAGCAGCTGCAGAATTCTAGCGCCAACATCTTACACTGAGAGGCATAACGATGTTGCCAAAGTCATTCATCAAGAACTCGCCCTAACCCGATCTCTCATACACGACAGGACGCCTTATTACAAATACTCTCCAGAAAGTGTGCTGGAAAACGAAGATTACAAGCTATATTTGGATCGCACTATTCAAACAGACAAAACAACTCCTCATAATAGACCAGACGTAACTTTAACTGATAAGAAGAACCATCACACGTACTTGATTGACATATCTGTTCCGAATGACCATAATATCCACCATAAATACAGAGAGAAGATTGATAAATATACTCCTCTAGCTATGGAAGTGGCTAGAATCTGGAGACAAAAAATGTGACGATTCTTCCTTTCCTCCTTTCTCCCACTGGCCTGACACCCAAATCCTTTCCAGTAAATCTAGCCACACTAAATCTTCCCATATACACGCACACTATTGCACAAAAGGCTGCAATTCTGAAAACCTGCAGCATCGTTAGAGGGTTTTTGAATACACATTAGGATTTTTCTTTGGACCGTCTAGTGAAAAGGAGACGTGGAAGATAAGAAGAGAAAAGAAAATTAACTGTCAAACGTCTATGTTATACCGAATAGTTCGAAAATGTATGCTATAGGCTTAAGTGTTACTTGACTCATTTTCTTGTACGTAATGTACCGATTGAGTGATGTTACCGACTGTAAGTTGAGTAAATAAAGATAGTAATAATAATAATAAAAAAATGTTTTTAGACACACTATTTTTATGTTTTTCGGGGAATTCAAGTTGCGGGAATTTTGGGTTCACAAAATTTCTTGTACGTGCCATTACGTCCATTGGCATAAGACTGTCGTATATGCTCACCTTTATTTATTACATGACTCAGCCTAGATACCTCGAGAAGGATAGCACTCTACTACCCGAGCTACACACCCTCACTATCATTAAATTATCATTAGGGGCAGATGACCCCGTAGTTCCGCCACTTAAATCAACAATAACTAATTAACTAATTTATTTGTATTATTTTATTGTTATTATTATTATTATTATTATGTACATGTGGTACCGTACGACTATTAAATCATGGAAGTAGATTGCCATGGTTTCCCACTTTTACCCCAGGCAAATGCCGGGATGGTTCCTAACCAAATATTACGGCCGCCTTCATCCCAATCCTCACCAATTACAAATACCCACAATACTACAAAAAACACAAAAACACAGGTTATCAGACAACTTCTATTCACACCCAACTTCAGGGTGGTTATGACCACAATTGTCAAGCCTCTCAAACGAAACAATATCAAGTATTTTACGTCCGTCTTAAATGCTAGTTCTGAACAGATGACGGGATGTCAGAAATTTGTCCCACTGTATTATTGAACGTGCCGGAAGCCAACTACACACCAGGGTTGATTATCGAAATTATTTTATCCTTTACATCAACATCAATCAATGACTTCCACACTTACTAAGTAGGCTACACAATACTACTGGTCCTATCATTCCAAGCCATTGTTTGCGATTTCAACAACAATAGCAACAACAACAGCAATAAAAATTTTCTTACATACGGATTATACGTGACTAGTACCGCTATCCTCAAGCCTGCTGAACCCTCTCCTCCTCACAAGTAGGTCATTGCTCCGATTACGCAACAACTTCTCGCCCCTCCCCCGCCACATCTCACACTAACACGCTCTTACCCAAACCTCCCACTCTTGGATTGCACATTCTGTTTGAAAAGTTTCTGAAAAACCTTCAAACATTGACTTTTTAATTTTTAATTTTCAATTTAAAGATAGGAGACATATTTTTTTTATCATTTTAAATGATATAGCCTAGTCGACTTCGTCGTTAGGTTAAGGCAACGTCACGAAATGTATCGAGAATGCACTGAGGTGTGTGACGTCATGGTACGATGCAGCAGCCGAGTACCAAGAAGGCAGTGCGAAAACAGAGTTTCAAGAATGCAGTGCGAGAACAATCAAGTAGGCAGTGAAGAAACAAAATAGAATTTAAAAACTCTGTTCTCGCACTGCCTTCTTGGTACTCGGCTGCTAGCATTTAAAATGATATAAAGTCCAGTCTTTCAGACTGACTGACTCTTTTTTCTTTACCTAGGAAGCTTAGTGTAACGGACTTCTCGTATATCAATTACACCTTATACAGGGTGTATCTTAATTATACCGACAAAAAAAATCAGGGACGCTCTGCGTGTTATGTAAAAGACGATGCCGCAATCGGATTGGCGGAGAAAATTTTTCCTCCGAGAAAATGAGGTTACTTTGTTACTTCCGAGCGCGCGATTCAAATCTACGAACTCGCCGCATTTGCTGAGCCAGGCAGCAAGCCGCTGGCCACTGCTGTGCTTCAGGCAAGGGAAGGGAGTGTGATAGAAGGAAACAGAGATATGCTGGCGGGCATGCGGCAAGCCCAGGCGATCGAGGAAACTTGCGCAAATCCCGCCAGCATATCTCTGTCACCTTCTATCACACTCCCTTCCCTTGCTTGAAGCACAGCGGTGGCCAGCGGCTTGCTCTCTAGCTCAGCAAATACGGTGAGTTCGTAGATTTGAATTGCGCGCCCGGAAATAACAAAGTAACCTCAGTTTCTCGGAGGGAAAAAATTTCTCCGCCAATCCGATTGCGGCATCGTCTTTTACATAACACGCAGAGCGTCCCTGATTTTTTTGTCGGTATAATTAAGGTACACCCTGTATATATATATATATATATCAATTACACTTATTTCTAGTTCCTTTTTTCACACATTATTTCACTGAATTATTTTGTGATCACCGACTGAAAGTTACAATATCATTGTTAATAAGGCAACACTGAATAATGGTTAGAAAGCCATATTTATTCGTTTATCCGTGATTCCTCCGAGCCAAAAGTCGGAGATAGCAATCATTAGCTGCAGATGTCATAAGTGAATGTCCTGTACGAGCTAAATGCTCCTCACTACCCATCGTCCTGAACCAGTTCCATTCCGAACTGATCGATGCTCACCTCGAACAACTGCCCTTGTTGACAGTTATGTTAGGTTTAAAGTAATGGTGCGTAGCCCATCCCATCAAATATCTACATCGTGCGATGTGCAATCATGGACGTTCATTAAGCAGTTCAAAACTCAACTCTAATGTGCCCTTAATGGCACTATAATATTCACTGAAATCCTACCTCTGATTGAACGTTGGGCTACAGTATGTTTACAAACAACTTAAGGGGTCTACTTTTACGTTGACATGGAAATGGCTGTCGTACAAAAACAGAGACACGACGTACAGAGCTGATATATAAACAAGTAGTTCCGTGAAGAATTATACAGCCTATTTTCATATATCCTACTTATGTTAATTGCCTCTATCAACATACAAAAATTCAGATTTATTGCTGTAATATATTCGTAGTTGTTGAGAACCGACTAAATATTGCAGATGGTCGCCATGTTGGATTGTATATATGTAGTTCCTAGAGTTTTGTACTGTTACATAAGGATTATTGCGTACGTGTAGCATTCAAACTTCAATCGCATGATTAGGACACAAGAAGTAGCAAGGAGATTTTAAAATTTCGCACAGCTGCCATCTTGTGGTTATGGAAACAATTGAAATAAATTAGATGCCACGGGATTAACATTCGTATAAGGATTTACTGTACCAAGTTTCACTGCACTCGGATGGTTAAATTGCGAGAAACGTCCATGTGAATATTTATATTTCACGACGCTGCCATGTTGGATTTGTGATCACCAGGTTATTTAAAGTCCTATAGGTGAACTTAAGTTCATAGCCCCTATGAACATAAAAAAAAGTTTGATTGCTAAAATAGATTCGTAGATATTCAGAGCCGTCTAAATATTTCGGATGGTCGCCATGTTGGATTGTTAAATGTATAGGCCATAGAGTCATGTACCATTAAAGGAAAATTATTGCGTAGGTTCATTATTCAAACATTCATTTCGATCGCATGATTTCGACACAAGAAATAAAAACATGGTTTTAAAATTCGCAAAGCCGCCATCTTGAATTTATGTAAACAATTGAACTAAATTAGATACCAGAGCATTACAATGTGTATAAACATTTCCTGTACCAGATTTCATTGCGGTTGGAACATTAAATCGCGAGAAAGGTCAATTTAAAATTTTCAAATTTGCTTGGCCGCCAAGTTCGTTTTGTAGTTAACCGGTTTTTGAAAAACTTATAGATGAACTTCCAGTAGTGCCCTTTATCTCCGTACAAAATTGCAGGGTGATACCGCTAATAGTTTGAGATATAGAATGCCGGTGAAATATTTCGCACATCCGCCATCTTGTGGTTATGTAAACAATTGAACCAAGTTAGATTTAGGTGCATTACAATGGGTATAAACATATATTTTACCAAGTTTTATTGCGTTTGGTTGGTTAAATCACGAGAAACGTCTATTTAACAGTCGCAAATTCGCGTGGCCGCCATGTTGGTTTTGTAGTTACCAGTTTTTCAAAAGTCACATAGGTGAACTTCTAGTAGTTCCCTTGATCACCGTAAAAAATCCAGGGTGATATCGGGAATAGTTTCGGAGATATTGAATGCTGGGGAAATATTTCGCACAGCCGCCATGTTGGATTGGTGAGACATAACAAAATTTGAAGGGCACGGTCGGGGTCGTCCGGAATAGTGCTATAAACTTACCGAGTTTCATTGAAATATGTTCAGCCGTTTAGAAGTTATTAGGGGGACACACATACACACACACACGGACAAAATATGATCTCATAAGCCTATTTTTTCAAAATTGAAAATAGGTTAAAAATGAATTTTTCTTGATTGTTTGTTACGTTGGTTATTTGTTTGTGCCGTATGCGATGAAATACCATTCATCCGATTGCGATGAAACGTTGGTGAGTTGTTGTGCACACTCCCTCGAAGGTTTATGCATTTATATATCCATTTTACAATAGATGGCGCACGAGTAGCTTCAATAGATGAGTGTTGGTGAGCTAATCATGTTAACGAAGTCCCGTATGCGATCATATACCGGTACCATTCATCCGTTTGCATTGACACATTAGTGAGTAGCATGCTGAACTGCTGTGCCCAAGATAGCGGGTTTAAAACCGGCCGAAGTCGTCGGATCTTTTAAGAGCGTTAAAATCCTTCAGTATGCCTTCCTTCGGAGGGGCAGTAAAGCCGGCGGTCCCTTGTCATAGATTTATGGCATGTGAAAGATCCTATCACAGACTAAACTTGTGTAAAGCAAAAATTGTTAGATTAGATTTCGTCAGATCGCTCTATCAAAGTTCCAACGTTCACCACTAGGTACCATGGATATCTGGTGGCGAAAGTTGGAACTACTTGAAATAGAACGGAACTTGTAGCTCACCCTTTAGGGTGTCCGCTGGAAGCAGCTACAGACTCAGGCGAGCCGAACATGTCCTCGGACACTCCCGGCACTAAAAGCCATACGATAGATAGATAGATAGTGAGTTGTTGTACACACTCCCTGGAAGGTTTCTGAATTAATAAATCCATTTTACAATACATTTACCTGGAGTAGTAGAGAATAGCCACGAGAAACCACTTCCAGAAAAACTGAGGTGGGAATCGAACTCAGCAGATGCAAATCCAACTGTACAACTAAATGCAAACACAAATATCTGAAGTGCTATACGAGTGGAAAAATATTTTATCGCAAAAT
This sequence comes from Meconema thalassinum, assembly GCA_946902985.2. NCBI lineage: Eukaryota > Metazoa > Arthropoda > Insecta > Orthoptera > Tettigoniidae > Meconema > Meconema thalassinum. The sequence goes on from OX336394.1 coordinate 347,599,925, forward strand.
AAGTATACAGCTCTCATTACAATTAAATAGCATTTTGCCAATGCAGGCGAAGCTTATTATATGGATTGTTGCAATATTACATAATAACGCAATTTATTTGAATTCAGCTTCAATAGTTCTTTTTGATAATCTGAAGTACGTTTTAGTTTTGTAATATGAATGAAACGGATATGAACGCAGGTAGCCTAATACATAAAAGAGACCATCCCGTGGTGTAGTGGCTAGCATTCCTGGCTGTCGCCCCGGAGGTCCCGCTTCGATTCTCAGCTCTGCCAAATCATTTCATTCTAGTCTGTGCAATGGAACGGGGTACACTCAGCCTCATGAGACAAAATTAAGATAAATTGGGTTCGAATCCCACCTCAGCCATCCTTGAAGTGGTATTTTCTGATTTCCCACTTCTATTCCAGGTAAATGTCAGGTTATTAGCCTATTTTCAATTTTGAAAAAATAGGCTTATGAGATCACCTTTTGTCCGTGCGTGTGTGCGTGTGTGTGTGATTCGTGTGTGTGTGTCCCCCCCCCCTAATAAAATCTAAACGGTAGGTGCGATTTCAATGAAACTCGGAAAGTTCATAGCACTATTCCGGGCGACCTCGATCGTGCCTTTCAAATTTTGTTACGACTCACCAATCCAACATGGCGACAGTGCGAAATATATCACCAGCATTCAATATCTCCGAAACTATTACCGATATTACCCTGACATTTTCTATGGTGATAGAGGGAACTACTATAAGTTCACTTATGTGACTTTTGAAAACCTGGTAACTACAAAGTTAACATGGCGGCCAAGCGAATTTGCGACTTTTAAATAGACGTTTCTCGCGATTTGACCAACCAAACGCAATCAAACTTGGTACAGTATATGTTTATATACATTGTAATGCACCGACATCTAACTTCGTTCAATTGTTTACATAATCACAAGATGGCGGATGTGCGAAATATTTCACTGGCATTCTATATCTCTGAAACTATTAGCGGTATCTCCCTGAAATTTTGTACGGAGATAAAGGGCACTACTGGAAGTCCATCTATAAGACTTTCAAAAACCGGTTAACTACAAAACGAACATGGCGGCCAAGCGAATTTGAAAATTTTAAATAGATCTTTTTCGCGATTTATTTTCCAAGCGCACTGAAACCTGGTACAGGAAATATTTATACACATTGTAATCCACTGGTATCTAATTTAGTTCAATTGTATACATAACCTCAAGATGGCGGCAGTGCGAATTTTAAAATTAAGTTTTTATTTCTCGTGATGTAGTCATGCGATCGAAGTCAAAGTTTGAATAATGAACCTACGCGATAATTTTCCTTTAATGGTACATGACTCTATGGCCTATAGACTACATTTAACAATCCAACATGGCGATCATCCGAAATATTTAGACGATACTGAATATCTACGAATCTATTTCGAAATCAAACTGCATTTTTAATGTACATAGGGGTTATGAACTTAACTTCACCTATAGGACTTTAAATAACCTGGTGATCACAAATCCAACATGGCGGCGATGCGAATTAATAATATTCACATGGACGTTTCTCGCAATTTAACCATCCGCGTGCAGTGAAACTTGGTACAGTAAATCCTTATACGAATGTTAATCCACTGGCATCTAATTTATTTCAATTGTTTCCATAACCTCAAGATGGCAGCTGTGAAAAATTTTAAAATCTCCTTGTTTTTTCTTGTGTCCTAATTTTGCGATTGATGTTTGAATACTACACGTTCACAATAATCTGCATGTAACAGTACATAACTCTAGGACCTACATATATAAAACCCAACATGGCGACCATCCGAAATATTTAGTCGGTTCTCAATATCTACGAATCTATTACAGCAATTAAACTGAAATTGTGTATGTTGATAGTGGCAATTAACATAAGTAGGATATATGAAAATAGGCTGTATAGTTCTTCACGGAACTACTTGTTTATTAAATTGGAGCCACGGCTGTCTCCATTCCAATCCTCACCTGAAGTACAAACACAGACACACTCTAATACCGATCCACAATAACACAGGTTATAATATAAATACTACACACATACAATAACGGAGCTAAACGCCCAAGATATCCAAGCCCCTCAAATGAGAAAACAACAACGGTGGTATAGACATTTTAGATGCTATTTTAATAAACCACTGAAAACAATTACTAGGAAAGCTGAACTGGGAATCGAACCCAACACTTCTCAGTTCTGCCTCACGAGGCTGAGTGTATCCCATTGGAGCCCTCAAACCAGGATTCAATTTCCTGGTAGAGCCGGGAACCAAACCCAGGCCCCCCGGGACGACAGCCATGATTGCTAGCCGCTATACTACGAGGTGGTCTCCCACTCATCAGAGTAGTTAAAGAAAGATTTAATAAATTATGAATTGCAGTCAATGGCCATAGCGGGGTATTTTTAATTAAACGCCCATGGACTCCCAGGTGGTGTTGGGGAATTGTGCCAACTAGTCTTCAAGTTGATCTTTTTTATCTTGTCATTCCATTCCATAGTCCTTGCACGCCAGTTGCCCCAGGCCAAGTTCTGGTTCTTCCATAAAATCACCCATCCTTCCGTCCCCCACCGTGAATACGCAAAACCGAATATATTCTTATTTGCACTTGCAGACCTGACAGCAGGAGTTAATGAGAGAATAGAATAATGAACCAACGGGGTGCACTCAGCCTCGTGAGGACAATTGAGTAGCTGTCAGACAGTGAGACAGCGCCCCGATCACGAAAACCAAGATTGACGGCCGAGGGGACCCGACGCGCTTCACGCGTCACCCCAATATCTGCTGACCGAATGGCTGGGCAGTGGTCGCTTGGTCGGCCTTAGCCCGTCATGGGCTGTATAGTGCCAGGGGTTGATAGAATAATGAACCTGAGTAAGGAGTTGTAAGAAAGCAGCCGTGACCTATTAGAACGGACAGTTCCTGGATTTGTATAGAGTTGGAAATAGGAAAGCATGGAAAACCATTTCAGGCTGGCTGCGTGGTTGAAATATACTGTATTTGCAAAATAATATCGTGACCCTTGGTTAGTATATACCTTTACGCCATTTAAAAATTAAGTGCACGGCGCTGATTACCAAGCTTCCCTAGCTCCTAAAATAAATCTCCAACAATTGATTACTGGTAGATGTTTTCATTTCATGTAATATTTTCAGCTATTCTATGAAAATTCTTCATTTGTTCTTTTTATATTTATTTTTAGCCTATTTTCAATTTTGAAAAAATAGGCTTATGAGATCACCTTTTGTCCGTGTGTGTGTGCGTGTGTGTGTGTGTGAGAGAGGTGTGTGTGTGTGTGTCCCCTAATAAAATCTAAACGACTGGAGGGATTTCAATGAAACACGGCAAGATCATAGCACCATTCTGGCCGACTTCGACCGTGCCCTTCAAATTTTATTCTGTCGCACCAATCCAACATGGTGGATGTGCGAATATTTTCACCAGCATTCAGTATCCCCGAAACTATTACCGATATCACCCTAAAATTTACTACGGTGATAAAGGGCACTACTAGAAGTTCACCTATGAGCCGTTCAAAAACCTGGTAAATACAAAAACAACATGGCGGCCAAGCGAAGTTGAGACTTTTAAATAGGCTTTTCTCGCGATTTAACAATCCAAACGTAATGAAACTTGGTACTGAACATGTGTATACACATTGTAATGCACTGATATCCAATTTCGTTCAATTGTTCACATAACCTCAAAATGGCGGCTGTGCAAAATATTTCACTGGCATTCTATATCTCCGAAACCATAACAGATATCACCCTGAAATTTTGTACGATGATAAAGGGCACTGTTATACGTTTATCTATGTACTTTTCAAAAACCTGTAATGTACAAAACGAACATGGCGGCCAAGCGAATTTGAAACATTTTAATAGACTTTTCTCTTGATTTAACCATCTGAGCGCAGTGAAATGTGGTACAATAAATGATTATACATATTTTAATACAATGGCATATAATTTAGTTAAATTGTTTACATAACCTCAAGATGGCGGCTGTGCGAAATTTTAATATTAAGTTTTTATTTCTTGTGTCGTAATCATGCGATCGAAGTAAAAGTTTGAATAATGAAGCTACGCATTATTTTTCCTTTAATGGTACACAACTCTATGGCCTATACATAAAACAATCCAAAATGGCGAGCATCCGAAATATTTCGGCGGTTCTCAATATCTACGAATCCTTTCCAGCAATCAAACCGATTTTTTAATGTTCATAGAGGCTATGAACATAAGTTCACCTATAGGTCTTTCAGTAACCTGGTGAGCGCAAATCCAACATGCCGGCGATGCGAAGTGTAAATACTCAATTGGACGTTTCTCGTGATTTAATCATCCGAATGCAGTGAAACTTTGCACGTTAAATGATTATACAAATATTAATCCATTGACATCTAATTTATTTATATTGTTTTGATAACCACAAGAATGCAGCTGTGCGAAATTTTAAAATCTCGTTTTTACTTCTTGTGTCCTAATCATGCGATTGAAGTTTGAATACCACACGTACACAATAATCTTCATGTAATGGTACATAAATAAGAATCCAACCTGTCGATCATCTGAAATATTTAGACGGTTCTCAATATCTACGAATCTATCACAACAATCAGACTGAAATTTTGTATGTTGATAGAGGCAATTGACAGGAGTAGGATATATGAAAATAGGCTGTATAGTTCTTCACGGAACTACTTGTTCTCATTTATATGATTTCCCTATACAATGAAAATTGGGTAAAATGTTGGAGATTACACTTAGGTTTTATTAACGCAGTCAGTTTATCGAACACAATCTCATGGATGTCCATATTATAAGGTGCGTTCGGAAAGTAACGAGCCAGAGGCTGGAATACGCAAACCGGAGACTACATCGGCTAATCGTGGCGTGTGTAACGAGGTGTGGTTCCGACCAGAGCGTGGAAGGTCACAGCCCGTCGCTGGAGGGCACGCGTGCACGTCACGTGACGATACAAAGCGAGCAGCAGCATCCATTAATCGTCCAACGCTGCCAGTCGCATTGCAAACAGTGACATGGAGGCGTCAACCGAAGAGCAAAGAGGTGTTGTTCGGTTTTTGACAGCGGAATGAGTAGGGGGAACGGACATTCATCGCCAAATGTAACAAGTGTACGGCGAACACTGCATGCCCCTTGCAAGGGTCAAGGCGTGGCACAAGCGCTTCAGGGAAGGACGGGTGTCGTTAGCCGATGATGCCCGGTCTGGGGCACCCCCCTGCATTACCGATGACAACGTCCAGCTGGTTGATGCACGCCTTACCCAGGACCGCCGTGTGGCAGTGAACGCCATAACCGCCGTGGTCGCTCCACGACAATGCACGACCCCATAGGCCAACACAGTCGCGGCACTCCTGCAGAATTTCAAATGGGAGGTTCTCGGCCACCATCCATACAATCCAGACCTCTCTCCCTGTGATTACGCCATGTTTTGTCCACTGAAAAGGGCTCTGTGGGGCCAACGATTCACCTCAGACGTCGACGTCCAGCTGTATGTACGGAACTGGTTCACATCGCAGCCCAGGGAATGTTATGAGACAGCCATTCACCGCCTCGCGACACAGTGGGACAAGTGCCTCAACAGCCAGGGCCAACACTTCTAACATACGGGTACTGGTTTCTGTAATTATGCCTCCGGCTCGTTACTTTTTGAACGCACCTTATATTTTGTGAAACTATTGAGGACATATCGTATTATTTGGATAACGCTCTTCCACATAGTTGTTACCAAATTGCAAACGACAGGTCATATAATTATGTAACTATATAATAATTGACACCCCTGGGACCGTCATACTAAGAGTCATTTCCTCTTTAAAGTCTATATGACGAAAGGTTGAAACAGAATGATATGTGTCGGCTGCGGATTGGGGGAAGAGGGGGGAAGTTGCTAATGAGCTAGTACAGGCGCAATCGGACTATGAATTATCAAAGGGGCACATACTGGCGTCAAGTGTATGTCTAATTTAATCAGTGTAATTAACTGCTGCAATTGGACTGTGCCTCTCCCAGAAAATTCAATTTCAAGTAGATCCAACTTTGGCTACCTGATTCTACTGCCACTGACACCTAGCGGCGATCGTTGGAACTTGATAGAGCGTTTCTAACTAGCTAATACAACCTACTAATTTGGCTACACACTACTAATTTTAGTCGTAGGCTCTTTTATATGCCATACATTTATGACATGGGCCCGCCGGCTTTACTTCCCCCCCGAAGGAAGGCATACAGTAATGAAGGATTTTAACGCTCTTAAAAAACCGACTAATTCGACCAGGTTTGAACCCGTGACCATGGGCGTAGCATTTCAGCTTGCTACCGACTACGCCACCGAACCCTCTTAGGTTCAATAAATGAAAATGAGTTTAACTGGGAAGGAAGCGGTCGTGGCATTCCGGCATTTGCCTTGAAATGAAAACAAGAAATCTCAAGGACGGAGCTTCCTATGGGGTTCAAATTCAATGAACTTCCTGAGTTTGGTGATAGCCTGGCTCAATAACCTTGTCTTTTAACGCGTGTAGCTAGCCCGACCAGGAGGGTTATTCGTAGAAACTAGTTATCAGTTATTTCAACTCATTAAATGTAACAAAATGAGAGTATTACTGACTTGCTATGCTACTACTCAATATTGGTTGATTATTTGATTACACTGTTATCGAGAATTGATTTCACCGAGTGTGGTGAGATAAAACCGCTGGACGTAACTGCGGCACACAACCGGTAATATAGGGCAATTTATCAACCAGATAGATGTGTTCCATGCAGCCAATACTAATGGCTGGCATTGTGGTTAGAATCCTATGTATGACTATTTGTGTGATGGAAACTCACACCATTTAATAGAAATGTCCTCGTTCATAACAATATAATGGCCATGAACTCCTGGGTCAGTGGAATAGCGTCTATATCTGACTACAAGACCTCGATTTCGATTCCCGGTCTAGGACGTTGAGTTTTGGAAGGACGGCAACATATCACGGTTCTCCAACGCTTACTAGGTTGCCTCGAAAAAGATCTCTCCTATCACAGTTGGTGACTACTGGACAAAATTAATTCAATCTCAGCAACTGGTCGCTTAGTTGAATTCTGGTTTTCACAGCCAGATGGCAATATTGAAAAGAACATCCACATTGGAGAATAGATCATATCAACTGCTCCAACTTAAGATTTTACGCCTCTGTAGTTTTAGGCCATATAACAATAATAATAATAATAATAATAACAATAATAATAATAATAATAATAGAAAATTCCTTGAAAATCCACAACTGATACCCTCCTATCTGATGCGAGGGAAGACACACATACTCCCGAAAGGCGAAAGAACTGTAGACCCTGCAAAGTATAGGCCAGTCACTTGCCTATGCAATCTCTATAAACGATTTACATCATGTACGGTATTGCCCATAAAGTCTACAAGCACTTGGAGTATAATAACATCTTGCCTGAGGAACAGAAGAGATGCGTGAAAATGTCTCAGGGATGCAAAGAACAGCTGGTAATTCATGCCGTGATTATGGAGCAATAATATAAAATGATGCGAAATCTACACATGACCTACATTGATTACAGGAAAGCATTTGATTCACTTCCACACTCCTGGTTGCTCCGAGTCCTCAAGATTTATAAAGTTGATCCAGTGATAATTACAACATTGCAAACAATGATGACATCTTGGGGAACCAATATGTATATACAACAGGGTGGTACTTCGATTGAGTCAAGATTCATTCCAATCAAGAGAGGCTTTTTTCAAGGTGACAGTCTGAGTCCTTTGTGGTTCTGCCTTGCGTTGAACCCGTTATCATCGCTATTGAATGCGACTCTGGCAGAGTAATCCATCATCTCTCCCATTTGATGTACATGGATGACATAGAACTATATGCACCCTCTGAAAAGCATATAGATAATCTGATTGTTATCACAGCTTCCTTTTCTACAGACATCGGTATGTCCTTTGGGTTGGATTAATGTCGTACTCTTACCCTCCGACAGGGAAAGTTGGAAGCCCGACGATTTGTATTCGAAAATCGATGTCTCATTCAGTCCATGAAAGAAACTGAGAGTTACAAATATCTTGGTTTCCAAAAGTCAAAGAGAATTGATCACAAGATCATTAAGGATCAAACAGTAGCGACGTACAATCAACGTCTCAACAAGATTCTGAAATACAAGTTAAATGGAAGGAACATCTTCAAGGCCATCAATACATATGCTATTCCAGTACTGGCTTACACGTTTGGTATAGTAAAATTGACACAGACAGACCTAGAAAATATTGTTATTAAGACGCGCACCACCTGAACGAAACATAGATGTCTACACCCGAAGTCAGCAGTTGAACGACTGACTTTGCCACGCCAGAGAGGTGGACGCGCGCTTACTGATATTTACACCTACATACCAAGCAAGTGAAGAATCTTCAGACCTACTTTTTAAGCAAGACGAACTCTCCCCTGCATCAGGCTGTTATTAAGGTGGATGACAAGTACACGCCATTGGACCTTCTCCATGCCAGGGATGTGCAGCTAATTACGTCAGAAGAGCACATAACCAACAAGCTTCAACAGTGGACTCAGAAAGCACTGAACGGCCGTCATCCGTATGATCTCAGTAAGAATATGTCGACATACTTGCGTCGAACAGCTGGCTGACCCATGCGGATCTATTTCCTGAGACTGAGAGGTTCATGATCGCGATACAAGATCAAGTAGTGGCAACAAAGAACTACCTAAAATACATCATTAAGGCAGACATGCTAGATGACAAATGTAGGAGATGCCATCGCGAATCGGAGACCATCCAGCATATCGCAGGGGGCTGTACAACAATTTCATCTACGTACCACTTGAAGAGGCATGACCAAGTAGCCAGGATAATCCACCTGAACCTGGCAAAGAAGCACTCCTTAAGTAATAATGTTCTGTCTTACTACTAATAAGTTCCTGATGCTGTTCTGGAGAATGATACACACATGCTACACTGGGACAGGTCAGTGATCACAGATAGACCTATATCAGCAAACTGGCCAGACATTATTCTTTTTGATAAAGTGAAGAAGAAAACTCTTCTAATGATATCGCAGTCCCTAACTCACATAATATCCAGCACAGTTATGCTGAGAAAGTGAAAAAATACATGCCTCTAGCAGAAGAGATCCGACAGATGTAGGGACAGAAATTTGTCACTGTATTGCCTATCATAATCTCATCCACCGGGATCATACCAAAGTCACTGAAGGCCAACTTCGATAAATTGGGACTCCACCATAATCTGCATACTAGAATGCAGAAAGTAGTTATTTTAGAGACCTGCTCCATAGTTCGTTCTTTCCTCAACCTACCAGTTTAGAGAACTCCACTCCATCTTGCAACAAATGCCGATGAAATGGTGAATTACCCAACGAAATTGTGAACTTATGAGACATAATAATAATAATAATAAGTCGGGCCCATTCGCTGATAGAATTAAATAAAGCATTGCAATTTTTATCTGGGACCAGATAGGCCACTCTATTATTTTTAAATATAAATAAAATACGGTGTATTATTATTAATAATAATAATAACAACAATAATAATAATGTTACGTGCCACCCCCTAGTGGCACTTTTATTAACTGGATTACGGTGGGTAGAAAGCACAACACAGATTGTTCCTTTAACCCTTAGCTACACGCATCTCTTTCACTAACATTCGTACACGCTAGCGGCATTCCATGCCGCAATATATTTTTTCATTCTTTTTCGTAATTTAGTGACTTGCTAAACGGCTAAAATTGATATGTACCCATGAGAATACATTGAAAAAATCTCATCAGTATGTATGAAATTCTTATTAAAATATATTATTGTGAGGGATGGGATAAGGACATATTTACTAATGTAATAAAAAATTCTCATCAACATTTATTGGACAACGGAGAAAAGATAATAATTTTCGCACTCAAATGAGATATTGAGAATTATTGGATTGAGATTGCCCTTTTTTCAGGCTCATATTACAAGACATTGTACCTGATGCTCAACAAGCTCAAGAAATACACTAGAGTAAAATAAAAACTGTTTATCGGAATCATGTAAGCCTATACACTCAGATTCTTGGCTTGGAAAAGGACACTTTCTGCTAATTTACAGTAGGCCTACGAAATAATATACAGTGCCTAAATACACAAAATAACTCTGCTATAGGACTTAAAAATCGAATAGATCCACTTCATCCAGTGACCCTTCTTGCTCATCAAGTTCTGGGAGCAACCTCTCAATCTCCTGTTGTTGACAGCCATGTCGAGACCTATAAACAGAAGGCAAGCGTGCAGACTATGTGCTGACATCGATAATAATGATAGAAGCATAGAAAGAAACAACAAAGGTAAAATAAGTAAAATACTTACATTATTTCACAACGCCGACTCTAGCCAGTTGTTACACGTTAGCGGTACGGAATGCCGCATTCGCGCCCCTCGCAATTTTGACAACCTGTCTCAGACTAACTGGGAATCAGACAGGCTCCGAACCTACCCCCTCCCCTGCAGCACATGTCGAACAAAGGATATAGCGGGCGATCTCACAGAACTCGTAAGTGTTTACCACGTCAAACAAAATTTAACAAAAAAGCGGCACTCAGTGCCGCTTAGCGTGTATCTAAGGGTTAAAGAAATAATTAACTTTATTGCGGCCAGAAAGATACACCACTCAACAGCAAATACAAGCAATTAGAACCTTACTCCAGTTTCCTCAAGTCTCTTCCTTATGTACACAAACTACAGTTACTTACGATAACCTGCTACACGCTGCTTCGCTGTCCACAAACTGGAAAACAATGTCACTGGATTTCGTAACTCGCATGGCACTTCGCCACAATACCTCTGTCGCTCAGTGAAATCACACTCGCTCAAAACACAGGCAGTCCCCTGCATGCTTCTCACTCCCTCGCTGTCAAGAGAATCAGCTTCACTAGGGGTTTCGCAAGTCACGTCACCACACTTCTGTCGCTCAGGATAAACGCTCGCACTAGCTCGAAAAACACACACCCACACCGCTTGAGAGGTCGCTCTTATATAGCAGGCCGGTGACTCAATAAATGCTTCTAGACCCATCCAGGGTTCACGGCTTCTCGAGGTTTCCATCACTGGCTGTGTCACGAATATTCTGGAGCATCTCTTTGTCCTAGTAGTCCAGTTGCGTAAGGCGTACGCAATACACTGAGGCAGAGCACAGCCCAGCCCGGGGGCAGTTGTGACTCATGCGGTGAGCGATGAAACAAACTCACAGCCGTAACACCACCCCGTTCCTAAAAGGCTGATCGTCCCGATCAATCATTGGTCCGTCTGTGTCCCTCCGTAGGCTGCCAGGCGATCTCGATGCACGATCTTCATCTTCGCCCTCGGGCTCCGCTGGATCCTGTAGACGACATCGTTGATCCGCTTCACGAGTCGGTACGGGCCCCCCCCCCCCCCAGGACTTCTGCAGTTTGGGTGACAGGCCATTCTTCCGTAATGGGTGGAAGAGCCAGACCAGGTCGTCCTCGTGGAATCCGCCGGCATCCGTCCGTTGGTCGTATCGGGTCTTCATTCGGTCGGTCTCGATCCGCAGTTTTCCTCCTCGCGAACGTGTGCACGTCCTCCAGTTGGTCGACCAGTTCTTGACAATACTGGCTTACCGGGACCGGATCATTCCCAGGTCGGCCAAAGGCAAGATCGACAGGTAGACGGAGTTCCCTCCCAAACATGGCCCGGGCCGGTGTGCACCTGGTGGCTTCATGCACGGCGGCGTGGTAGGCCAGGAGAAATAGTGGAAGATGTTTGTCCCAATCCCTCTGGTGCTCGCTGACGACTATTCGGAGATGGTTCTCGATGGTGCGATTGAATCGCTCTACCATCCCGTCGGACTGAGGGTGTAGCGGCGTCGTCCTTGTCTTCCGAATTCCCAGCAGCTGGCATAGGTTCTGGAACACCTGCGACTCGAAGTTCCTCCCTTGGTCGGAGTGCAGCTCCAGGGGTACTCCGTACCGGCTGACGAATTCCTTCACCAGGGTCTCTGCGATCGTCACGGCTTCTTGGTTAGGGAGCGCATACGCCTCCGGCCATTTGGTGAAGTTCTCGCTGACGACCAATATGTAGCGGTTCCCTGCCTCGCTCAACGGGAATGGCCCAGCAACATCGATGGCCACTCTCTCCATGGGGCCGCCCACGTTATAGGTCTTCAGTGGATCCCGTCGTCTTCGTCCTGGGCCCTTGCTGGCTGTGCAATCGTGGCACCTCGCGCAGTGGCTCTCAACGTCTGTTCGGCATCCGATCCAGTAAAACCGCTCTCTCAGCTTCTCCAGGGTCTTCTTTATCCCTAGGTGTCCACCAGATGATCCTCCATGGACTTTCTTCAAGACTTCCTCCGTCATAGCCTTTGGTACGACGACTTGTTCCCGAGAGGTCTTCCCTTCGGTGCTCTCCCAGGTCCGGCAGATGAGGCCATCCCTTACAATCAGCGAGTCCCACTGCGCCCAGTAGGACTTGAACTTTGGACTGCAGTCGCTCACAATGTTCCACCCGGGTTTGGGAACACAGGCCCTCTTCCATTCGGCTATCAGTCCCAGGTCATCATCTTCTGCTTGTGCCCGCGTGAAAGTTTCGCGGCTCCAGCTCCCATGAAGTTCCACGGTAGTCCTTCGTCACTGTATCCCGGTGTTCTCCTCTCTTCTGTTACAGAAGATGCAGTCTTCGGGGCACGGTCTTCGTGACAGGGCGTCGGCGTTAGAATGCAGTGTGCCTTTCCTGTGCTGTATCTCAAAGTTGTACAGTTGAAGCTTCTCTATCCACCGCGCGAGTTGACCCTCGGGCTGTTTGAAGTTCAGGAGCCACCGCAGGGATGCATGGTCGGTCCTGATGAGAAATTCTTGCCCGTACAGGTACATGTGGAAGTGTTCGATGGTCTTCACGATGGCGAGCAGTTCCTTCCTGGTGACGCAGTAGTTCCTCTCTGGCTTTGACAAGGCTTTGCTGAAGTAGGCCACTACTCTCTCCTCGCCGGCCACTATTTGCGACAGGATTCCCCCTATACCAAATTCGCTGGCATCGGTATCGACGATGAACCTTGTTCCAGGTCTGGGGTAGGCCAGAATAGGTACAGTGCAAAGAGCCTGCTTGAGTTGTTCGAAGGCACTGTGACATTCTGCTGTCCACGTGAAGAGTTGGTCCTTCTCAGTCAGTCGATGCAGTGGTTTGGCGATGTCGGCGAATCCTCTCACGAAGAGACGGTAATAAGTGCAGAGTCCCAGGAAGCTTCGTAGTTGGGACTTGTCCTTCGGAACTGGCCACTCCATCACAGCTGCGGTCTTCTCTGGGTCGGTGCGCACCCCTTCCTCGGTGACGATATGCCCAAGGTACTGGACCTGCTTCTGGAAGAGGTTACACTTCTTGGGGCTCAACTTCAGCTGGGCAGCCCATAGCTTCATCAAGATCTCCTTCAGGTTGCTGTAGTGCTCCTCGAAGCTTCTCCCCAGAACGATGACGTCGTCTAGGTAGACCAGGCAGGTCTTCCAGTGTAGTCCCCTCAGAATGGACTCCAGTAGCCTTTCGAAGGTCGCAGGGGCGTTGCACAGACCGAATGGCATGACGGTGAACTGCCAGAGCCCGCTTCCCACAGAGAACGCAGTTTTCCCTCGGTCCTTAGGGTGGACCTCCACCTGCCAGTAGCCACTCTTCAAATCCAAGGTGGAGAACCATATTGACCCTGATATGGTGTCCAGGGTGTCGTCGATCCGGGGAAGAGGGTAGCTGTCCTTCTTCGTGACGTCATTCACCCGCCTGTAATCCACGCAGAACCTGATGGAACCGTCCTTCTTCTTCACTAGCACGACCGGAGAACTCAAAGGACTATGTGATGGCTCGATCACTCCTTGCTCCTTCATCTCTTCTACCATCCGGTCGACTTCGGCTTGCTTGGCGAGCGGGACACGTCGGAATGGGGCCCTAATCGGTGCGCTGTCCCCAACGTCGATTCTGTGCTGGACCAAGCTTGTCCTGCCGAAGTCTTTGCTCCCCATGAAGAAGACATCCTGGAATTCGTGTAGCAGGTCCCGAAGTTGGCGTGAGTGTTCCTCGTCTAAATGGTCCTGGGATCCTTGGTACAGCTTCTGTAGTTCTTCTGGCAGGGCGCGTCTTCTTCGGTTGTCCGTCTGCCGGTGTCCGTCCGTCGTGTCGGTGATGCGGGCAATCCAGGTAACGGGCTCGCAGACTCCTAGGTTGGTGTCCCCGTGAACCGTAATATCGTAGTCGTTCTGGTTGGACAGGCGGACGTACGGGCGAGACGTCGTGTTGATGAGAGTCTTGGCAACTAGCAATCCTTTTGTCTGGATGTCCTCATATTTTGGCTCGATGACAGCCGCCACTCCCTCAGCTGTTCCGTCGACAATTACGGCAGAGCTGACTTCCGTCCTGGCGGGAACGATGACGTCCTCTCTCAGCCTTACTCGTCGTGCGGCGACGGCCTCGTGTGCTGGTTGCAAAGCAAGTTCCTCACCTCCGAAGTGCAGAGTGTTGGTACTCAGATCCAAGATGATGTTGTTCTGGTCCAGGAAGTCCAGTCCGATGATCACTTCATTTGATACGTCAGCCACAAGCACTGGATGCTTTATCGCCCGTCGACCAATGACGAACTCCAGTGATGCTTCGCCATGTACCGGTGCGGTCTCTCCGGTCGCGGTTATTAGCTGGAGGTTCATTTGTGTGGGTTGCACTCTCCACTTCGGGATCACGGTGGGACTGGCGATGGTCCTCGATGCTCCCGTGTCGATTAGCATGGGCCAGCTCTCTCCGTTGACGACTCCGTCGACCATCAGTCTGCTATTATCCCTCCGTAACTGCGTCACACGATCTTGGACTGCCGGGGCTTGACGACTGTCACAAACCAACCTTTGCCCCCCAAGGCTGGCTCATACTTGCTTTCCTGGGCCGCGCGGTTACCCCACGACTGACTGTCCCGACGGAAACCCTTGGCGGTGGCGATCACCGCAGTCCTTGCTCAGGTGGCCTCTCTTATGGCAGATCCAGCAGGTCGGTAGTCCTCTTCCGGGCCACCTCTCCGGATGTCCTTCGGCTACGTTTTTGTTGGTGGTACTGCGACTCTTGAAGAACCGGCCTAGCGCCTCCATCAGTTCATCGGCCAGGGGCTTGGTCTTGTCGGCTTTGGCTGATTCATCGACGTCCACCTGACGCACTCGCGCGCGCATTCTAGATACCTGTTTTGCCGTCTCGAACTCAAATGCGTGGCTCAGCGCATCTGCCAGGGTCTTATTGCGCACGAGTCGCAGCGCCTGTTGAGTGTCCGAGTCCCGTAGCCCGTCGGTAAAGGTCTGCGTCGCAATCTGTTCCAGAAAGTCGGCCGGCGCTGTTGGATAGGCGAGCCTTACGAGGCATGCGATGTCCATCTCGAACTCCTGCAGGGTTTCCGCGTTCTTTTGTACCCGGGTCCGGAGCTGCATTTGGTAGGCCTGCTGAAGATGGCTATCTCCATATCGGGACTCCATATGGGCGATTAGTGAAGCGTAGTCCTGGGATCCAGTCGGGATGGCCTGAAGGACGCTAAGGGCGTCCCCTCACAGCGCAACAATGAGAGCTGTAGCCTTTTCCGTGCTGTTCCAGTTGTTTATGGAACAGGCTGCCTCGAACTGACGTAAGTAGTTGCTCCACGGGACCCTTCCGTCGAAGGTAGGGGGCGTTACTCTGCTATGTCCCGTTCCTGATATTCCCGGTGTAACGGTGGGCGGGCGTTGGCGCAGCTCGGCAACTTCCTTTTGTAAGGCGTTGAATTTCTCCTCCATCCCCATCAGCGGGCGTTGGCGCAGCTCGGCAACCTCCACTTGTAAGGCTTCGAACTTCTTTTCCACTGCCGTGACTTCCTCACGCAGACCCAGTTCTAATTTCTTGAGGTCCTGTGTCAACTTATTCTGACCGTCTTCCATCTTCTTCTGGCCGTCCTCTATCCTCTTCAGGTCCTCCGCTAGCTTCTTCTGGCCGTCTTCTAGTTTGGCAGTTAGGTCCTCGGCTAACTTCTTCTGGCCGTCTTCCATCTTGGCTTCCATGCCACTTAACTTTTCTAGCAATGCTGCAAATTGCGCTTCCATTTTAGGTGTTTGTCTTGTAAAGGGCATGCACTCACAGGAAAATTTAAAAAGAATGACCTGCTCGGGTCTAAAACCAGGACCGTCAGGTGTTGTGCTTGTGTTTGAGTTCGTAATCCGGCTTCTGACACCAGTTGTTACGTGCCACCCCCTAGTGGCACTTTTATTACCTGGATTACGGTGGGTAGAAAGCACAACACAGATTGTTCCTTTAAAGAAATAATTAACTTTATTGCGGCCAGAAAGATACACCACTCAACAGCAAATACAAGCAATTAGAACCTTACTCCAGTTTCCTCAAGTCTCCTCCTTATGTACACAAACTACAGTTACTTACGATAACCTGCTACACGCTGCTTCACTGTCCACAAACTGGGAAACAATGTCACTGGATTTCGTAACTCGCACGGCACTTCACCACAATACCTCTGTCGCTCAGTGAAATCACACTCGCTCAAAACACAGGCAGTCCCCTGTATGCTTCTCACTCCCTCGCTGTCAAGAGAATCAGGTTCACTAGGGGTTTCGCAAGTCACGTCACCACACTTCTGTCGCTCAGGATAAACGCTCGCACTAGCTCGAAAAACACACACCCACACTCCTTGACAGATCGCTCTTATATAGCAGGCCGGTGACTCAATAAATGCTTCTAGACCCATCCAGGGTTCACGGCTTCTCGAGGTTCCCATCACCGGCTGGGTCACGAATATTCTGGAGCATCCCTTTGTCCTAGTAGTCCTGTTGCGTAAGGCGTACGCAATACACTGAGGCAGAGCACAGCCCAGCCCGGGGGCAGTTGTGACTCGTGCGGCGAGCGATGTAACAAACTCACAGCCGTAACAATAATAATAATAATAATAATACCGTAATAATAATAATAATAATGTAAAGTAGAGTCCCCTCACTGATTGAATTGAATCGAGCTTTCAAATTTTAATTTTAATCTAGGATTAGGTACCCTACTATTTTAAATAAAAAGAAAATATACTTGAGTAGCAATACTAATAATAATAATAATGTTATTTATTTATCGTATGGCTTCTAGTGCCGGGAGTGTCCGAGGACATGTTCGGATCGCCTGAGTCAGTAGTTGCTTCCAGCGGATACCCTTAGGGTGAGCTACAAGTTCCGTTCAATTTCAAGTAATTCCAACTTTTGCCACCAGATATCAATGATACCTAGTGATGAACGTTGGATTTTTGATAGAGCGTTCCGACGAAATCTAACCTAACAATTTAGCTTCACACAAGTTTAGTCTCTGGAAGGATCTTTTACATGCCATAAATCTATGACATGGGATCGCCGGTTTTTCTTCCCCTCCAAAGGAAGGCATACTGAAGGATTTTTAACGCTCTTAAAAAATACGACGACTTCGGCCGCGTTTGAACCCGCTATCTTGGGCACAGCAATTCAGCATGCTACCGACTATTTTTAGCCTATTTTCAATTTTGAAAAAATAGGCTTATGAGATCACCTTTTGTCCGTGTGTGTGTGTGTGTGTGTGTGTGTGTGTGTGCGTGTGTGTGTGATTCGTGTGTGTGTCCCCCCCTAATAAAATCGAAACGGCTGGGGCGATTTCAATGAAACTCGGGAAGTTCATAGCACTATTCCCGGCGACCTCGACCGTGCCCTTCAAATTTTGTTACGTCTCTCCAATCCAACATGGCGGCTGTGCGAAATATTTCACTAGCATTCAATATCTCCGAAACTATTACCGATATCGCCCTGAAATTGTGTACGGTGATAAAGGGCACTACTAGAAGTTCACCTATGAGACTTTCAAAAATCTGGTGACTACAAAACCAACATGGCGGCCAAGCGAAGTTGAGATATTTAAATAGACTTTTCTCGCGATTTAACTATCTAAATGTAATGAAACTTGGTACAGCAAATGTTTATACACATTGTAATGCACTAGAGTCTAATTTAGTTCAATTGTTTACATAACCTGAAAATGGCGGCTGTGCGAAATATTTCACTGATATTCTATATCTCCGAAACTATTACAGATATCACCCTGCAATTTTGTACGGTAATAAAGGGTAGTGATACAGGTATACCTATGTATATTTCATAAACCTGTAAAGTACGAAACGAACATGGCGACCAAGCGAATTTAAAATATTTTAATAGAGTTTTCTCGTGATTTAACTCTCTGAGCGCAGTGAAATGTGGTACAGTAATTGATTTTGCTGATTGTAATGCACTGCCATCTAATTTAATTCAATTGCTTACATAACCTCAAGATGGCGGCTGTGCAAAATTTTAAAATTAAGTTTTAATTTCTTGTGTCGTAATCATGCGATCGAAGTGAAAGTTTGAATAATGAACCTAGGCAATAATTGTCCTTGAATGGTACATAACTCTATGGCCTATACACATAACACTCCTAAATGGTGAGCTCCCGAAATATTTAGACGGTTCCCAATATCTATGAATTTTTTACAGCAACCAAACTGAATTTTTTAATGTTCATAGAGACTATGAACATATGTTCACCTATAGGACTTTCAGGTACCTGGTGAGCACAAATCCAACATGGCGGCGACGCGAAGTATAAATATTTAAATGGACGTTTCTCGCGAATTAACTATCCGAGTGCCGTGAAACGTTGCACGTTAAATGCTTATACAAATGTTGATCCACTAGCATCCAATTTATTTCAATGGTTTGCATTATCACAAGATGGCTGCTGTGCGTAATTTTAAAATCTCGTTTTTACTTCTTGTTGTCTAATCATGCGATTGAAGTTTGAATACCACACGTACACAATAATCTTAATGTAATAGTACAAAAATAAAAATCCAACCTGGCGACCAGATATTTAGACGGTTCTCAATATCTATGAATCTGTTACAGTAATTAAACTGAAATTTTGTATGTTGATTGTGGCAGTTAACACAAGTAGGATATATGAAAATAGGCTGTATAGTTCTTCACGGAACTACTTGTTATTAATATTTTTATTATTATTTGTATTATCACCATGTGAGAAAAGAATGAGAAGAGGGGATTTTGCATTCCCACCTGAGTTATCCTAGAAGTGAATTTCCGTAGTTTTCCACTTTTGCTCCAGGCATATGCCGGGATTGTTCCTGGCCACTGCCCCATCCTAGAAAAGATCTCAATCTAGTTACAAATACACACACTAGTACAGTCATGACAATGACACAGGTTATCAGACAGATTCCACACACATACCCAAGCACATGGAACTGATGGCCATGATGTCACAAAGCTCCCAAAATAAATCAGCAACTGCAGAGCGTAATCGTTGGGGTTGTTAATACAGTTCTAGGGACATGGGACATCTTGGTAATCAGCTCCGTGAACTTCCGTTAAAGTTCGTCTATTAACTTGTGTTATTCTGGTGTCTGCTGTGGTGTGTATATTTGCAATTGATTGGAAAGGAGGCGACCGAGACATTAAGTTAGGAGTCATCCCAGCATTTGGCTGGAGTGGAAATTGGAAACCCTGGAAGAAGGAAATGAGCATGGCCCCTTTCAGATTTATCTCACGAGGGTGATAGCACTTCATTCCATCTGCCTGACCAGAATTTAAATTATTTATAGAGTTGGGAATCGAAACCTGAATAATAGGGTCTGAACATGTAGTCTAGCCCGAGAGCACAGCAGGGAGCCATTCTATCACGACTGCGTCCACGAATTATTTTTCCAGAAGTGACAGTTTTATATTTGGATCGAAGCGACTATTGGCAGGATTCCCAAAGCTATTGCCAATTTCAGCAAAATAAAAATTTGTGTGTGACAATCCATTGAATTATAGTCCACAGAAATGCGAAAGTCCTCAGGTGAGAATCAGTTATCACACATGCGACTATCTCACCCTCGACTTGACCTGCCGTTGTGAGCTACAATAATTAGATTTATAACATGAAATCATTAAGGATGATAACCGAATGAAGGCGGTGGCGGCGATCATTTTAAAGGGCGAAGAACGAGCCTATAATGGCAATAATTAAGACACGGGTATGTTTATAATACGAGGGTATGTAAGTTTTATAATTTCCATAGCCTACGAGTGTCTTAATGGCCATTATAGGCGAGTTGCATACGTCTGTTTATGTTCGACGATAATTAATATAACTATTTTATGTTCGAACATAGATGTTCATAAATATCTGTCGAGATTTCGCCAGTTGTATGTACTGATCAGAGAACATGAGAGGCAGAGAATGCTTTGTATTTGACCATGGCCTCCTCGATTACCCTACTATGACACTAGGCCAGGCAGTGAAATTTACATTAGAATGCCGTGGAACTCATCGCATCTAATTATCTAATTGGTCAAACAACTGTTTCTTGAGCTCTGATTGATGGGAGAAACTGTTTAATAATGAAAAGTAGTGTTATAATGAGCCTCATTATAGTACAGTTTTCTGACATATAATAGTCAGGGTCGAACATAAAATATATAATTATAAATGAATTATACCACTACTGGTACTACTAACTACTGTCCACCTATTCGTGTAGCGGCTAGCATTCTGGGCTGTCGCCCCGGAGGACCGGTTTTCAATTCCCGGCTCCGCAAAGAAATTTAATTCTGGTCTGGGGGCTGGAACGGGGTACACTTAGTCACGTGAGGCAAACTTGAGAAGAGTTGGCTTCAATTCCCACCTCAGCCATCCTGAAAGTAGTTTTCCATGGTTTCCCTTTTGTGTCTAGTCCAGGCAAATGTCGGGATAGTTTCCAACTTAAGGCCACGGCCACCCCTCTCACAATCCTCATTTGAATTACAAATACTCGCACACTACTGCAGACACAGATTATATCAGACATACACTCAAATACACGGAGCTAAATGATCCAATGTCCAAACTCTTCAAATGATACAACAACAACAACTACTAACTCGTGACATACATGCATTAGGCCTAGTAGAAGAAATGTTGGACAAAATAAAGGAATGAGGGAAACGAGAGATAGGAAATGCAATGCCCTTACAGTGAGTGTTGAAGACCTTTGAAAGAAGTAGAGATATAAAATGCACATAGGAATGAGGAATAGTAGACGGTTTATCCCCAAAGTCACTGAAATTATGGACTCAGCTCAGAAATCTCTTTACGGATCAAACAAATACCTAATCCACCAGCTGAGACCCTTAGTATGTGTGGCGCTATCACAGGTGCATAAAGTGTGGAGGGGCTACACACACCCTGCCTCTCTTAGAGCCTCTTTTACATCGAGTGATTTTCCACTTCTACCCCGATCCCAATGCCTGTATGTTCCTATACCTAAGTTAAGGCCACGGCCGCATCCTAATAATCAACGAAACAATGTCACTTCTACGTAACAATAATAGATTTCACGGAATAATGAGTAGATAGCGCCACATTAACTAAATGAGGGGCTATAAGAAGCGTATACTGGCCAGTCCGTGACGAGTTGTGAGTGAATACGGACGTTGTACAGGATTTTCCAAATACTTGCTAAGTTTATATACCCTTATAAAACTCGACTGCATTGCAACCTTTGTCTATTAGATTTCTTAACTAACTAACCACGTTATAATAGATCAAAAGTTAAATAGGAACTTTAAATGCAAACAAACGTTAACAATGAAGTGTTGACAACATTCAAAATTGAATTTCGTTAAAATGATAAGTTAATAAATCACAATGTTGACTTACTTAAACAATTTTAATAATAACGAAATATTTATGAAGTGTTTCAAACCAACTGAGCAATAGTATCCGTAAATAACAATGACACGTTACACAAGTTATAAAAATTGTGTAGTTTATTCATTGTAAATGTATTTGTACATAAGGAATTTGTTGACATCGAATATGTAAGGTGCGTTCAAAAAGTAACGAGCCGGAGGCTGGAATGCGCCAACAGGTGACATCGGATAATCGTGGCGTGTGTAACGAGGTGGGTTCCAACCAGAGCGTGGAAGGTCACAGCCCGTCGCTAGAGGGCACGCGTGCACGTCAGGTGACGATACAAAGCGAGCAGTAGCATGCATAAATCGTCCAACGCTGCCAGTCGCATTGCAAACTGTGACATGGAGGCGTTAGCCGAAGAGCAAAGAGGTGTTGTTCGGTTTCTGACAGCGGAAGGAGTGGGGGGAACGGACATTCATCGCCGAATGTCACAAGTGTACGGCGAACACTGCATGTCCCTTGCAAGGATCAAGGCGTGGCACAAGAGCTTCAGGGAAGGACGGGTATCGTTAGCCGATTTGCCCGGTCTGGGGCACCCCCTTGCATTACTGATGACAACGTCCAGCTGGTTGATGCACTCATTACCCAGGACCGCCGAGTGACAGTGAACGGCATAGCCGCCGTGGTCGCTCCACGACAATGCACGACCTCATACGGCCAACACAGTCGCGGCACTCCTGCAGAAATCCATATGGGAGGTTCTTGGCCACCTTCCACACAGTCCAGTCCTCTCCCTGTGATAACGCCAGGTTTGGTACCCTGAAAAGGGCTCAGCAGAACGTGCGGAACTGGTTCATATCGCAGCCCAGGGAATTTTGTGAGACAGCCATTTACCGCCTCGTGTCACAGTGGGACAAGTGCCTCAACAGCCAGGGCCAATACTTCTAACACACATGTACTGGTTTCTGTAATTACGCCTCCGGCTCGTTAATTTTTGAACGCACCTTATAGATTTAGGTATTAGGAAGTCATTTTTGAAAGCCTCGGTCTGTAGCTTGGCGCTCTATGGAAGTGAAACTTGGACTATTGGTGCAGTAGAAAAGGGAAGAATTGAATCGTTTGAAATGTGGTGTTACAGGAGAATGATGAAGACCAGATGGGTAGATAGGGTTACAAACGAAGAGGTATTAAAACGAGTGGGAGAGGAGAGATGTTTCTGGCAACTGCTAATGAAAGGAAGGGATAGGTTGGTAGGACACATACTAAGATACCCAGGAATAGCAAGCTTAGTTTTGGAAGGAAGGTTCGAGGACTAGAACAGCAGAGGTAGACCAAGGTTAGAATATGTTAAACATACTGCCTCCGATGTAGGGTGTGGTAGCTTTATAGAGATGAAAGGATTAGCTCAGGACAGGGAGGCATGGAAAACTGCATCAAACCAGTCAAAAGACTGAAGACTCAAACAACACAACCTTACCTTATCACGTGATGATGATCGCATGATGATCGAAACATGTAATTCTCCCCTACTTCCGTGTTCATAAGTAATTAGAGAAATAAATAATTAATGTATTTCTGTCAGCTTAGGATGTTTAAATATAGTATTTGTACTCTCCACCTAATATAATTGGGCACAATTGATTTGACCGATTGAAAAGTATTCTATAATAGCCTAGCTGAACCCGGCATGCGTTGCAATGCCAATCAAAGCAAGTGTTGGCGTTGTAACTTTGTTTGTTGAAGTGCTTTTGGATTCCCAATATTTTTTCTTTTTCCGTTAACCACCTCTAAACTATTGTAAAATTGATTTACTATCCCCCAAAAAATCATGAGAGCGTGCTCAGCAACTCACCAAAGTTTCAACGCAATGAAATAAATGGTATATGAACACATACGGAACTTAGTTGAAACGATTCGAGCGCCGTTACCCATTTGTTGAATATACTCGTACGCTACGTATTGTAAAATGGATTTACTGAGTCGAAAACCTTCCCTGGCGTGTACACAACAACTCATGAAAGTTTCATCGTAATCAGATGAACGGCATATAAACTCATACGGGACTTTGTTTAAACGATTCGCTCACCGTCACTAATTTGTTGAATCTACTTGTGCGCCACCCATTGAAAAACGGATTTACTTATTCATACACCTTCCCAGGACTATACTCAACTCACCAACGTTTTATCATAATCGGATGAATGGTATATGAAAGCATACGGGACATGGTTGAAACGATTTACGCGCTGTCCTCATTAAGTGAATCTACTCGTGCGCTACCAATTGTAAAATGGATTTACAAATCAGAAATCTTTGCGGGAGTGGAAACAACATTTCTCCAAATTTCATTGCAATCGCATTAATGGTATATGAACGCATACGGGTATTTTTTAAATGATACTCGCGCCGTTACCCATTTGTTGAATCTACTCGTGCGCTACCTATTGTAAAAAGGATTTACTAAGTCAGAAACCTTTCCTGGAGTGTGCACAACAATTCAACCAAAGCTTCATAGCAATCGGATGAATGGTATATGAAGACATACGGGACTTTGTTTAAGCGATTCGCGTGCCGTCGCTCATTTGTTGAATCTACTAGTGCGATTTCTATTGTAATGTGGATGTACTTATCCAGAAACCTTCCCTGAGGTGTACACAACATCTCACTCAAGTTTCATCGCTATCGAAGGAATGGTATATGAACGCATATGGGACTTTGTTGAAACGCTTCGCGCGTCTTGGCTCATTTGATGAATCTACTTGGCGCTACCTATTGTAAAATGGATTTACTAAGCGTGAAACTTTCCCTGGAGTGTACACAACAACTCACCCAAGTTAAGTCGGTATCTGTCGAATGGTATATGAACGCATACGGGACTTTTTTGAAACGCTTCGCGCATCGTCGCTCATTTGTTGAATCTACACGTGCGCTACCTATTATAACATGGATTTACTAAGCCAGTAACCTTGCCTGTAGTGTATATAACCTCTCACCCATTTTCATCGCTATCGGAACCGGGTGAGTTAGCCGTGGTCGTTACGGCATGACTGCTGGCAGTCGCTCACATCCGGGAGGCGAGGAGGTTCGAATCCCCCTCCGGCAACCTTGAAGATGATCTTCTGTGGTTTCCCATCTTCCTTCCAGGCAAATGCCGGGGTTGGACCCTAACTATAGGCCACAGCCGCAACCTTCCAACTCCTCGCCCTTCCATTCCAACTTCCCTCCCCAACGGTACTTGTAGCTCACCCATCGGGTGTCCGTCTCGAAGCAGCTACAAAACTGGCGAGCCGAACATGTCCTCGGACACTCCCGGCACTAAAAGCCATACGCTAAAAAAACCGCTATCGGACGAATGGTATGTGAACGCATACAGGACTTTGTTGAAACGCTTCGCCCGTCGTCGCTCATTAGTTGAATCTACTCGTGCGCTACCTATTGTTAAGTGGATTTACTAAGCCAGAAATCTTCCCTGACGTGTACACAACATCTCACCCAAGTTTCATCGCTATCAGACGAATAGTATATGAACGCATATGGGACTTTGTTGAAACGCTTCGCGCGTCGTCGCTCATTTGTTGAATCTACACGTGCGGTACCTATTATAACATGGATTTACTAAGCCAGTAACCTTGCCTGTAGTGTACATAACGTCTCACCCATTTTCATCGCTATCGGATGAATGGTAGTCTATGTGAACGCATACAGGACTTTGTTGAAACGCTTTGCCCTTCGTCGTTCATTTGTTGAATCTACTCGTGCGCTGCCTGTTGGTAAGTGGATTTACTAAGCCAGAAACCTTCCCTGAAGTGTACAAAACATCTCACCCAAGTTTCATCACAATGGGATGAATGGTATATGAACGCATGTGGGACTTTCTTGAAGCAAACGCACGCCATTTTGTTGAAGCTACTCGCACGCCATCTATTGTAAATTGGATTTACTACGCCTATAACTTTTCCGGGACTGTGCACAATAACTCACCAAAATTTTTTCGCAATCGGATGAATGGTGTATGAACGCATCGCCATTATGCATTTGTTTAAACTACTCGCGCGCTCTCTATTGCAAAATGGATTAACTATGCCTATGAACATCCCGAAAGTGTGTACAATAACTCCCCAAAATTTGATCGCAATCGGATGAATGGTTTATGAACGCATAAAAGACGAACAGACAGACATTCCTTTTAGGTAGATTTCATTAGAAAGCTAACTATTGCAATGGGTCCCATGTTTCGACTTCCGGAAAATTTCGACATATCTTCGCGTTTCACATCCCCCAGACCCCAAAACCACCGTCAGTTCAAAAGTTTATATATAATTTATGTATATATATATATATGTATATATATATGTATATCAGTTTCTTGTGGACACGATAACTGCCGTAATTTTGCACCAATTACTTCGAATTTTTTACCGAAGATGTATACCTATAAAATCTCGGTCGAGTTCGTTACTGGGCTAAATCGGTCGAAGGGGGTGAAAATGGGGGGCTTTTTTCGAAAAAGTGAAATTTCGCTATAACTCTCTTAATACGTGAAATATCGAATCCATTCAAAGTTCATAATATGTGTCGGATAAGTGCCAAAAATTTATGTCAAATAAGTTTTTTGATAGCACCAACCATTGACCAAAGGGGTGGAAAAAAGTGTTTTTTTCGGGAAACATTAATCATATCTCTCTTAGTAGGCACAATATCAAAACCGTACAAAATGGACAATATTCCCCTAATAATTACCTAAAACTTTTGTCTGAAAGAATTTTTGATATGACCCACCATTACGCCATGGGACGAGAAAAATGATTTCGGAATTATAAGAAAATGCTAAGAGCTATCAGTGGTTGCCATGGCAACACTACTAAATTGATGAGGCATGGGCCATCAGACGTTGCCATGACAACGCACTTGCACGAGATCAGATTCAGTATTTCCATCTGACTAAGTGGTTGGTTGATTGGTTCTAAAGGTTAGGGGCTGCGACAACGCGGTCATGTAGCCCCGTGTACTTTGGGTGTGTGTAGAATCTGTCTGATAACCGGTGTTAATTGTGATGACTGTATTAGTGTGTGTTATCTGTTTGTTAATTTAAGTACTGCAACTAACAATTTTTCAGATAGTTCCTACTTTTGCCGCCAAGCTCCACTGTCAACGACTACGAGGCCAAGTTCAGAACTGAGCTACTAGACGCCACCGCAGTCGGCTCTTGGCAACGAACATAGAAACCTAAGAGCGTTGCATACATTCTTAACCTATCCAATTTAGCTTCACACAGGTGCAATTAGTGGAAGGATCTTTAACATGCCATAAATCTATGACATGGGACCGCCGGCTTTACTTCCCCTCCGAAGGAAGGCATACTGAGGGATATTTAACGCTCTTAAAAAATCCGACGGCTTCGGCCGGGTTTGAACCCGGTATCTTGGGCATAGAAGCTCAGCATGCTACCGACTACACCACCGAAGCCGCCTGACAAAGTGGGAAGCGGCTTCGGTGACGTAACTGGTAGCATGCTGAATGTCTATGCCCAATGTCGCGGTTTCAAAGCCGGCCGAAGTCGTCGGATTTTCTAAGAGCACTAGAATCCCTCAGTATGCTTTCCTTTGGAGGGGAAGTTCCAACGTTCGTTGCGAGTTGCTGGTTGGGGTGGCATCTAGTAGCCAAGTTCTCAGCTAGGTGTCGTTGACGATAGTACCTGGTAGCAACATTCGGAACTACTGCTTGAAATTGGCCGTCTGTAGTACTTACATGAATTAAGACTAATACAGCCATTACAATTCACACCGTGTATCAGACAGATTCTACAATCACCCAAAGTACACGGGGTTAGATGACTGCGTTGTCGCAGCCCCTAAACTGAGGAACACACCAGAGGTAGATTTCATTAGAAAGCTAACTATTGCAATGGGTACCATGTTTCGACTTCCGGAAAATTTCGACATATCTTCGCGTTTCACATCCCCCAGACCCCAAAACCACCGTCAGTTCAAAAGTTATATATAATTTATGTATGTATATGTATATATGTATATCAGTTTATTGTGGACACGATAACTGCCGTAATTTTGCACCATCACTTTGAATTTTTTACCGAATATGTATACCTATAACATCTCGGTCGAGTTCGTTACTGGGCTAAATCGGTCGAAGGGGGTGAAAATGGGGGGCTTTTTTTTCGAAAAAGTGAAATATTGCTATAACTCTCTTAATATGTGAAATATCAAATCCGTTCAACATTCATACTATGTGTCGGATAAAGCCCAAATATGTATGTTTGACGAGTTTTTTTATAGCACCAACCATTGACCAAAGGGGTGGGAAAAAGTGGGTTTTTCGGGGAACATTAATCATATCTCTCTTAATAGGCACAATATCAAAACCGTACAAAATGGACAATATTCCCATAATAATTACCTAAAACTTTTGTCTGAAAGAATTTTTGATATAACCCACCATTATGCCAAGGGATGAGAAAAATAATTTCGGAATTATAAGAAAATGCCAAGACCTATCAGTGGTTGCCCTGGCAACACTACTAAATTGATGAGGGATGAGCCATCAGACGTTGCCAAGATAACGCACTTGCACGAGATCAGATTCAGATTTCCATCTAAGTGTGAAGCGGCTTCGATGACGTAACTGGTAGCATGCTGAATGTCTATGCCCAAGGTCGCGAGTTCAAAGCCGGCCGAAGTCGTCGGATTTTCTAAGAGCGCTAAAAATCCCTCAGTATGCTTTCCTTTGGAGGGGAAGTTCCAACGTTCGTTGCTAGTTGCTCGTTGCGGTGGCATCTAGTAGCCAAGTTCACAGCTAGGTGTCGTTGACGGTAGTACCTGGTAGCAACATTAGTAACTACTGCTTGAAATTGACCGTCTGCAGTCCTTACCTGAATTACAGACTAATACAGCCATCCCAAAGTACACGGGGTAACATGACCGCGTTGTCGCAGCCCCTAAACTGAGGAACCAACCAAAATCTCTGCGGTAGATATAATTTTGCGTGAAGAAGTAACAGACCGTTACATAGTTACACATCAGTGTCGAAACCTTGCATAAGGATAGTGTGACCACAAGTATAAAAATGGACCCCAAATGACAAGAAGGTTACTGTTCCCATAAGACAATAAAATGTTTAAAATAAGCATATAATGAAAAACAAAGTTAATTAAGCTCCAATTATAAAATACCTTCTCGCATTAAATGAGGTCTGATCCTTCTACGAAAATCTGCATATTCTGCCTATTTTCGCCTATCCCCAAGTTTGTCCGGTGAAATCTACCTCCGCCTTCCGGCGTGCCGAGAGGACTTTTTTATATACGGTATATATAAGATAAGATTACTAGGCAACACTGAAAAATTGCTTCTAATACATCACTAATCAGACAAATTCCACACACGGACACACACCCAACTACATGGAGTTGATGACGACAATGTAGCAAAAGAGGGTACCCATCGAAGAGAAGGGAAAACTGGGGGTATCAGGAAAGAAAAGGCAAGGACCAATTAAGGCGAGAAAATGAAAAGCACGCTAGGTCTCAGATAATCTAATGCCATCTAGGGTTAGAAGAGGACAAGAGTTGACCAAGGGTAGTGGTCAGGAAAGATGAAATCGATGAACCCGTCATAAGTTAGTGAAAGCAATGCCAAACACTGCTGCGGTGTCCACGAGTCACATGTGGCCCCTAGCAAGTCTGCTTGGAATGGTTGTTGTTGTTGTTGTTGTTAATCAATTATTTTTAACGGCCACTGTGGCCGCTAGCAGTACCTCACTGGCATTGAGAGAGCGTGGGTTTGTATCCCATTTCGGCCATCCTGAAAATGTTTTTTGTGGTTTCCCATTTTCACCACCGGGACGGTTCCTTTCAGCAGGTCCACGGCCGATTTCCTTCCAAAATCCCTTCCCTGACGCGTCCTGAAAATAAAATAAATGGCAATTGTCTGTATTATAACAATTATTAATAATTCATTTTGAGATCAACAGGCCCGTGTAGTTGGGTGTGTGTAGAATTTGTCTGATAACCTGTATTTATGTTATGACTGTAGTAGTGAGTGTAACAGTATCAGGATTAGGATAGGGGTAGTTGGGCCACCAGTTGAAATCGGGCATTCATCGGGAGTGAGTGTGGAAATACCCATGGAAAAAAAGATACGAACCTTACAGTAGTCGCATATGAAGTGTAATATCTGACGTGTTATCCTACACGTATACTACACAGCTTGGACATTCTTAAGATGTTAATTTACGCTCCGTTTTCATACTGGTACTATGATGAATGTATAGATTGAATTAGAGATATGCTACTGTCACACTTGTGGTCAAGCTGTTAGTCTCTCACCAAGATAGACCGCGTTCGATTCCCGGTCAATACATGTGAGATTTTCGAATTGAAATGCCATGTCCTGTGGTTCGCATTCCACGTAAATGGGAGGTACCGTGGATCATGATCGTGAGATTAACGGTCACACAAAACCACAAGCTTCCTTCCTTCCTTTTTCATGAATAATTCATAATAACAAAGTGACACACAACGTCGACTGTGCTCTGAAATACTGTGTGCACACTCCTCAGTAACTATAACATTCATTATTCTCAAGGCTCTCATACAATTCGTCGTAAACAATCAAAACATGGCTTCCTACAATCATGAAATGACCTAGTCTCACAAATGATGAAAATACAGCTTTTATTCCACTCATATAACAACATTCTGTTATGCATTTAATATTTGATTACTCACCCACAGTTTGACAATAATGCCGCTTACTTAAACGTCATTTGTCGTCTTTATCCTACCCCATGTGATATTCAACCTTGAACGTGAAGCTTCATAAACTGCTCAATGACAAATGAAAGTCGGTGAAACATTTGCCACTGAGCTCGTCAAACCAGTGCCTGCTAAATGCACTGCCTACTGTATTGCCATAACATTCTCGCCCTACAGAGCAAACACTGCCTTGTTTCCAATACACACATTTTCAATTGTTCAAAAATCACGCTGCCTTTGCATGGTACCACTGCCAGCTAGTACACTTCCGTTTGATCGATCGAGCGGGCAGTGCATACTTCCGTTATCCACCACTGCCAGCTAGTACACCTCCGTTTGATCGATCGAGTGGGCAGTGCATACTTCCGTTGTCCACCACTGCCAGCTAGTACACTTCCGTTTGATCGCTCGAGCGGGCAGTGCATACTTCCGTTGTTCACCACTGCCAGCTAGTACACTTCCGTTTGATCGATCGAGTGGACAGTGCATACTTCCGTTGTCCACCACTGCCAACTAGTACACTTCCGTTTGATCGATCGAGCGGGCAGTGCATACTTCCGTTTGATCCACCACTGCCAGCTCGATCGTTCCGATCCACTTCCGACCCAATTTTCAAAATCACTCCCACAAAATTATCCAGTAACCGAGCGGAAAGATGTTACACATCAAAAAACACATCCAGCTGTCAGCACCTGGAATCCAACGTACAATCTCCTGATTTGCTGCAGCTGTCTGCGCGGTCATGCTGCATGATTTAGCGAACATGGTTGCGCCGCGGGTTGCGTGGAACGGCGAGCACAATCCTCTGTCACCAGCAGTGCAGAGCGTTGCGAGTTTTCAGGTCAATGAGTTAGCAACTATTTGTTACACCTGTGAGTACGTAAAGCTAGAAATTCATTAATATTAAATAACTCAATGAATAATGGCGTGTAGATTCCGGGGAGGCCTGGTGTAGTTAGTTAACGCCCGAGGCCAACGTGCATGCCGTGATGTGGACAACATGGTGATGAAAACATTAGAACCACCCTGTCACTGACGCAGATAGATTAAACCAGAGGTGGTCAGCTGTGCACCCGTTTACACTGGCCCAGTGCAGCTGGGCAGGCGTGACGTAAGGTAGTCGCCTTACCAGCATGCATACGTCACAGAGTAGCGAGACGAAGCGAGAGAACGTGCCCAGTCTCATCGGGCAGGAATTGTAAGTGTATCATACCGGGATTTGATTTATTTGATTTATTTTCACTGCTACACTTAGAGCTTAAGAGCTTCTATACAGTAGCGCCCTACATAAAATAAGGTTAGGGCTTATAAAAATAAAACATTTCACCTACATTCACATATAAATAATCATAGTCTAACAATTATAGTAACAACAAGATGTTCAGTAAAGAACATATAGCCTACTTTCTCCTAAATGCATGGGTATTGTTATAACACTTTGTCCTTTTCAAGGAGTATGATTGAATGTTGGTTGTAGTAGCTTGTTTAAATACAACGTGCTATAGGGATATTAAACATGAATATGAGGTGCCCTTTGCTAGTGCTACCTCTGTACCAAATTTCGATCAATTCGGTTTCACCGTGTTTGAATTGATAGGGGGAATCGATTTGCACACATACCTGGCCACCATCTGCAAACTATTGGGCTGATGTTCTTGCAGTTTGGTCAGAATATGTTTCCCACATAAAGATATGGTGTTGCAAAATTTGGTAGAGACTAGATTATTAGGTTGGTCGTAATTACATTTTAGCTTTTAACATTTGGGTGGCCGCGATTACGTTTCCGTCAAGATAGCGGTGATATAAAACATGACACTGAGATGCCCTTTGCTAGTGCTACCTCTGTACCAAATTTCGTTCATTCGGTTCAACCGTGTTCGAATTAATAGGGGGAATCAATTTTGACATAAAGATGGCCGCCATCCGCAAACTATTAGGCTAATGACCTATTAGATTGGTCAAAGGATGCTCCCTCCATAAAGGTATGTTGTTGCAAAGTTTGGTAGAGATCAGATGGTTATGTTAGTCGTAATTTGATTTAAGCTTTAAACATTTGTGTGGCCGCCATTACGTTTCTGTCAATATGGCGGCGATATTAATCATGACACTGAGATGCCCTGTGCTAGTGCTATCTCTGTACCAAATTTCGTTCCATTTGGTTTCACCGTGTTTGAATTAATAGGGGGAATCGATTCTGACACAAAGATGGCCGCCATCCGCAAACTATTAGGCGAATGACCTATTAGATTGGTCAAAGGATGCTCCCTCTATAAAGGTATGTAGTTGCAAAATTTGGTAGAGATCGGATGATTAGGTTAATCGTAATTTGATTTAAGCTTTGAACATTCGTGTGACCGCCATTACGTTTCAGTCAAGATGGCGGCGATATAAAACATGACACTGAGGTTCCCTTTGCTAGTGCTACCTCTGTACCAAATTTCGTTCCATTCGGTTCCACCGTGATCGAATTAATAGGGGGAATCAATTTTGACATAAAGATGGCCGCCAACCGCAAACTATAAGGCGAATGACCTATTAGATTGGTCAAAGGATGCTCCCTCTATAAAGGTATGTAGTTGCAAAATTTGGTAGCGATCGGATGATTAGGTTAATCGTAATTTGATTTAAGCTTTGAACATTCGTGTGGCCGCCATTACGTTTCAGTCAAGATGGCGGCGATATAAAACATGACACTGAGGTGCCCTTTGCTAGTGCTACCTCTGAACCAAATTTCGTTCCATTCGGTTCCACCGTGTTCGAATTAATAGGGGGAATCAATTTTGACATAAAGGTGGCCGCCATCCGCAAACTATTAGGCTAATAACCTATTAGATTAGTCAAAGGATGCTCTCTCCATAAAGGTATGTTGTTGCAAAGTTTGGTAGAGATCGGATGGTTATGTTAGTCGTAATTTAACTTAAGCTATGAACATTTGTGTGGCCGCCATTACGTTTATGTCAATATGGCGGCGATATAAAACATGACACTGAGATGCCCTTTGCTAGTGCTACCTCTGTACTAAATTTCGTTCCATTCGGTTTCACCGTGTTCGAATTGATAGGGGGGACAGACATTCAGAGTACACACACTCACACACACACAGACACACACACACACACACAGACTCACACACACACACACATACACACACACACACACAGACTCACACACACACATACACACACACAGACAGACACACTTTTTTCGCCCTGTGTTGATCTCATAAGTCTACTTTCATTTTTTGCAAAAATCGAAAGTAGGCTAAAAATATAGTAACAATACAATAATAATAATATTACTAATGATAATGGAAAAATTATATACAAAAGAGTGAGAGTGCATACAGACTATCAGCCAGAAAAACAAACACCATATACTGTACAAGAAGAGCTATTGAAGTAGACAGGTTGTCAGCTATTGTCCTTGTGTTATAATTGAACTTTAAAAAAGTATTTTAACATAATACAGTAATCAAATGTGAGAGGTATACTGCTCCAAGAAGCGGGATGAAAGATGTCTTTTGAAAGCTGCAGTGCTTGCTATGTTGACGAACTTATATAAATCGAAGGTGTTGAAGAGGCGTGAGGCGGTGCAAACAAAAGATTTATTGAACTTCATGGTTCGGTGTATAGGAATCTGGAGTGTTAATTTTGTGTATCTATTTTCTCGATTATGAACAGAATGCATTGGTGTAAAGGCATTG
Source organism: Meconema thalassinum (assembly GCA_946902985.2). NCBI lineage: Eukaryota > Metazoa > Arthropoda > Insecta > Orthoptera > Tettigoniidae > Meconema > Meconema thalassinum. The sequence continues at coordinate 347,634,186 of OX336394.1, forward strand.
TAGAGATATAACGGGGTCTTGGTATGTAATATTTTATGTGTCAGAATGGCAACTGATTACTGCCTGCGCTCGTGGAGTTTCAGCCATTTCAGCTGCACGTAGTAAGGTGTGATATGTTCATCTCGCCTTACATCCAGAATGTACCGAACACATGCATTCTGGACTCTTGGTAATTTGATGTTCTGTGTTTCTGGTAAATCATTGTATACAGCAGAGCCATAATCAATGACTGGAAAGATGAGAGTATGGACGAAGAGCTTACGTATGTTAGGTGGGGTGTAAGAAACAGTTCTTTTCAGGAGATGCATAGTTGATACAACCTTCCTTACCACATTAGACGTATTCTCTGCCCACGACAGTGTTCTATCAAATATCACTCCGAGATTATTGGCTGTGTTTCTATATTTAATATTATTATCTAGTATCTTGATGGGTGGTAGTGAATTAAAATCTACTGAATTCAGAAGTTTTGTATATCCAATGGATATAAGTTGGGTTTTAGATATGTTCAAGTTAAGATTATGATTTTGGGCCCATTCACAAAGCCTGTCAATGTCTTCATTAAACAGATTTATACGATCACATGCAGTGCTAGGCGGGAGGTGAAAATAGGCTTGGAGGTCATCAGCGTATATATGAACAGAACTATTTCGGAATTCATTAGAAACATCGTTTATATATAGCGAGAAGCATAGTGGACCTAAGACAGATCCCTGAGGTACTCCACTTTCTACCGATTTCCAGTCTGAGGAGGAGCCATCCGCGAGGACCACTCTCTGTGTACGCATGGAAAGGTAGGATTTGAACCAGGAAAGAGCACTCTGAGAGAAGCCAAAAGATTTCAGCTTTGCAAGAAGTATATTGTGGTTCACACAGTCAAAAGCCTTACTGAAATCGAAAAGACATAGGATTGTAAGCTGACGCTTGTCCATAGCTGAGCGTATATCATCGCTGACCTTTAACAATGCAGTGGTGGTACTATGACCCTTTTTAAACCCAGATTGGTAAGGATTGAAGAAATTAAATTTAGTTAGGTATTCTCATACTTGTTCATGAACTATTTTCTCAAGCGCTTTACTAAGGGCACAAAGGATATTTATTGGTCTAAAGTCACTACAGCTAGTGGGGTTTTTATTTTTTGGCACTGGACATATGTTAGCACACTTCCAAAGAGACGGGTATACTCCACTTTGTAGAGAGAAATTAAATAGATGGATAATTGGGGGTAGAAATACTTCAAGACAGTTAGAAATAAGAGAAATTGGGATGTTATCAGGGCCTCTTGCTTTTGTACGAATTGATTTGATGGCTTTCACAATCTGGTGTGGGTAAACATACATAAAGAAAACAAGATGTTCAGCAAAGAACATATAGCCTACTTTCTCCTAAATGTATGGGTATCTTTATGACTCTTTGTCCTCATCCCTAAAACAATCACCCCAACCACAATGTATTGTTTGTTTTCTTTTATATTGATAATAAGCCAGTAAGTGTCAAGATCAATATTATATACTTTATGATGATTGAATAACAAAACTACTAACTTATTGTAATGCATTCACGTCCGTTAATCTCTATATTAAGCCAGCCTGCAAAATTAAGAATCTTCCGCCCCAATCACAGTAGGTGGTGCTGCGACCTATCAGTGAATTAATCTTTATCTTGTACGCCTATGCACTGCCATCGTAATGTACTACGATGGCAGTGTTCTATGGGTGTTGAATGAGTAGGCAGTTTAAAGTAGCCAAGAGGGAGGCGATCCAGCTGGCAGTGTTTAAAGGTATTCGGAGCGCGATCGTGGCTAATAGTTGAACTACCAGTATTACAAAATTGCCATACTTCAGGAGGCCAGCTCAGGCATTTACACAGCGTTATGTTTGGAACAATATTACCCACATAACCCACAAGAGGACAGCACCGTACAGAGGCATTAAGAAGGCTGTGGTTAATGACAACGTGTATCTAGTTCTTCTATTCTCCTTTTTCTAATGTCTTCTGTTTATGTGCGATGCTGGGACTGTGATTTTATTAATATACGAGTGTATACTTTATCCTCTCCTTTGAGCTAAATGACATTTTATTCAGTATCTGTGGAAAAAGCTCGTGCACATCATTTGTAAAAGAATTCAAGAAAAAAAAACCTAACTGTAGCAGTACTCGATCCCCAGTCAACTGCGTGTCAGACTAACATGCTAGCCCAGAGCTAACCGTATCCATGACGTCTGGTGTTCTTAACTGACATATTAGATACAAACTGTTGGCAAATAATGACTTTAAATGAACGATTTCTTCACTGCAGTACATCTTCATTAAAGATCATTTCATACAAAGTTTATATTATTGTATCAGTACGGTATATCACATACAACATACTAAAACTACTGAAATATAAGACAGGCACATGAGGACAGCTGCCATCTTGTCGTGTGACACAAACGGCTCAGGTCTTTTAAGCCACTCATACTGTATAATATTATAATATTAAATTATAATAAATAACGGAACACGACCTTCAGGATAGCTTAAACCCCCCTAGGCTCGATAATCGGAATTGGTGGGTCTTAAGCTATTTATTAAAATGGTTGCATAATTCACACGGCCGCCATCCTGAAATGGCATGGCCGATGACCTTGAATTTTGGGTGAAAGACGCGTCCTGTATAAAGGTATGTTGTCACCAAATTTGGTAGAGATCGGATGATTAGTTTAGCCGTAATTTGATTTTACGTTTTGAACATTTGAGTGGCCGCCATTCTGTTTTCGTAAAGATGGCGGCGATATAAAGTATGACACTGAGGTGTCCTTTACTAGTGCTACCTCTGTACCAAATTTCGTTCAATTCGGTTTCACCGTGTTCGAATTGATAGGGGGGGGACAGACATTCAGAGTACACACACTCACACACACACAGACACACACACACACAGACTCACACACACACATACACACACACACACAGACTCACACACACACATACACACACACAGACAGACACACTTTTTTCGCCCTGTGTTGATCTCATAAGTCTACTTTCATTTTTTGCAAAAATCGAAAGTAGGCTAAAAATTCATGGGCAGGGGGAGGGATGGATGTGTATTTCGTGACGGTCTCTGATACTCTTAATACATCACCAATTGAGGCAGCAATTAAGTAATGTTCATTTAATTGTGATGCAGAGACAGGCATCTCAACATCAGTGACTGAACTGGCACCAACTCCCAATGATTTTGCAGCACGCCATCTGGCGGAGGTGGTTTTACAGTCACTGAAGAGGTTGTACATATATTTCACTTTTGTGTTTCTGATTGTTTGTTTTGTCTTATTACGCAGAATTCTGTACTCTTCATACTCAATGGTAAGTTTAGATTTAATAAATGTTCTACGTGCTTTATCACGTTTCTTTAAAAGCGTTTTGATTTCTTTACTGATCCACGGAGCAGAGTTATGTTTTATATCCACTTTCTTTTGCGGTGCATGCATATCATATAGTTCATTTACACAATCATTAAATAGAGTCACTTTCTCATCTATGTCAGTGGATTGGTAGAAATTCTGCCAAGGGAGTAATTCTGCATCCGTTTTAAAATCATTTAAATTAAATTTACTGAAGTCACGTACAAAGATTGATTTTGGTCGAAGTTTCGGGGTAGATAGAGAAAACATTGCGTACAGAAGATCATGGGCTGAGAATCCAGCAGCTGGTTCTTGTCCGTAGTCAACAACGAGGCCATTACAGTTTGAAGAGATAATATCGAGAGAGCTGTCGCAAGTAGATGTGTGAAATGTAGTATCGAATGGTAAACATTCAACATTACAGGAACAGAGCACATCACATACCTGTTCAGTTTCAAAAGCTCCACTACCAAACCAAGCATTAACGTCCCCAACAATAAAAACATATTTATAATCAAGAATGAACCTGTACATGTCATTCAGAAAAATATCTAGGTAGCCAGCTTTCGGTGGACGGTACACACAAGCAAAGAGAATTTTAGTTTCGGTAAGAGAGATGTCAAGTATAATGTATTCAGGCCTCTTATTATATTCACCAGGAGACTGACTTAGCACGCTATACTTTATGTTATCCCTAAGGTAAACTGCAACACCACCTCCACCGACGGTTAATCTGTCATTTCTAATGACTTTATAGCCAGTGAGAGAGACAGCAGCATCTGGAATTGAGGGCTTGCAAAAGGACTCACTTACTGCAAATATGTCAAAAGACGAACCACCAAAGACGTGACAAAATTCAGAATAGTGAGAGGAGTCAACTAATGATTGAGCATTGATATGAGCAATTTTTAGGCAGTTGGTGTTTTTCAGGCTGATAGCGGAAAGTATGTCTGGAAGGAGGGGAGTGGAATTCAGCTATATGCCTACTAACTACAGACACAGAGTTTCCAGATTTATTAAATATTAAAAGATGGTCCTAAAAAGAAATGTTGCATAATTATTTAAATATGTGAATTAAATTAAAAATAAAATTTTAAAAACTAAAAGGAGGAAAAAGAGTGAGTAATATGAGTACGCTAGTTATCTTCATTGTACCTGGAACTTAGCAGGGGGTGAGCTTTTTAAGCTCGGCTGCGTTTCTCACACGGTGTTTAATGTCACCGCGCAGTACAATTAACGTACCATCTGACGTCCACACTTGCTTCTCCTTGAAGATGGAGACCACTTGCTTCAGTAGATGGTGTCTGGTGGAGGTGAGATCCTCTCGAATTGTCACCTTGGTTCCACGCAACGCCCTCTTTGCGCGAAAAATCGCCGACCGTTTCCCATACGAAACAAACTTGCACAGGATAGCTCTAGGCTTTCCACCCCCCGGGGCTCCGACCCTATGCGAACGGTCAATGTCATCCACGGTCAACGGGACGTTCAGCTTCGCAGCAACATTGAGCACTAATTGGTCTGTACTTTCACTTCTCTCTTCAGGCACACCAAAGATTCTTAGATTGTTCCTCCTTAAATATTGTTCTGTTTCCTCAATTTTGTTGTGAAGTGAGGACTTCAGTTCAAGAATTTCATTTTCGCGAGCTTTGAGTTCATGTTTTAATTCTGCAATCAGCTCATTTCTGAAAGCCAGTGATTCCCTTAGTTCCTCGCATACCTTTTGAACGAGAACTGTCACAAGGGGCTGAAGGAAGTCATTGTTTTGAAATAAGTTCTTTACGATACCTTACACCAAGTGGCCGATGTTATCATGTGATAAGATGTCATTAGCTGCTTTGTCAGAGGGGCTGTGTGTAGTACCGTTGGTCGCTAAGGGAGAGCGCTGGCTGCTAATTCCCTGTTGAGGGGATGAGACCTCACCGGAAACAGCTGACGAGCTAGCTGCGCGCTTGGCTGTAATCTTTCCTTGTACACTGACATTTGAAAAGCGAGTTGCGTTTCTTTTGTCTTTGTTTCCCGCCATGACTAACCTCAAAGTGACGATTTACAAATTCCAATATGACTATAAATATCGTACTACACTCACGCTCACTTCACTAACACTTTCACAGATCACCTTCACTTCAGTGATCCAATAGCACCTCACAAGACCGTCGTAATACTTATTTGACACCTTCTATATGAAAAAAATTCTGGACTGATGCTCCGAGCGTTAAGCCACCATGGAAGAAGAGATAGAGATTCAGGGGCGGTAGGTTCAATCTAATACTGTTTTGTTATTGGCAATGTAATTACATTACATTACAAAAATGCAGGCATTCATGTGTACATTATGATGTATATGTCCTATGTTTTGCTGTAAGCGAGGGAATGTCTGGACAAATACTACTACTGGTGTGCAGTCGAAGAACGGCCCTCAGATGGCTGTCATTTGTGATCGATGTCTCGATATCTAATGCCTTAAAGCGAAGAAAAGTTGTTCACATAAATATGTAGAACCAAGCATGCACATTATAGCAGCCGTTTTCGCATATTATATGTTCTTAGCTATCACAGAATGACCACATTCAAAACATTTGGCACGTTTTCCAATTGGCACAAAAACCCCACTCTCCTTCCCATTGGGATTCACGCTATTTGCACTAGAACTTGGTCTCTTCTCAGCTGACTCCATATTCGTAGCACCAACTGCCACTGCAGTGAGACAACCGCTGCCAATACTGAACGCAGCTACTCTGCCCGCTCACCGTCCGTGTACGGAGCGGGCGCCTACTTGGCGAAATGCCCGTTTTGAAAAAGCCTGGATTAAACGTTGAAGATTAAAATTCCAACGGTCCACTCGAGAATTAAACCCATGCCCCTTCGGGTCAAATCAAGTATGCTAACCATTTAATTACGGTGACGAACAGTATATCAGTTAAGAGCCGTTGATAAATAACAGGGAAATATTATCATTGTTAAATCATGGAACTAGGTTAGCAGTTGTCATCCATTAACAGAGTCATCATCAGCATCATCATCATCAGGTTACAGTTCCAGTTTCCCAGGTACTGTTGATAAGCCTCCTCCATTCCGTTCAGCTCATAAACACTTTGCTCTCCATGATGTCTTCAAGTGTTCTTCCCAAGAGTGTGATGTCCATATTAAAAATGTCCATCCATCGGATTCTAGGTCGTCCCACCGGTCGCCTTAGTTCCACCTCCTTTTCCAAGTTTACTCGAGCTATTATTGACGGATCCATCCTCTCTACATGTCCAAACCACCGTAGTCTAGATGTTCTAATCCTGTGTACAACTGATGTCGTGATCCCGGTCTCTCTCCTTACCTTCTCGTTTCTTATCTTGTCCAATTTGGTCCTTTGGATGGTGGACCTAAGGAACTTCATCTCCGATGTCTGTATTCTTGACATGTCTCTTGCAGTGAGGGTTTCAAGTAACTCTTGAAGAGTGTCAACTTTACCTTTCTTGGAACTTTCGTATCCCATAGTAGCGTCCCCACTTGCTGGTGGAAATGAGAACTCTTCTGTATTCTATTGGTGACTTCGTTGTTAGCCAGGGCATCTTTAGAGACTACAATACCTAGGCAGGTGAATCTATCCTCACATCCTAGTTTAATTGTACCCGATATATTTCTCCCGGTCACAGCCAATGCCACTGTCTTATTCAAACTAATCTTGAGATTATTATTATTATTATTATTATTATTATTTATTTACCAAAATTGTGCCTACAATTTATGGACGGCAGATAGAGAAAGGACAAGCCCCACATACACAGCAGTGTCTCCATCTCCGTTCATTAAATCTATACATATCTGATATGTTACATATATACAATTTACAACTTTACATTGCTATATACACATAATCTGCTGAACACGACGTCTATATCATACAATTAATAAATAAAATGGAAGATACAGGCACGCACACACACACATATACACGCTCACGCACGCACACATGCATACATACCTACACGCACGCACACACTCCCACTCACTCACAAAGTTACATTATATAAATTCAATTTACATGGGGTTTTAGTCCCTTTAGAGCCTTCACTTTGCGGCAAAATTGTCGTGGAGGAAGGTCTTTTATTGCATGAGGCAGGTCATTCCAAAGTCGGGCAGAGCGATTGTAGAACCCAGATTGATAATCTGTTGTCCTAGCGAATGGAGGAACGAGGGTGACACCCTGTGCTCTACGGACTGAGCGATATGACAGTTGAAGGCGGTGAAATGGGGACAGTTTAATGGTGCCAGCTAGAGATTTTCGGAGAAAGGTGAGATCTATTTGGCTACATATGTCATTGATTGATGTTAGTTGGTTTGTCAAAACTTTGTTTCCCTGTTTGTAAATGAGTCGCTCTGCTCGACGTTGGACTTTCCTCATGTTTTCCTCGGTAGTGGGATGCCAGGCAGGAAGTCCATACAGAAGAATGGGCCGTATAGTGGAGAGATACACCGCTCGGAGTGCACGGCTTCTGAATCCCAGAAGATTGCGTCTTGCAAATCCTAGAATTCTAAAAGCCTTACACCTAGATTCCTCAACGTGTACATTCCACTTCAAATTGCTGGAAATGTGTATTCCCAGCATTCGCAGTGAATTGCACTTGGGAAGAATTTTGCCGCTCAGTGAAAGGCTATGTTCAACAGGCTGTCTGGCCCTACTTAGCCGAATATATTTACACTTGTTTACATTCAAGGTCATCTTATTTACATCACACCACAGTGCCACACTGTCCAGATCTTCCTGTAGTGCTCTGACGTCATCATTATTCTTTATGGCTCTGTAAATTATAGAATCGTCTGCATACTGCGCCATCGTAGACGTCACACAGCTTGGAAGGTCGAGGGTAAAAGCCATGTACAACAAAGGCCCAATCACCGACCCCTGTGATACTCCCGAAGTTACCACTATGTTCGGCGACTTGGCCCCGCCAAACACGACACACTGCGTTCGACCTACCAGGAATGACGTCAACCATGTAATCAGTTTGCCTCCGATGCCATATTTGCTAAGCTTTAACAAGAGTCTCTGATGAGGCACCTGATCAAAAGCTTTGCTTAAGTCCAGGGCCACACAGTCTACTTGGGAGACGTTAGTCTGATCCAAGGAGTTCTGCCAGTCATCAATCACTTTTGTCAAAAGAGTTGTACAAGATTTCCCCGGAACGAAGTCATGTTGGCTTGGATTTAACAGGCCTCGTTCGCTCAGGAATTCCAGTATGTTCCTAGCAACCAGGCTCTCCATACATTTACAGATAGCAGACGTTAGAGAAATAGGGCGGTAGTTGTCCATGTCTTCCTTGTCACCATCTTTGAACACAGGGACCGCGTTGGCATGTTTCCACTCTTGTGGTAGAGTCCCGGTGTTAATGAACTGGTTGAAGAGAGCGCACAATGAAGGCGCCAGGGCATCTGCACAGGAATGAAGGACCTGTCGCAGCATGGGGGCGAGTTCTCCGTAGGCTGTCTCGAACTTCCTGTTGTGAGAAATATAGACTGGCTAGGGGAAAGAGAGGGGATGATGTCCTTGGTAGGAACATTCCTTCACTGGTGTCAGGTGGAGAGAAGTTATTTTTGAATTTACAGTTGAACGAGTTGGCTATGTCTAGCGGGTTGGAAATTGAAAGTCCGTTATGTTTAAAGCTCTGTGGAGCGGTGTTGCCACTTTTGTTCCGAATGAATGTCCACATTGCCTTGGGATTAAAGCTTAATTTGTCCATATACGCACTGTAGGCTTCACGAATTGCAGATTTGGTACTATTTCTAGCCAGCCTATACTTTTCCCACCTGATGTCACTTGGGCACTGCTTCCACTTGTTATAGAGCTGATTTCTCTTTCTTATTTTGGTTATTATGTCCTTTGAGATCCAAGGTGTTTTTTTCTTATTTTTAATTGTAATCTTAGGGGTCACTTCATCAACGCACTGAAAAAAGATTTCCTTCCAAGTATTCCAGGTACCATCTATATGTACACCGTTGGTGAGTTCAGGTGTAATGACCGGTAATCTGTCCAGTAAGATATCAGAAAGAAGTTTCCAGTTGGTACGGGAGTAATTGTAAACTGTTCTGGTTTGTAATTTTGGACTGTTTTTTTTGTGGGTAAATATAGCTAGGAGGGCTTGGTGATCACAGAACCCAGGGATGACTTGTGAAGACTGAATTGAGGACGGAGAGTTTGTTAGAAAGAGATCGAGGGTCGAACGGGAGGTCTCAGTGATACGGGTAGCTTCAAATATGAGTTGATGGAGGAAAAGATCATAGAATGCTGTAAGGAAGTTGTTAGATATAGAATTATTTGGGATAGGAGCGGCATTTCTATTCCATGTGATTTGTAGGTTGAAATCACCAACAATGTAGACATCGTCATAGTTTTGTTGAACATTTTGCACCCGTTTGAGGGAGAGAATCAGCTCATCATTCATCAGCTGGGACGATTTCGGAGAGCGATAGACTGAACCGATCAGATATTTGCCGTTACTGCATTGAACCTCCACCCACACGGCTTCTGCATCAGTTTCCAGCTGATGGATGCGAGTTGCATTGTATTCAGGCTTCACAGCAATAAGGACCCCGCCCCCTGAAGTCCAAGGTCGATCTTTCCGGAACAGCTGGTATGTGTCTGGTAACGCCTCCCGATCTCTTACCACCCCAGAGAGCCACGTTTCACTGCAAAACACGATACTTGGATCTAGGACGGTCACTGTAGCATGAATGTTTTGTTTCCGTCCCGGCCGCGTGATGCTGCGGGCATTGAAGGCGAACAGTGATAAATGTTTATTTACAAGTGAACTATTCATGTTATTTATACTATTTATAGATTCACTGGGAATATCACTGGTATTGTTGCACAATGAGTCGGTAAACGGTGGCATAGCACATTGCCAACATGTCCACGTTCGCGTGCCTTTTTTAATGCACCGGATCTCAGAGGTACTGATTTTAGCACACGTTCTGTGACTCGACGTGTTACAATTACTGCACTGAATATATAGCTGATTTTTTAGGCCGATTTTTTCACATATTGCGCATTGCAAAGGTCCAGGGTTGAGTTCTATGTCGCCGCTTAGAGCTAACGCTAGGCAGCAGAGTGAGAACCCGGCAGCAGGTACCCTTGCGACACCTACCTCTCCCGCTCGGCGTGGCCGGCTAATGGTGGCCAGCCCCAGACCTTCGCTGCCACACCATGTCCAGGAACGTATTGTACATTTATCACTCACCAGAAGCTTTTCCAGCTTCAGATCCTGCTCACCATTAACGGTCACAGAATGAACACATCTTGCCACAGTCACTGCACATTTAACCAATAAAAATACTAAAATTACAGAGAGCACACTTCCCTTCATGCAGGCACGCCCCGCCGTCTTGGCTCATCAAACATTGTCTTCCATTCGTTGAGTATTATTATTATTATGCTCGTATCAGGAACATACATTTTAAACATATAACCCAGTTATTATATTATCTTTGACCAAAACTTGGCCACTTCCAGTGCACTCTGTGCTCCCCGACGAAGATCTTCTTCCGTGCAAGATGCTGGGCACAGTCGACACTCAGACATATGCTGAACAGCTGGTCTTCTCCACAATCACATTGAATATCATCCTGGTCAATGTAACCCCATCTTGCCATATTAACCCTTGATCTGCCTACTCCAGAGCGCAGTCTATTCAGGGACTTCCAAGTCGTCTATTCCTCGTCATAGCCAGGAGGTAGAGTTTCAGAAACATTTTCCCAACCAGGGGGAAGGTTGGTCGTAGCCCTCCACATTTGCAACCTAGCTTTGTCAGCAGTGGTTCTAAGTTCCTTTGATGTTCTAAGGAAACTCTTCCTCGACTTCAGTCGTTGTGGCTGCAGTTCGTGTCCATATAGAGGATGAGTTCTTTCATGCTCCACTGTCTTTCGTTCCTTGTTCGCAGCTATTTCTCTTCGAACAGAGGGTGGTGCTATTCCTGCTAGGAGAAAAAGCCATTCGACTGGAGTTGATTTCAAGCAACCTGTTATAATTCTGCAGGTATCGTTGAGAGCTACATCCGCCTGTTTGGTATGTGTTGAATTATACCAAACAGGAGAAGCATATTCTGATGCAGAATAGCATAGTGCCATTGCAGAAGTTCGGATCGTTTTAGGGTGACTACCCCAATGTGATCCAACCAGTTTGCGTAGGAGATTGTTCCTGGAAGAGACTTTCGATTTGGAGTTCATGCAGTGCTTCTTGAAAGTAAGAGAGTGTACTTAGTTCATCTTCTGATTCCCCCCCATATCATGAAATCAGTATATTGCTGGTAATTTAAGTGAAGTTCACCTCACGGTGTAGTGGCTAGCATTCATAGCTATCGCCGTGGAGATCCTGGTTCGATTCTCGACTCTGCCAAGAAATTTAATTCTGGTCTGAGGGCTGGAGCGGGGTCACTCAACCTCGTGAGGCAAAACTGAGAAGAGATGGTTTCAATGCTCACTTCAGCCAACCTAGAAGTCGTTCTCCGAGATTTATACTCCAGGCAAATGCCAGGATGGTTTCTTAAATAAATCCACGACTGCCTAGTCCCTAATCCTCACCTGAATAACAAATACACACACTAATACGTTAGCAATGGTTATTTCTTTGCTGTACCCTGCTATAGTCATTACGTCATGTCTAAATTCTCGGGTGAAGCCGGAAATTTAAATCAGAGAGGTAATAAGCAAGTGAACTCACTTTACAGAATGGAGCCGACAGTGAAGGTAATTGAAGCACAAAAAAGTACCGGCTAGTGAAAAGTGTTCATAACCTTAATTCACTTTCACTGAGCCACATTGTATTATCACAGCAGCCTCAAAGCGGATGATATGATCCCCTTTAAGCTGCAAGCAGGAGCATTAATCTCCCTCCCCTTTCTCCTCTAAACCTTCACCTACTAACACCTACACAGCGGCTGCACCGACAACAGTTATCCTACCCAATACGTGATCCACTTTACCTTTGGCTGACAAAGGGCTCTAGCGAAAAGAATAGCAATAAAGGAAGCTATTCTGGACTTCTCCAGCTCGGCGAGATAATGGAATTGACCAATATTGGGACGGTATTAGATAATTCAGGTCTTATCGGAGAGGAAACGATGTAATCTATAGGTCTAAGCCAATAGTTTCCAAACTACGGCCCGAGGACACAGGCTGAACCACACATGTAAAGTTTTGGAGCCATTCTTTCAGTGTTGCCTATAAAAACTGTCAGTTGTAACTCTTCAGTCGGTCAACACGAATTTGTCCAAAGTATATAATATGGAAATAACACTCCTGAAGAAAGTGCATGTATTAGTTATTACCACTATTATAATAGGGCAATTTTTAGGATTACGCGTTTCGACCTTCAAGTGGTCATCATTAAATTGTGATCACTGTGCTAAGGTTTAAATTTATACACAAATATATATATATCTAACTGAGCCTCCGTGGCATAGGCGGCAGCACGCCGGCCTTTCACCACTGGGTCCATGGTTCAAATCCCGGTCACTCCATGTGAGATCTGTGCTGGACAAAAAGGAGGCAGACAGGTTTTTCTCCGGGTACTCCGGTTTTCCCTGTCCCAATTTCATTCCAGCAACACTCTCCACTATCATTTCATTTCATCTGGCATTCATTTAATCATTGTCCCAGAGGAGTGCGACAGGCTTCGGTAGCCGGCACACTTCATATCCTCGCCGCTAGATGGGGGCTTCATTCATTCCATTCCTGACCCGGTCAGAGACTGGAAGCAGGCTGTGGATTTTCATTATCTAACTACAGAATTTTTTAGTGTGTTTATAATACGATTCCTCTTCTTCTTCTTCTTTACGTGCCGCCTCCGCTTCGGAGATTGGCGGTCATTATTGCTATTATTTCCCTTGATGTTGCTGTTTGAATGAGAGATGCTGAGCCAAGGTCAAACCATTCTCGCAAATTTTAAGCCTAGAGATCCTCCTCCTCCCTGGTTTGCGTCGTCCCTGTATGATGAGCTGTTGGAGGCGATACTTGGAGTTACGAGTTATACGGCCAAAATATGTTAGTTTCTGTTTCTTGATATTGTAGGGTATCTCCATCATATTGCCCATTCGATCCAGCACCACGGTGTTTCTCACCTTATCGGTCCATGTTATACGAAGCAATCGACGATACATCCGCATTTCAAACGCCTCCAACCTCCTCTCTAACGTTTTAGTTAACGTCCATCCCTCATGACCATACATTAAAACGGGAATTACGTAACACCTGAGGACTCGGATTCTCGTTCTCAGACAAAAATCTCTTTGACACAGCAGATTCCTCATTCTAATAACTGGCTACGATTAGCAGTATGAATCTCGTTTCAAACTATCCTTATGCTATCAGACCCCACAGCATAGCCATGCTCTTTAAGTCGAGCACCTTGACTGCACGGGGAAGCTTTTTGTCTGGAGATCAAAGGACCGAATTCCGACGCTGTCAGTGGCCGTTGTTTCGCCCCGAGGTTTTCCATACTCTCTTTAAGGACACATCAAGATGCTATCGTGTTTCAAGTCCTCGACCATCCACCCAATTCTTAGCCTTTAAGAATTACAGTTACCCACATCACTTCAATTACCAGAAAAACACAGGTTGCCAGACAAATTCAACACTCAGCCAAGATCATGGGGATGATGACAATGATGCTCAAAGACCCTAAAATTAATCAACAACAACAACAACGCATTGTCAAACAAATTCTACACGTTTAAACCACCAATGAAACAACAACAACAACAACAAATTTTAATCTTCCATTATCTCTTCGGATGAGTATGACGTCTGGAAAGGCATATGGTTAAAAAAAACATCTTTCCCATAGGCATTTAATGATTCTTGTCCTTCCATCCAATAAGGACGGGAGTAATAAGGGGTAAAAATACAGTGCATAGTAATATGTGAGTCCTGAGTTTGTAGGAGGTATAATTAATATCTTAACTACACACAAATTAAGCCTCCGTGGCTTAGGCGGCAGCACGCCGGCCTCTCACCGCTGGATCCGTGGTTCAAATCCCGGTCAATCCATGTGAGATCTGTGCTGGACCAAACGGAGGCAGACAGGTTTTTCTCCGGGTACTCCAGTTTTCCCTGTCCAAATTTCATTCCAGAAACACTCTCCACTATCATTTCATTTCATCTGTCATTCATTTAAGCATTGCCCCAGAGGAGTGCGTCAGGCCTCGGCAGCCGTCACAGTTCATATCCTCGCCACTAGATGGGGGCTTCATTCATTCCATTCCTGACCCGGTCGGAGACTGGAAGCAGGCTGTGGATTTTCACTACACACAAATTGTGCACTTTTAAAAATGAGTATTACAATAACTGTGTGGATTAATCAATAATAGAGCATGCTCGCTGTGCACATTATAAAACATGGTACTGGTCACAAAGCTGATCAGTCAGTCAGTAGACAATCTGCTGAAGGCTCATGATAGAACTTGAGCTTGCAAACTCTATGATGATAGCCACGCACGGCCATGGAGTTAACAAAGTGTCGAAGGTCCTGGTTCGCATCTGTCCATGTCCTGATCATAGCTTCAGTCGAGTAGAACTGTGGCCAGATGTCCTTTCGTTTCATTTCCCTTTCTTCAAATATTTTCTGCCATCTATCTGTAGAAGGGAGAGCAAACTTGAACCCCAAATCTTCTATGAGGAAAGGTTCTCCAGCAAGCTCATTGACTAGCCGTCATCGTGTACAGTATATCGAGATACGCCAGTGCTGATCTTTAAACATCTCGCCTCGACTTTTTCCCAAGTGAAGAGGTAACTCTTAATTTAGCGCATGTAATCTCTATTCCGTAAGCAAGAATAGGTATTATTCTTGCATGAATTAAGGCCATGGCAGACTTTAGAGATAGTCTATTTAGGAACTTGATATCATTTTTTTTTCATTTCATATTTATTCATCAGTGCCTTACACTTTATTTACATTACACTGAAGGGAGTCTCTGAAAAGAGCAAAGCCCCACTTCGCATTCGGGATGCGTCAGAGCCCCCACTATATATACTGGATTATATTTACATATGTACCCAAGATGGCAATTAGTGAGAATCGAGCAATGATAAATTATTTACAGTATACATTAGAGGGATGGTAAATGCACATTTATATATGATAAGGGGGGACAACAAGAGAAGAGATCACATAAATATTGCAAATGGAGATACACAGGAAACACTAGCACAACAATGAATCGGGGCATAATTTATGAGGAACAACCTACTTGTTGATCAAATAATGCCACAACTTCCTCTTGAACTGAACGGCATTATTGTTGCTGGCCTTCAGGGAACACGGTAGGTTGTTCCATCACAGACCGATCTATTTACAAAACCCAGTTTGTACGACTCGGTCCTGGGTAGTGGGGCGTACAGCGTAACTCCGCGGCCCTTCTGAGCTGATCGGTAGCCAAGGGAAATTTTGTCTAAAATAGCAGATGAGTCTGTATTATTAAAAAGTTTTCGCAGGTATAACAAATCAATTTGGGTAAATAGGTTCTCAATAGATGGAAGGCTACATTCTTGGCGTCTGATTTTAGAGTCTACGTCGGATGTTTTCGAAAGAATGAATTTAGTGGCACGATTTTGTATCTGTTCTAGCTTAAGAATATTTCCCTTGGTACCGGGGCTCCATGAAGGGCACGCGTGAATTAGCAGCGGTCGTACTAGACTCAGGTAGGCGGCCCTCTTTACTTTGGTACGGCAGCCACGTAGATTTCTGCTTAGCATACCAAGTTGGCGTGCAGCTTGGTTCCTCACTGCGTCGGTGTGGGTGTTCCATTTCAGGTCGGAAGTGATGTTGAGTCCAAGAAGTTTGACGCACTGCACACGGGGAATCGGAGTGTTTTCTAAGTGATAAGGGTTGGCCGCTGGAATTCGATTACGGGTTAGGGAGATTAGATTAATTAATTTTGCACCAGACACTGGTGTTATTTAGATCCTCCTGCAGGGCGGTGAGGTCACTATTGTCTTTGATCTTGCGATAGAGGGTTGTGTCGTCAGCATATTGGTAGATGTTTGAGGAGACTGCATGGGGAAGATCCAACATGAATATGTTGAAAAGTAGAGGACCAAGGACAGATCCTTGAGGGACACCAGATATGACCAAAACAGCAGAGGAATGAGCGCCTTGGAAGACTACTCTCTGATGCCGGTTTGTAAAAAAGTCAGTCAACCACCCCACTAGTTTATCACCGAAGCTGTAGGAGCACAGTTTATCAAGGAGACGTGAATGGGGAACCTGATCAAAAGCCTTGGTCCAATCGAGGGTAACGAGATCCACTTGACCGCCTGGTATTCTTTCCTAAGTTTGTTCCCAGTCGTCCACAGATGATGTGAGTAGCGTTGTACAGGAACGTCCAGGAAGAAACCCATGCTGGTGTTCGTCAAGAGAACCTGATTCTTTCAGGAAACGCAACATCTCCCTCGATAGCAGGCGCTCCATTACCTTACACAATATGGATGTCAATGATATCATGCTAAATTGAATGGTGAGTGGAGAGTCAGGGTTAGCGGTAGTGTCCTCTCTGGGAATTACTTCAGCTCGCATTGGCTAGGACGGTCAGTGCACATTCACTGCTCTGTGTGCGCCATTTGAAACTTTTCAATTTCTCGTATCTGATTCCCTGTTTGCTTTGGTTACCCAGTGAACAGCACAGCACCGAGTCCACTGCAGTGGACTGTATAAAACTACCCTGATCAACTCCGCAGGTGTGAGATTGACCAGGAAACACTGTCTACCCTGAAGCTATAACTAACCCGTAAGCATAGAGCTCTCAAATTTGCTCACCATCCATGACATTAATAATACATATAACTTTGAACAAAGATATGTACTTTCCACCTAATCTATACTCAAATGAAGCCAATTTATCGTCATTCATTTCATCCTTTTATCACCTCATGGAGTAGCGGCTAGGTATTCTTAGCGAAGAATGAAACAACATGATAGAAGGGCTAACCTAACACGGACTTGATATCAAAAGTGAAATCTTGTTTATTATCTATGAGGAATTTGTTGCATTTCAGATTAATTTGTTAATTTCCATTTTTATTACTATTTCAATAGCCTCCGTGGCTTAGGCGGCAGCACGCCGGCCTCTCACCGCTGGATCCGTGGTTCAAATCCCGGTCACTCCATGTGAGATCTGTGCTGGACAAAACGGAGGCAGACAGGTTTTTCTCCGGGTACTCCGGTTTTCCCTGTCAACATTTCATTCCAGCAACACTCTCCACTATCATTTCATTTCATCTGTCATTCATTTAATCATTGCCCCAGAGGAGTGCGTCAGGCCTCGGCAGCCGGCACAGTTCATATCCTCGCCGCTAGATGGGGGCTTCATTCATTCCATTCCTGACCCGGTCGGAGACTGGAAGCAGGCTGTGGATTTTCATTTTCATTACTATTTCAAGCCACGCATTGCTACCATTAACGTTGTAGCCAAGACAACGTGGTAATCATTATCTCTCTAATATATCGATCCATTTAAATTCAATGAATGTTGTTGTTTGAGTCTTCAGTCTTTTGACTGGTTTGATGCAGCTCTCCATGCCTCCCTGTCCTGAGCTAATCGTTTCATCTCTACATAGCTACCACACCCTACATCCGAGGCAATCTGTTTAACATATTCTAACCTTGGTCTACCCCTACAGTTCTTGTCCTCGACCCTTCCCTCCATAACTAAGCTTGCTATTCCTGGGTGTCTTAGTATGTGTCCTACCAACCTATCTCTTCTCTTCATTAGCAGTCGCCAGAAACATCTCTCCTCTCCCACTCGTCTTAATACCTCATTGTTTGTAACCCTATCTACCCATCTGATCTTCATCATTCTCCTGTAACACCACATTTCAAATGCTTCAATTCTCCTCTTTTCTGCTGCACCAATAGTCCAAGTTTCACTTCCATAGAGCGCCACGCTCCAGACAAAGGCTTTCAAAAATGACTTCCTAATACCTAAATCTATATTCGATGTCAGCAGATTCCTTTTTTGTAGAAATGCTTTCTTTGCCTGAGCCAACCTACTTTTTAAATCCTCTTTGCTTCGTCCAACACTCTTTATTCTGCTTCCTAAGTAACAGAAGTCTCCTACTTCCTTCAGCTTTTCACCTGCCAATTTGATCTCCATAGAGTTTTCTGATTTATTTCGGCTGCATTCCAGTATTTTTGTTTTACATTTATTAATTTTCATCATGAATTCTTTCCGTAAGACGGAGTCCATACCATTCAAAATGAAGAATAAAGAATAATGAACAGCCTGGAATGTCCCTTAAAAAGCAAAGGCATCCTATAAAAGGGTAGCTCTTTTTCACTAATGTGGTGAGCTAGTCACATTAAATTCAATGAATAACTGGATAATAATTATTCATTGTAGTCGAATGACTTCCTGCGCCGGTATCTTTTGGAGTCGTATTTGTTTATTCTCTTTCTCGGAGATAATTAAGATGGATGGTGATAAATAAGGCTAGCTCTTTGAACAGAGTAGAAATAAATCAGGTTTTAACAAAATATGCTATTTAAATTGTGAAAGTCAAATGAAGATATTAAATTTAAAATTTCCAATTCAAAAATTGAAAGATCTTTAACTGAATCAATTGAAACAATGCAATGCATTAAATAATTAACTTTCACTACGTTTAAACATATGTTCCTGGTAAGTAAATAAAACATTCCATCTTAAAAATATAGGTGGGAGATAATTTTTATAAAATACTTTTAAACTCACTAAACTTGGCATCAAAAGGGTCGATATTACAATCCCCTCGAATGAAAAAACTCAATTATTACAGAAGCTTTGCACAAAAACTACTGCATTTACTTCATCTATATACTAAAAATTTGTGTTCAGTGCTGCCAACTATAATATAGCCTACCAATTCAGAGTTCAATCTTGGACATAATATAAAAGAGCCTTACCAATTACTCTACATAGAATGCCTTCATAAATATATTATTGAACCATTAATTCTACATGTTTTACAAATGGCTTTAATTTGTATCCTCAACACACTACAGCAGCTGTGTTGACGAAATGGAGTTACTTGATTACAATCATCTACAGTGTGTGGACAGCTTTGCTCGAAACATGTTTTCGTGGTAATGTAATTGAATGCTCGCCTTGAATCAATATACACGAACACGTAGCTAACAATGGTACTTTTACAGTAAACACCACTTCCCGCTATCTGATGGAATATTACAGAGGTCCCCTAATGGATTTTATTCATTCGAACAGCGACAGTAATCTCCACATTTGTCGCCTCAACACGCTGCGCTGTGTCCATTGGGCTCAATTAATTTGATGTTTGTTTTATCCTAAAATTTAATGAAAACATTTAGTCGACGAGGAGTTTCTGAAAGAAATAGCCAACACAAACAAGTACTGTTGGGTTGGTGTGAATATTGTCCAGTTTATTGGGATTAGTTTCTGGTGCAGGCAGCTGTGCAGCTCAAATAAAACGCTGCAACACAATTGCTGGCACGTAGTAGTCAGCCTTGTCACGTTGTTTTATAAGCGGCTTTTTTTTTCATAAAAATGAAATAGGATTATGAGATCATTCGGGGGAGAGGGCGGTTCAGTCCGCGGTTCTGTCCGTGTTTTCGTTTGTCAGGTGTGCATATTTACCACGTATTGATTTCTATACGCCTGAACCGAATCAGATGAAAATTTACTAGAGATGTGGCCATCCTATCAAGTATATTTATGCCTCATATTTTATATCGCTACTATTTCAGCAAACCCAAAATGACGGTTAACTTGAATTTTTAATCCCTTCTAGATGACCCGGTGAATTTAGTACCATCTGAAATTGGTTTGTTTGTAACTCATCATAAGCGATAATTAATCCCAATCAATCTTCCAACTCAAATTAATTGAGATCGATAATATTAGCCGCATTGTGTACAGTTTGAGTTTTGTTTGGTTATTGGATGAAATTCGTGTGTAGGTCAAATGAATTCAATGTCTTTTATTTACATGATTTCTTTAGTCGTGTGGTCTTCCTAGTCGAGGCCCGTGTGTGACCTGCGCGCCGGGATGCGAGATGGAATGATAAGATGAATGAAACTGGGCAAGGATGTGGAAAAAAGCGGCCGTGGTCTGTCAGAAGGTGCCGTCCCAGCATTTGCCTGGTGTTGAAAATGGGAAACCACGGAAAGACCATTAAAAGGACCGTAGACGGTGGGGCTCGAACCCACGCGTCTACCGAGTCAGCCGAGAGCTTGGCCCCATGACCTCACGCCGGGCTTTCGCGAGCGTAGCCACTGCTGTCGGTATGAAATAAAAATGCAGTTAACATTCAATGCAAAGCTTTCTGGTAAAGTACGTGTTTAGTTTTGTTTTCCTGTGCGTAAATAATCATAGATGACGGCTTTCCGTCATGCAAACACGTGACATACTGTTGTCCATGCGCGAAACAAGTTAATTCTGCAAACTTCCAACGGCTGGCCTTGTGACTTGTTGATGGTCATTGCGAAGGCCAGACGAACGGGAAAATAGAACCGTTTAAAATCGAATGATACGTCTGTTGGAATCATCGGGATGCGCGGAATCTAAACATCCTCTCCTTTGTACTTTCTCGTGATAATCGTCAAATCGACTACGTTGTTCATATGCTTTTTCACAGCCAGTCTCGTTCCATTGCATAGTCGAGGTTCATTGATGTTACGCAACATGATGATGACTGAGCCTACTATCAATTGCTAATTGTGAGGTCGTAATCTAGGCAATTCAAGCGAATTCAAAAATTCTGTGGGGTAGTTGACTACCTCATCCTGGTTGATAACTGTGTCAACCGATTTGAATTAGTAATAGTTGTGGCAAAAGTTCCGCCTAATCATTACAATTATTTTGATAAATGATCACTTGGTGGTCATTGGGTACATGTTTCGAGGCCTAATTGTTTGGGCCCTTTCATCAGCCGATATATATTTTAAATATCAAGGAAAAGAGGTGGTTGGAAAGCTTAATACTAAAAACATTCCCATCAATAACCATATTATGGTGCACCATAATGGAAAGGTGGAAGATGCTTACCCCAAAGATACATTAAAAATAAGTGACTGAAAATAAAGAAAGAAAGAAAGAAAGAAAGAAAGAAAGAAATATTTGAAATTTGAAAACCAAAACACAATATGAACAAACTCTAAAATGTCACCCTTTCTTGCAGATCACTGTATTGTGCACTCTTCATTTTGGAAACAGTCATGTGGTCTAATTCTTCCGAAAAACATGCGGCAAACAATTAGAAATTTCAAGACAAACACACGCTGTATTGTGGTTTGCCGACGCCAACGAAATGGTAATGGTTCAGCTCTGTAGAAGTTCTGCCTCACTGCGGTCTGCAGACGTTAACCGAGATATAATTTGCTCCGTGGCAGCACTCGATATTATATCAACGTGTCAAACAGAATTCACCAGTGGCAATGGAAATGTATTGTAAAGATTATACTGTAATACTTCACCAGAGATGTAGAGCTCTAAAAACTTTATAAACCCTGTCCGCCATACGAAAATAAATTGTAAAATTTTCAGCGAAATCGGAGCAGTAGTTTTCAACTGTTTGCGAGACTAATGCACGGCAATTGATTTTAGCCTATTTTCATTTATGAAAACATAGGCTTATGAGATCACCTTTTGTTCTCGTGTGTGCGTCCATGTGTGCCCCCCCCCCCTAATAAAATCAAAATGGTTGAAGCGATTTTAATGAAACACGGTAAGATCATAGTACTATCGTGGCGAACCCCGACTGTATCCTTCAAATTCTATTACGTCTCACCAGTCCAACAAGGCGGCTGTGCGAAATATTTCACTGGAATTCCATATCTCCAAAACTATTACTGATAATTCAATTACATTTTTACGGTTATAAAAGGCACTACTAGAATGTTAACTATGTGGCTTTCAAAAACTTGTTAACTACAACACTAACATGGCGGCCAAGCAAAGTTGAAACATTTAAATAAAATTTTCTCACGATTTAACCATCCTATCGCAGTGAAACTTGGTACGGCAAATGTACATACACATTGTAATTCACTGCCATATAATTTAGTTCAAATTGTTTACATACCAACATGGCGACCATGCGAAAGATTTAGACGGTTATCAATATCTATAATTCTATGGCAGCAATCAAACTGACATTTTGCATGTTGATAAAGGGTATAAACGTAAGTTTACCTATGGGAAACTCAGCAATTCTTTTAGGTTTGTGCCGTGTCTTGTGTGGGGTTTCACCTAGGACACCACGCTGGCTCATCGGCGGGCTCTTGGTGTCCCCGCCCGGACAGTTCGATACTCCTGTGGGGGTCCGGGCGGGGACACCAAGAGCCCGCCGATGAGCCAGCTTGGTGTCCTAGGCGAAACCCCACACAAGACATGGCACAAACCTAGAAGAATTGCTGAGTTTTAATTCACCGGCCGTGAAAGGCAATATACCATCTTTTGGAAGCCTTCATAGGGAAGTTGAGGCTGCTTGAGCTTTGGTTCTCGCAGTCAAGGAGTGCAGTTGCACTCTATATAAAGGGAGGTATCACGCAGTTCGATACCCCTATGGGGGTCCGGGTGGGGACACCAAGAGCCCGCCGATGAACCAGCTTGGTGTCCTAGGCGAAACACCACACAAGACACGGCACAAACCTAGAAGAATTGCTGAGTTTTAATTCACCGGCCGTGAAAGGCAATATAAAATTACCTATTGGACTTTCAATAACTTGGTGAGCACAAATCCAACATAGCGGCGACGCGAATGTTAAATATTGAAATGGACGTTTCTCGTGATATAACAGTCCGAGCGCAGTGAAACATCGTACGGTACACGTTTATTAAAATTTTAATCTACTGGCATCTACTTCATTTCAATTGTTTTCATAACAACAAGATGGCAGCTGTGCAAAATTTTATTTTTTTATTTCTTGTGTCCTAATCAGGCGATTGAAGTTTGAATAATACACTTACACAATAATTGTCATGTAATATTACATAACTCTTAGGACTACATAATTAAGTATCCAACATGGCGACCATCCGAAATATTTAGACGGTTTTCAATATCTACGAATCTATTACAGCAATGACACTGAAATTTTGTATGTTGATAGAGGCAATTAACATAAGTAGGATATATGAAAATAGGCTACCGGTATATAGTTATTCACGGAACTACTTGTTAGTGATTAGCCACTCCAGACACTGTGGTGAGCATGAAACTCTTGCCTCATGTGCTGGGGAGCAGCTCCAGGGATGAAATGTAAAGAATGAAAAGGCATAGCAAAGTTCGCGAAAGGTTAGCTAGTGCATTGTTTCAGACGGGAAGGGATGTTTCTGAAGAACTGCATTGCTTGGCCGTGAATGGCAGCATACTTCGTAT
This sequence comes from Meconema thalassinum, assembly GCA_946902985.2. Classification (NCBI taxonomy): domain Eukaryota; kingdom Metazoa; phylum Arthropoda; class Insecta; order Orthoptera; family Tettigoniidae; genus Meconema; species Meconema thalassinum. The sequence continues at coordinate 347,657,951 of OX336394.1, forward strand.
AGATATATCGCCATAAATCATCGGGAGAAGAAAGTGGTGATCACTAACCCAACTATTCGATTACAAACCTCAATGAATCAACCGGAAGAAGTAGACTAAGAAAGAAAATATATGAATTCACACTCACAACTACACGGGGGGGGGGGGGGGGGGGTTGAATAAATGTCAAAAGCCCCAAAAATGAATTAACAACAACCATCACAACAAGCTTGCAAATCTCTTCCATCATCATTGTTCCCAAAAATATGTATTTACTGAACTTCCTAAACAATTGGAATCCTCTTTAAAAATAAATAACATTCAGTGAAGATATAGTCTCCTATAATTTGTTTAATAATAATAATAATAATAATAATAATAATATGTTTTTAAACAAACTATTTTTATTGTCTTCTGGGATGTCGAGATTCCGGAATGTTGTGTTCACAGAATTTCATTTACGTGCCATCGGCATAAGGCTGTCGTGCTTGTTCGCCTTCATTTATTACCTGACTGAGTCTAGATCGAACCCTCGAGAAGGATATCACTCTATTACCTGAGCTACACTGCCTCGCTATCATTAATTTATTATTATTGTTTTATACAGTACATGTAACACATTGCTGGTACATCCCAACGTAACTATACGGGCTTCAAGGAACCAAATTATAGTTACTGAAACAACCACTTCTAAGCTGGAAAGTCAAAATAGCTACCCATGAACTTCCAGACAATTCGGGTTGTTGAGAGAACTACTGCCTTTTGCATTAGTTTGTACAGTTGAGTATCCAAATCCAGTTCTTTAAACCCTTGAGACAATACTAGGTATGGTCTTGACTCGTTCTACATGCCATTGCTTTTTGATTGGGCCATCCAACTCGCTATATTAGATTTATTGGTATTCTTATTCTTAATAGTATTCGTGTCCTTGTCCTTGTCCTTGTCCTTGTTCGTGTTCTTGTTCTTGTTCTTGTTCTTGTCCTTGTCCTTGTCCTTGTCCTTGTCCTTGTTCTTGTTCTTGTTCTTGTCCTTGTCCTTGTTCTTGTTCTTGTTCTTGTTCTTGTTCCTATGTACATGTGGTACCGTACTAATATTAAGTCTTGGAAGTAGTTTTCCTTGGTTTCCCACTTCTACCCCAGGCAAATTCAGGGACAGTTCCTAAATTAAGGCCACGGCCACCCTCTTCCCAATCCACACCTGAATTACAAATACACACATTACTACAGAAACCACAAAAACACAGGTTATCAGACAAATTCTACATACACCCAACTACAAAGGGGCTAAATCACCAGAATCGCCAAGCCTCTTAAACAAAACAACATGAAGTAATTTACTCGCGTCTTAAATGCTAGTTCTGAACAGACGACGGGATGTCGGAATTTCGTCCCACTGTATTTCTTTAACGTCTCGGAGGCCAATGACACACCAGGACTGATTATCGAAATGATGTTATCTTTTACATGACCATCAAGCAATGCCTTCCTCACATAGAAAGTAGGCTACACAATACTACCGGTCTTAACGTCCCAAGCCAGTGTGTGCGAGTTCAAGAAAAAGTACAACAAGAACAACAGCAATACATGTTCTTACGAGACGAGTACCCCTATCCTCATAACAGCCAGGGGCGTGGTGGCGCAGAAGTCAAGCTGATGGCCTCTCACCACGGCGGACCGGGTTCGATTCCCGGTCAATGCGTGTGAGATTTTCAAAGTGAAATGCCATGTCCTGGGGTTCGTATTCCACGTAAAAAGGAGGTCCCTTGGCTTATGATCTCGAGATTAACGGTCACGCTAAACTACAATCTTCCTTTTTTCATAACAGCCGATACCAACCCTCAACCGGTAAAGTCAATGCTCCGATAATCCAACAAGTTATCCTCCACGCGTCATCCCACCTCCCCCCGTCTAGTTTCTCCCAGACTGTTTTTCCTCCTTCTGCTTGAAGAGTTTCTGAAAAACATAAAAACATTGACATTTTAATGTTTAATTTTCAATATAAAGTTAGGTGACATATTTTTTACCTGGGAAGTTTGGAACAGTCTTTTATAACACCAGTGTAACGGACATCATTTATATCAATTACACCCTGAATAATTACCTTGAATTCATCTTCCTATTCCACTTACTGGATATCTACCACACGAGCTAGTTCACTTGTAACAGTTCCGCAGTTAACCATATTACTGTTATCGGTCTAATTCTGCTTGGTCAGTGGAGCTGGTAAATGGACTGTGTTGTCTCGGTGATTGAGGGCCATTATGGTAGCGACTTCTCACCTACAGTTTGCTCAATAAAGCATACCTGTATTTGTGTAATTCAACTCTGTTCAACTAGCAAATGAGGGTGTATAATAGAGTTTAAATATAGATGCTGGTCGCTAACACTTAGTTCAGGAGAAATGTATACAGTGTTTCAGGAGGAATAGTAAATATTTTAGGAAGTGGTAGTATAGATGAATTGCAATAAAAAGTTCCATATAACATGTGTCCCATTTTTATTTCGTACAGAGATACAGCTGGTAGTATCTAACCCAAGAAATGTAAAGCCAAGGGAAATGACGACGCTCAAAGTTAATTTTCAAAAATTCCACTACCAACTCCAATGCATTTTGCACTTCTCTTGATAACACCCCGCGTAGCTCTTCGGAGGGCGTCATGGCGTTCTTTGATGAGGGCTGCACTATGCATAGACTGAAAGACCAACTCGGCCCTTGTGTTAACTTTTTCCTTTTAGACTTCGCCTTTCAACCATCACCACAGGCAAATATCCAAAGTGGTAAGGTCCTTGGACCTCGGTGGCAAAGAAACGTGCCCATAGCAACCGGTGTGGCAACACTCGAAACGACAACTGCCCTGGTTACATACCAATATCTCTATCTCGGTATGCAATACAAATAGGACATATGTTATATGGATTATTTTATTGCAATTCATCTATACTAACACTTCCTAAAATGTTTTCCATTCCTCCTGAAACAGCCTGTATTTGGTGCTGTTAAGACTCTCCGGCTCAAGGAGTAAGTTGGCAACCGGTGCTGATGACGGGCAGGTACACATATTGTAAGTAAACAGCTATTGAATTAATGATTTTCCTGTTGTTAATTTAGTCTGGACACTTTGGACATTTTGATCATCAGCCCCATGTACTTGGGAGTGAGCAAACTTGTCTGATAACCTGTGTTTACTGTGTGTTCAGTAGCTGCGGTAGGGATAGGGATGAGGTAGGTGCTTCAGGACTTAAATTAAAGTATTATCCCAGAATTTTGCTGGAAGGAGTCTGGAGAAACCCGCGAGATAGCCACTGTTCCACTCAGCCACATGAGGCAAAGCTGAGAAGAGTCAGGTTCGATTCTTACCTCAGCCATCCTGGAAGTGGTTTACCGTATCCCACTTCTACTCCAGGCAAATGCCGGGATAGTACCTAACGTAAGGCCACGGCCACTTCTTACCCAACTTACGTTGTTGTTGATTCCTTAGGGGCTTTTCGATATCGTAGTGATGTATCCCCAAGAACTTAGGTGTATAGAGAATTTGTATGAGAACCTGTGTCAATGTGATGTCTGTACTAGTGTATTTGTATGTCTAGCATCTTCCTCCCCACGTAGGATTCCTCCCTTCTTCTCACTTGCCCGTACCATTGAAGTCGCTTTTCTTGTATCTTCTTAGATATTTCCACAACTTTCAATGTTCCTCTTATTTTGACATTTTCCACTCTATCACGCCTAGTCACTCCACTCATCCACCTGAGCATTTTCATTTCCGTGACGTCCTAACTTCCTTGGTAAAAAAGTATGTCACCTATCTTTATATTGAAAATTAAACATTAAAATGTCAAGCAGAAGGTGAAGTTCCTCAGAGTGCCACGCTCCAGACAATGGCTTAGAGAAATGACTTATTAATACCAGAATCTATAATCGATGTCAACAGATTCCTTTTCTGTAGAAATGATTTTCTTGCCTGAGCCAACCTAAATTTTATATCCTGTAATAATAGATTATTTAGGCAAAACCCAATATTAGTTTCTAATATTTCAACATATTCATTTTATACATTCTTATACGTTTTCTAAAATGGGTTCTTCTGTTATTTTCAGGGTCCATGGAGCAGAAGATATTCTCGCACAAGCTGCATCACATGACCGGAGGTTCTTCTGTACCTGTGGTGACTACGGTATTTAATCATAACGCGTACGAACACAGACCCTTGAAGTGTTAATTATGCAGTTCAAGCTGTTACTCTACGATACGATGAGTGAAAATACCTCACGTTATTGAGTGATTTTGAAGGAAGGTTACAAAACTTACTGCACATTTGTATCTAATTTAAATAAATGTGTTATAAGACAAATTTCAAATTGAGGATGTATACTGTGTCTCAAATTGAAAATATATTTACTACGGTAGGCAACGATAGACTAAAGAAAGTAAATGGAGATTTAGATTAATGCGAGCTGTAAAAAAAGTCAGCGGTTATGTTTAGCCACATGAGAATTCATCTTGTAGGATTTTCTCTCTCAATTTGTGAAACCTTGCAGTGATTTCAGTCTGTACATCTATTTACTCAGGATGTTTTTCTAATTAAGTGAAAGCAGGGAAAACACATCGTGATGAAAGGTTTGTGTTCTTTAGAAACAGTGAGCAACATGAATCAATTATGCAGTTGTATATTGTAATATAATAAAGGAAAGTACTAACTGGATATGAGTATTTAAACAAGTGTATAATACTCACTAGAATTTATATTTGAATTTAGAGATTTCATTTTACGTTCGTAATGAAATCTCTGTGACATTAATAAAGGATTGTGATTTAGATTTTCAGATTTTTCATGCATTTAATAATGTTGAAGGAATATCATGAATTCATTTCAAATTCCAAAGGATTTGTGCTGTGGATAAATATAACATAATAATTTATCGATTTCATGAAATCAACTTAAACATTTAGATTTCATCATACGTGAGTGGTATTTTATGGATAACGTTTCAATAGTAGAGTTATATTATTTTATTGATCTCAGATAGCACAAAATAACGACTGGCATTTAACAGAAATTATTGCATTGTGACACTATACGTGGCGTTATCCCGAGAATGCTTCAAGAACGCGTGTTGAACTGTATTTTTTTAGAATTTGTATTATATGTTCATAGTTTTCAATATCTTGATTAATGGCTTCACAGTTTGGTAGATGTGATGTGATAAATACAGCATGTATTCAAAAGACTAAGAGGTTTAAAATATTTCCGTTAAAATCAATAAATGATTTACCTTCAAGATCACAGGCACATTAATTAGTGGTTAAGGAGAATTCTGTTCTGGAAGTGATCCTCGACGAATATTTTGAGAAAATCAGTTACCAACGTGCGGTGCGATTGACGATAAAAATAGTTGTTCAAGTGTGATGTTGTCGAGTTTTGGATATCGATATGTCGGAAGAAGTGATGGATGCCGCGTTGCTCAACTGCACTTCGCTTTTGGCGGAGATGGACGGGTGGTATCCGAACAAAACGCAGCTCCTAGAATTCCTCGACATAGTGCTCACGGAGTCTGATCCGGGAAGGCGGGATATTCTAGCGGACTGTCTGTTCCCGGCCACGCATAGACCTTACGACCTACCTTGGTGGCAAAAGTTAGCGTGGACAATCGTGTTTGGAGCTATGTTGTTCGTGGCGACTGGTGGCAATGTCATCGTTATGTGGATCGTCCTAGGTGAGTACCATTCTCCACTAATAAAGAATAATTAGATTTATACAGCACTCCTGGTAACTGCACAGTTTTTCTTTCCTCTTCTTCCTTCGTTTCTTTCTTTCTTTCTTTCTTTCTTTCTTTCTTTCCTTCTTTCTATCTTCCATTCTTTCTCGCTTTCTGTTCTTCTTTCTTCCTTCATTCCTTTCTTTCTTTTTACTTTCTTTTTCCCTTCTTTCTTCCTTTCTTTCTTCATTTGGTTCATTCTTTCGTCCTGCGAGTGAAATAGCTTATTTGAACCAACAAATACAATAGGCCTAATTATACAGGCAAACTATCCCCAGAATTAGTAGGAAATAAACATCAGCTACCAGAGATCAACAACTGTAAGTACCATAAATCTTCATGTTCACCAAGAGTCCAGGAGTGTGTCATAAATGTGTTGCCATGTATATATGATAGGAAAATTGATAGAACATTCTATAGTCGGCAAGGGTCCCACTTACTGTTTTATATGTGTTGAAAAAGGATATATTCATCGATTTACCAAGCATCCAGTTTTATTAATTTATTAGGTCGCTGGAGTAGTTGGATGTGAATGCCTTTTTCTGCTACTATAATCGTTACGGGGTCCAACCCCCACGAACCACGATTATTTCATTTATTTATTTATGTGTTTAAGTTTGAGTAGGGATATATGATTATAGCAGCCCATGAGGGTCAGTATTATTATAATTATCAACCAATAGTAAAGGACGAAACAGAGGGTCTTCCTGACGGTAACAATTGGTGCCCAACGTGGGGGACAATTGTAACTGTTCAACGCCACGATGGTCGCCCTATTCATCTATTTACAATTGGTCACACAACGTGGCGTTGAACAGTTACACAATCAAAGCATATAGACGTAAATATATACAGAAATAATACATAACATGGCCACAGAAATTTTTGCAACGCTGAGAAGAGCCTCTTGCATGAGGAATAAGACCAGCGGGTATGCAAGAAGATTGTGTGGGCAGAAAGAAAACTTGACAATATGCTATCACGAGCAGTTTTGCCCGGTAATACTCGGGTGGCATTTCAATATGTAACAGAAGGATACGTACCTAGCTTTATCACTTACTGTGTATCCCTCTCAATTCCAAGATTCATTTTTTATCTGGCCATATAATTAGAATTGTCATATTGTACATTTAGCTTAGGTATCGCGAATTTAGTAGTAGTACCACAAGCATCAACAGAAAACAACTAAGAAGTTACTACCTAGGTAAATAAAAAATTCTTCGAAAGTGTTATTAATTTATTTAGGTACCCCATGCCTGATGAAATTTTAAGTAGTAGGCATATATTGTGCAGTTGTTATTGTTTTTAGGGGCGAAACAGCGAGGTAATCTGCCCCAAATTTCAAGTATAATTATGTTATTAGTTTAACGTCCCATTTAACTACTGCGGCTTTTAGAGATGCCAGGTTACCGGTATTTTGCCCAGAAGGAGATCTTTAACGTGCCTGTAAATCTACTGACACGGCTCCCTCGCAATTGCGCACTATTAAATGCCAGATGACCACGCCGGGATTCAACCCTGTAACCTTGGGATCAGGAGACAAGACATTTACCACTGAGCCACTCAGCCAGTCGAAAGTTTAAGAACAGAATTAATTTCACAAATATATAGCAATTCAATTTTTTGGTTTGAAAGCCTTTTCCTTTAACCTATCATGTTTACCATCAACCACTTTATGGGCAGATGACCTCACTGTTCCACGCCTTAAAACAACAATAAAAACAGCACCGTAATATTGCAGATTTAGATGTGTCTCCCCTACGTGTATCTTGAACGCGTGGCCTTGAAAGTGTAAGACATAGTGACGAAGAGGGATGTCTGCAATAGTTTCTGCCCCTCCTTCCTACTTGTGCATTCTGGGGTTGACATCGCTAGTCACGAAATGCCGGCGAGTGTTCCACGGGAAGACATTTATTTGAATATTTTCAGAACCAATGGACGTGCTTCTGAAATCTGATTTTGTGAAGTAGTCTGAATAGGAGAGTACACAATAGGGAGACGTGCTTTCAAAACGAAGTTAAGAATCAACAGATGCCCAGCCATTGTGGAGATACGCTATGTTTCCAATCAGCGATGTGGTTAAAGTTTCGGCAGGGTCAAACTTTCCTCATTACCGCTCGGCAAATAGGCCTACGTGTGCTCGCATTTCATTCGATCCATTTGATACTCCAAATCCGAAGTTATCCTCTTGGAATTATAAGTTAATTAAGATCATATTGCAGACAGATAGTCAAATTATAGCTACTAGACCAGGGGTTCTCAACCTTTTAGACACTGCGGCTCCCTTTTTAGGCTGAGCATTTTGAAGACCCCCCAAGTTTTAACGTTCGAGATTTCAAGTGATCAGTCAGTGAAACAAACTTTTAACAATACTTGTGCCGACAACCTTTGTTATTGTGATGGCTTTATTACTGTGTGTATTCGTAATTCTGGTGAGGATTGGGAAGAAGGCAGCCGTACCCTTAAAGTAGGAACCATCCGGGCATTTGCCTGCTGTAGAAGTGGGAAAATACGGTCAACTACTTCCAAGATGGCTGAGAAAGGAATTGACTCCACCTTTTCTTAAGTTTGTGACACAAGGATGAGTAGACCCCGTTCCAAACCTCACCCAGGAATTAAATTTCTTGGCAGAGCCGGGAATAGAACCCGGCCCTCTGTGGTGACAGCCATCAATGGTAACCACTCCCAATGAGGGAGCATGCTGAGCTTCTATGCCCAAGATCGCGGGTTCAAATCCGGCCGAAGTCATCGGATTTTTTAAGAACGTTAAGAATCTCTCAGTATGCCTTCCTTCGGAGGAGAAGTAAAGCCGGCTGTCCCAATGTCATAGATTTATGGTGTGTTAAAGAACCTTCCACTAATTACACCTGTGTGAAGCTAAATTGTATGGCTTAAGAATGTAAACAGCCCTCTTAGGTTCCTACGTTCGTTGCCAGGAGCCAAATGCGGTGGCGTCTGGTAGCTAAGTTCTGAACTAGTAGTCGTTGACGGTGGCGTTTGGCGGCAAAAGTAGGAACTATTTGAAAAATGCGACGTCTGCAGTCCTTACTTCAATTAAAAGACAGATAACACACACTAATACAGTCATCACATTTAACACCGGTTATCAGACAGATTCTACACACACCCAAAGTACACGGGGCTCCATGACCACGTTGCCGCAGCCCCTAAACTTATCCCAGATAACCCTGAATTTTTTTTTTCTTTGAGATTTGTTTTTGTTCCATGAAGATCTTCTGTTGAAGTTGTAAGGAGGCCAGAAAAAGTGGTTTTAATTACGTGCCATGCCTAGTTTGCCGGAAATCAGACATCCTTCCAGAAGGACGTCAGGGATATTCACTATCAAAATTAAATCCGTGAGAATTAAATCTTAATATTCATTGAGTAAAATATTTTATTACATAAAATACAATAAAACTTTATTTTACACTGGAACTATTTAAGAAACAACTATTGAATGGTTACAACTTTGTATGAAATACTACAAAGCAAGAAACATGCAAAGCACAGTCACATTTTATGCACCTTGAAGTGCATTTTTTCGAGCAGTGTTAGCTATGTTGTTTTTTCTTCTTGTTTGTGTAGGCATCAGTGGGAAGGTCTGAGATGTAATGATGTATTCCATCGTAACGGACACCAGTTTCCTTGTTTTGGACGTCCTTAGGCAGAGCTCACTCTTCTATTGGATGCCAAGATAGATCTAGTTACACTCCTCAAGTCCTCAAGTGCAAGTGGTCAAGTTTTCCACCCTCCTAGCGATACAGTTGCCAACCATTTTGCTCTTCCAGGTCTATAGTATATGCTATTGTGGGAAAATACCACTTTTTTTCCTCTGATTGATACTCTGAAAGTAACACATTTTCATCAGTTCGATCAATCCCACCCATTTCGTTGTTATAAGGGGAAAGCAAGCCTGGCTGAGGTACGGATATTATTGTTCTCTGCTGGAGGGAAATCGGGATACCTTACTCAAGGGACTGAACTTGTCAAAGTTAGTAGTATGCAGATGAAAGACCACATTTCAGCATTAGACACATCACAAACTTTGTTCTTCTTTGCAGCATACTGATTGGTAACAATTATTATTGTTTGCACAACTTCTTCACCAAAGAATAATTTGAAATATTCGAGTGGTGTTTTCATTTATAGCTCTTAGCTCATTATTGCTCCAGTTATACTCCGCAGGATTGGGGCGTTTGCGCGTTCTCCTAAATTTCTTACATTTACCCTGATTTTCTTGATTCGAGCAGATTGGCAAACTTAAAACAAGAAATGAACGTGATTTATATCCTTTATGGAATAAAGTGATACCAAATATAGCAAATCCAACTCTGTACAGGCCATGGAGGCCCTGGGAGTATTGGAAGGTAGAGACTTCCACTTTTTGTGACATCGGCACAAGATGGGATGGAGTTGTCAGCTCCACGCCCGACCGTTTTTGCTCCCAGTAATTACCCTGGTACTCATTTCTGGTGGAGACTGAGTGAACCCCAGGGCTATTTGCGTTTCCGAAAGTAGTAGTTTTGTTTCTAAAATCCACTACCTGGATGGGTATCGAACCCACTCTCTTTCAGTAGGAAGCTCACCGCCTCTACCGACTGAGCCACGCAGCCCCCTTGATACATACTATGTAAATATTTAATATTTAGTATATTATGCATATACAAAGACTGACGTACAGGTATAATCTCGATTAGCGAGGGAGCATTTGAGATGCTGAGGAATGCTTCTGATTGCAGTTGGGAACCTGGAAAATGATCAATTGTAGCAAAAAATTCCGCCCCTGAGTCAAATGACTCAAGTTCAGGGGTGTAATTCTTTTAAATGATCACTAGGAGTTCATTCAGAGTAAGAACCTTGCTAAAACAAAAAATACATCGCATTTCCCTGACGTCCTTCTGGAAGGATCCGCAGTTTTAGGTAACAATAACTTCAACTAATATTGGTACAGCGAACAAAAACATCATCACATATGTCGAGCAACATCCATAGAGTGTGTGCGACAATGTTTTTTAACCATCCAGGCATACCTGAGGTTGTAATACTTACCCTTCTACAATGATGTCAGTCAATTCGCCCATCACAGAAACATCTGATCAACTTTAACGCTATTGTTGCTAACAAAACGTCTGCACGGCTGTGCATTCTGTCACAAACTGGTGGCAAGTTATTGGCAGGACTGTAAATATACGCATGTGTGGAGATAGCTAGTTGTTTTTACCACTAGAGCACACCGAACTTGAACTATTCGTTCGTCCTTCTGGAAGGACGTCAGGGATATCTGGGTTAAGAACCAACCAACCAATGAGGTGGACAAAATGTATATGATATTTCTATAACCATGCAATTATATGCAACATCACTTATAATACAATAACAGGAATAATTTTGATTTAATAGTAGATTTGTTTCCAATGTTTCTAGTTTGAACGTACCTCAAATACATTAGATCGAAGAATCCATTTACTTTAAGGCAGCCTATACTGGAATGAAAATAAATCATTACCGTACTGCTACATAAATTATTTCTCTGTTTGGAGAACTAATATAGCGCTTTATTCTAACAAGGTGACCCACACCTGTAAATGCCTTTCCTGACCTAGTACATAACACGAAATTAACAGAAATGTTTATAAAAACATTCACATTTATTATTTTCTTAATAATCCCCAGTACTAGCCCTTCGGGCAAGCAGATCAATGTTACAAACATAATTTAATGTAATAGACAAGACTTTACATGAAAACTATTCCTTTAGCGGATTTGAACTTAGGAACTTACGTACATTGTACCTTTAGGAGATAATTGACTTGGTAATTTACGTGCCATCGACCTGATGTTTGTTCACCGAATACTCAACCATATCCGGTCGATAAGATTAGCAGTTTGCAATTTTCTACCACTACGAGTGCTAGTGTGAGTCAATGAAACTCAACCATATCCGGTCGATTATATTAGCAGTTTTTGACCACAGTGGGTGGGTGGTTATCGTTTAGGACTACCAACCCCAAGCTTGCAGGTTTGCTCTTGCCCGTGGTAAGTGATTTTTTTTAAGGCGACAAAAATCAAGGTATGCATGTCATACGTTGTTGGCATGTTAAAGCACCCATTTGAATCCAGTAGGCCGTGTTCATAATGACAAAATTAATCTCGATTTTCCGCCAACACAAAGTTCCTCCTTTCTCTACTAGAAAGCGCTATATTGTCAAGGAGCTTAGATATCTAACCTCCTTGACTTTCATAGCGCCCCAAGGAGCGATAAAATTCGACATGCAAGCTGCCCTCTGGGCGTCAATTAACAAGGCTTGCACCCGGCACCCAAGGCCATACGATATTATGTATTTATTTATTTGAAGCGAATTCTCCCAATACATAGAAGACGTTGAGCAAATGACTTTTTTTGGTTCCTCTTGTTGTTCCAATAGACTTTCATTGTTTCCAAGAAGGCTTGTTTGCGTTGTTCCGACCACTTTGGTCTGTACTGTTTTTGTTGTGGTTACTCTGATATAACTTCCCATGTTTTAACTTTGTGCCTGAAGGTATCCCTTTCCAAAATGCCAGGTGAACTTATGTTTGCGTTTATGAGTTCCTTTCGAAGTTCCTCAGGTGTTGAGTTCTTGAGTGTGGTCAAATAATCTATTATCCTTTTCGTCAATCGATTTTCTGGTAGTCTAGTGAGATTTCCAAAGAATTTCATTCGTCTTTTCTTAATGTCAATTTCGATGTCTGATTACTTTTATGTTGTTTTTATTGATTGTAGTCTGTAACCATCTTGAGTATATTTTGCTCCTGAAATTTTTCTAATGATCTTCCTCTCTTCCTTTTTGATGTCTTCTAGTTCATGTTTACTGTTAAGTGTCAGAGTTTCGCTTGAGTAAAGGACTGTTGGTTTTATGACTGTGTTGTAGTGCCGAATTTTTGTGTATTTTGACAAACATTTTTTGTTGTAGATGTTTTGGACTAACCCTAATGCATTTTTGCCTTATTGGAAACGATTTTGTTGGAGATGTTTTCAAGACCTGTCGGTTCGATAAATTCTCCGAGGTATTTAAAGTGCGGTATCCTTTCGACTTTACCATATTTGGTTTCAGGCTCGTGATATCTGTCTTTGAACAGAAGAATTATTATTTTTTTTATTTTTTTTATCGTTTCGGTCGTCTATGGACCACGTTATTTCAACTGCATTTTCCCTCGTTCTTTCACATTGGCCCAGTATTCGCGCATTCTTCTTCGATGAGCTTCCCTTCGTTCTTCGGTCCACTTCTTGCCGGTTTTCAATATAGGTTTTTGCTGAAAACTCTGTATCTCCCCAAGTTTCTTCTTCAAAGAGTCACGTTCCAAGATGTCCTCATGTGATATCCCCAGTTCTTGTAGGTCCTTTTCCACCTCTGTAAACCAGATCCCTTTGGTTTTCTTTCCCACAAAATAGGCACAGATTCGATTGGACAATCTTCCGGAGTTAATTCGTGTTAAATGGCCATAAAAAGAGAGTCTTCTTTTGCGAATGGTGTCCGTTATTTTCTCCACATGTAGATAGAGTTCAACGTTGTGTCGTCTTCTATACTCTCCTCGTTCCTTGACCGGGCCCAAGATCTTTCTCAGAATCTTCCTCTCTTTGGCTTCGAGTTGTTCTGCCAGGCCTTTCTTATTCATCGCCAGACATTCTGATGCATATAACGCCTCCGGGCGAATAACGGTAACGAAGTGCGTCAGTTTGGCCTTGAAGGACATTGATCGTGTTTTTTAAATGTATTTGGTTAAATGGTAAGCCATTTCCATTTTGTTAATCCGTGCCACGATGGCTTCCTTTTCACGAATGTTGGGCTCAATCCATTCACCCAGGTATTTGAATTTCTCTACCTGTGTTATTTGTCCTCCATTCACCGTAAGTTCTCTGGGTTCTGACTTGATGTTCGTTATAAACTGCGTTTTCTCAAACGAAATCTGAAGACCTGCCTTTGCTGCTTGCACCTGTAATTGATTGATTTGTTGTGTGGCCGTGTCAAGAGAATTAGAGAAAATTGCAACATCATCTGCGAAAGCTAAACAGTCGATTGTCAGGTTTTTGTTCTTACAACCTAGTCTGACCCCATTCTCTATACCATCCTTACACAATTCTTTACGCCATTCTCGAATAACTTTCTCAAGAACACAGTTGAATAACAGAGGCGAGAGCCCATCTCCCTGTCTCACCCCTGTCCGTATTGCGAAGGATTCAGAAATCTCTCCCCTGAATTTCACTTTGGAAGCTGTATCCAATAGGGATTGGTGGATGATTGCTCTTGTCTTATTATCTAAACCAAATTCTCTTAAAACCTGGATCAGTGTACTTCGATCCAGCGAGTCGTAAGCCTTCTTGAAATCAACAAAATTCACAACAAATTTCTTACTTCTCAGATTCATGTACGATAGAATTGATTTTAGATTCATGATTTGCTCAACACAAGAGCGCCCCTTTCGTAATCGACCTTGGTATTCGCCCAGTTGTTGATCGAGCTGTGCTTCCGCTCTCGTTTGAAGCGCTTTCACGAGAATCTTGTATGTTATCGAGAGGAGTGATATGCCACGATAGTTGTTTACGTCCGCTTTATCGCCTTTCTTGTGCAGGGGGTGAATCAGGGCCGATGTCCAATCACTGGGCAGTTTCTCTGTTTCCCAAATCTCCCGGATGATATCCGTTAGCTTGTCGACTGGTTTTTCACCTGCGTATTTCCAGAGTTCGGCAACTATTGAATCCTCACCTGGTGCTTTATTATTCTTAAGTGAGTGAATGATCTGCTTCATTTCTTCCCTAGTTGGTGGACTTGAGTCTGGATTGACGAGCACATTATTGTGAAAGGAAAATGTCGATGTTGGAGCCTCACAATTGAGAAGGGACTCAAAGTAGTTCGCCAGGATCTGGCAGTTGTCTTTGTCATTGTAAGCAACGTTCCCATTGGGATTCCTAAAGTGAAGACTGGGTGGTATGTATTTACTGAGATTTTGCTTGAAGGTTTTATAGAAATCACGGGTGTTGTTCTTTTTGAAATCTTGATCTATCTGTCCCAACTGATTTTTGTGGAATGCTCGTTTTATCCCGCGTATGGTTTTATCAGCCTGCTTTCTCACGACCAGGAATCTCTCCCTGTTTTCTTCATTCTTCTGTTTGTTCCATCGCAACCAGGCAAGCCGCCTTTGGTGAATGGCATCGTCACATTCATTAGTCCACCAAGGATGCCGCCTCGACTTTGTCATGGGATGGTTTCCTGTGCCGTTTCAAGAATTGCTTCTTTGAGTTGTTCCCAATTCTGTGGCTCAAGTTTCTGACTGAATTCGCTTTGTGTTTTCAATTTTTCCACATCAAACCTGTTGATCTTTCTTCCCTGAAATCTCTTGGTGGGTCTTGGAAGAAGTTTTAATTTTATCTTTGAAATATAGTGATCAGAGTCAAGATTCGCACTTCTTAAGACTTTTTCATTCTGGATTTCTTTACGAGATTTACGAGAAATAGCAACGTGGTCAATTTGGAATTCGCCGAGATGGGGATTTGGGAATGTCCATGTTTTCTGTTTTGCAGGAAGTCGTTTGAAAGCGGTTGACTTCATCACTAGGTTGAACGCCTTGCACAACTCCACTAACCTTTCTCCATTGCAGTTTGTTCTTCTGTGGGCCGGGTATTCTCCGATAATATTCTTGAATTTATTTTTCTTACCGAGCTGAGCATTGAAGTCCCCAAGAAGGACGATGATGTGTTCCTTGGGAATCTTGGATAGAATATCTTCAAGCTCTTCCCAGAAGATTTCCGTCCCTTGTGGATCAATTCTGTTAGCTTGATTAATTGGGGCATGGACGTTCACCATGGTGTAGATTTTATTTGTGCTTCGAAACGAAAGGATCGAGACTCGACTGTTGGGGGACGTGAAGTTGGTGATGGACTCTAAAATCTTCTTACTGACCACAAATCCTGTACCAAGGTGGGGGATGGAGTTTACTACACGTTTTCCGACTTTACCTTTGAAGATTCTATACCCCTGGGAGTCAAAAGCTTCTGCATCAACAAACCTTGTTTCCTGAATTGCTGCGATCAGGATTTGATGATGTTGTAGGGTGTCAATCAGTTGTTTCAATTTACCGACCTTCATAAGGGAGTTCACGTTGAATGTTGCGAAGAAGTTGCGACGTTTGTGTCTGATCTTGTTTGTAGGAGTCTCCGATACCTCCAAGCATGTCGTTGCAGGCTCCCCAGAGTCCGAAGGCCTGCATGCGTCGTGCAAGACGACGGTGGATTGGTTACCACCTGGGGTAGTTGCTTCAGCAGACATTTCCTCCATGCTTTTCACAGTTGAAAAAACTGTAGATAGGGGGCCAGTGATATTGCACACTGACCAATGTACTGCCAAGGTTGTGAGCCTTGGAGTCCCCAGCACTGATCGGCTCGCCGACCCAGCTTCCTGCTGGGATTGGTTAACCAACCTTCCACTGGGTTGCTCGGCTTAACAGGGGGCACCTCTTGTAGGTTACATGCTGGAGTTGGAGTGAAAGAGGCTAAGTTGGATTCTCTTGCTGAATCCAATATGTTAAGTCGCAGCTGACATGCAACAACGCATTTCACTCCCATTAGCCCAGAGCCGTAAGGACTCCTCCCAGGTTGATTCCTGGGACCCAATTATTATATTATTATTATTATTATTATTATCACCATTATTATTATACAACTACGAGTGCTAGTGTTAATGCAGAGTTTCACTTAAGCCTTAATAATTACTTTCGATATGAAAAAAAAGAACGCCTCAGGATATTGAATCAAGGAACACATTAAGGGAAGAATTATGTAAATACGTTAATTCGGCCGGGATTTCAATAAAAAGAAAACGAGTAAAGGAACAAGCGATATTAGTCTGTTTTTTCGGAACTGCATTTACACCGGAAGTGATTTTCGTAATTTAGTTTGATAGACCTCTCCAAGACTCACAATTTGAAAACTTTTCGGGCCCTAGCACTTAAGCGTTTGTCACAATTGAGGAAATTGCTTCATTTTACGTTTTTACTAAGATGGGGACTACTGCTTTGTCTGCTAAGAAATGTTTCCAACATTAATTTATTTTATTAATGCAGCCAATGACCATGAATTTTTCCTTTCAGGACGGGTCAGGGAAGTGATTATGAAAGGAATTCGGCCGAGAACCCATTGAAAGGAACCGTCCCGGCATTTGGCTGGTAGTGAAAATGGGAAAGCACGAAAACTATTTTCAAGACGGCCGAGGAGGGATTTGAACCCACGCTCTCCCGATGCCAGCGAGACATGAGGTAGCGCGTTGGCGCTCTCGGCCATCGCAGCTGGTTTTTAAAATTAAAACTCACAAAGGAAATGCTCCCTGTCTAGTTCCTTAGAGATTTCCAAATAAACTAAAAGAACACACTTGTTGGAAAGTAAATACAGTAACATCTTATTACCTTCGCACAGAATGTCCTATTTGAGAAATTAAATACTAACATTCTCCGAGGATGTTTACCATCTAAAAATTATTTCTTCTTTTTCAAACTTGTCACCATCGTATCATCTAAATTATTCAATAACTAGCAGTAGTTCCCGGCTTCGCCCAGTGAGTTTATTTCTTTGTTTTATGGATGACTAGCAGGTACCCGCGGCTTCGCTCGCGTCATAGTTGTGTCATATTTTTAATCAATGAAATGCTGGTTTAATTCCGTTAACACCCTTTTAGAACCTGAATATCCAAAAATCCCTCCTTAGTAGACGTTTTCGACACACAACAAACATATCCCCAAAATATCATTCTTCTAACTTTAATAATTTTGGTTGGTCGATGAGAGTGAATATCCAAAAATCCCTCCTTAGTGGACTTTTTCTTCCAGAATTTCAGCCCTCCCCATGGGCCCCTTAAATTGGATTCATGAAAAAAAACGATCGACCACCTTTTTACTTATTTTTCAAGCTGATTCTTCCCCCTGAGTTTCATACTTTATGCCTCTGTCTTTTAAGAGATACTTGCTCCGTTAGGAATCCTTCAACCCCCACTTTTCACACATACACCTCATAATATACAGTTCATCGAAAAACCCTCAGACATGTGTCTTCTTATTCTTAATGATGAGTTTATATGCCGAGTATCGCATCCCCCAAGGAAACCAATCGGGAGATATTGCTATTCAATTAAATGCAGGTCTACCCCCTTAACACCCCTTTAGAACCTGAATATCCAAAAATCCTCCCTTGGTGGACGTTTTCGACATACAACGAACACAACCCCAAAATTTCATGTTTCTAACTTCAATCATTTTGGCTGGGCGATGATGAGTGAATGAGTAAGTCAGGACATTTTCTTTCATTTATTTTTCAGAATTTCACCCCTCTCATGAATCCCTTATATTGGATTTATGATTTAAAAAACGGTCAAAGACCTATTTACTTCTTTTAAGCTGTTCTTCCCCCCTGAGTTTGATGAGTGAGTGAGTTAATCAGTTAGAACACTATCTTTCCTGTTTTTTTCCCCAGAATTTCATCCCTCTCCAAGGGCCCCTTAAATTGGATTTATGAAAAAAAGGTTGAACACCTATTTACTTATATTTTAAGCTGTTTTTTCCGCTGAATGTCAAACTTCTCGCCTATGTCGTTTAAGAGATACACGCTCCGTTAAAAATCCTTCAACCCCCAATTTTCACCCCATTCACCTCATAATATACACCACATCGATAAAACCTTAGACATATGTCTGCTTAATTTTAATGATTAGTTTATATGCCGATTATCACATCCCCAAAGAAACAACTCGTGAGATATCGTTAATGAATGAAATACACGTTTACCCCCTTAACACCTCTTAAGAACCCGAATAAACAAAATTCCTTCATTAGTTGACGTTTGCGACATGGAGCGAAAATATTCCCAAAATTTAATTTTTCCTACTTCAATAGTTTTCGCTGGGCGATGATGAGTGAGTGAGTCAGTCAGGTCATTTTCTTTCAATTATTTGAACTGAATTTTACACCCTCCCCATGCGCCCCTTAAATTGTATTTATGAAGAATCGCTCGAACACCTATTAACTTATATTTGAAGCTGTCTTTTTCACCTGAGTTTGATGAGTGAGTGAGTTAGTCAGTCAGTCAGGACACTTTCTCTCCTTTTTTTTCTAGAATTTCACCCCACCTCATTGGCCCATTAAATTGAATTTATGAAAAAACGGTCGAACACCGATGTACTTATTTTTAAGCTGTTTTTTTTTCTCGTTGAGTTTCAAACTTCTCGCGTATGTCGTTGAAGAGATACACGCTCCGTTAGGAATCCTTCAACCCTCACTTTTCACCCCTTTCACCTTATAATATACACCACATCGAAAAACCCTCAGACACATGTCTTCTCATTTTTTATGTGTTCATATGCCGAGTAACACATCCCCCAATGAAACCAATCGGGAGTTATTGTTATTCAATGAAATGCAGGTTTAACCCCCTTAAGACCCCCTGAATATCCGTAAATCCTCCCTTAGTGGACGGTTCCGACATACAATGATCATATTCCCCGAAATGTCATGTGTCTAACTTCAATAATTTTGGCTGGGCGATGGTGAGTGAGTCAGGACTTTTTCTCTCAATTTCCTTTTTTCAGAATTTCACCCCTCCCCAAGAACCCCTTAAATTGGGTTTATGAAAAAGACTGTCGAAGACCTATTTACTTATTTTTAAGCAGTTTTTTCCCCTGAGTTTGATGAGTGAGTCTGTCAGTCAATCAGTTAGGACACTTTCTTTCCTGTTTCCCCCCCCCCCCCAGAATTTCACCCCTCCCTATTGGCCCCTTAAATTGGATTTATGAAAAAACGGTCAAACACCTATTTACTTATTTTTTAAGCTGATTTTTTTCCACTGAGTATCAAACTCCTCGCCTATGTCGTTTAAGAGATACACGCTCCGTTAGGACCCCTTCAACCCCCACTTTTCACCCCTTTCACCTCATAATATACTTCACATCGAAAAAACCTCAGACACGTGTCTTCTTATTTTTAATGATGAGTGTATATGCCGAGTATCACATCTCCCAATGAAACCAATCGGGAGATATTGTTATTCAATGAAATGCAGGTCTATCCCCTTAACACCCCTTTAGAACCTGAATATCCTAAAATCCTTCCTTAGTGCGCGTTTTCGACTTACCACGAACATATCCCCAAAATTTCATGATTCTAACTTCAATAGTTTTGGCTGGGCGATGATGAGTCAGTCAGACAGTCAGGACACTTGTTTATATATAAGAGATTGACGTGTTATAGTCTCCGTTAAGGTTTGTTCTACTACTAATATGTTTACGTTTATGTGTTATTAATCCTAATGTTTTTATGCTGCATTGTTTTAATTGTTGACATTGTTAACCTGTACCGGCTATCTTTCGTAATACAAATCAGGAATGCAGTAACTGTGATAAGACTAGACTAAGACTAATAGAACTAGAATAATTTGTGGCAACCAAAATGAAACAGTAACCTAAAATGATTAACCACGCAGTGAACACTCCCTCTTTTCTACTTAAGACATGACTGTAAGAGTAAATAATTTGTACAGAACATTACCTCCTTCACTGCCCTCAACAGATACAGTACCAAAGCAAACCTACAGGTAACTGACGTCACCAATAATTCTCATAGTAACCATTAGAAGCCATGACCAGGCTCCTCTTGTACTTTAACATGGGTACTTCCAAATTACTAAGTAAATAATATCGTACGTTTTTCGTACATCAAAAAACTACATCCATACTAATATATAACAGTGAGATGGTATGTGTCTGTGTGTCTGTGTATTACTCGATCACCAAAGAACCACTGGTCAGATTTACATGAAATTTTACATGGAAGTAGCTGATTTACAGGGTTAATATATAGGCTACTTTTTATTTCAATACTTTGCACTATTTAAAGATGGCGACCATTTAAGTGACGTCACTACACCCTTTGGTTTCAAACGTTCATATTTCAATTTCAAATAAAAAGAGAACGCTAAGAAATAGGAGACTTTTGATGGCATATATTAGGTTAAAAATTAAATTTCTATCAGAATGGTCCTCATCACTTTTCGTGTATCTCCAACTGTTAGCGAGTAAAACCTAATTGTGGGCTATAAAACAAGGTCAATGCCAAGCAGTGTAGCTGGACAAAATGTTCCATCCTAACTCTCCCTCAGCGCAGCACCTCGCCTGTCCCCTGTTTTAACTGTCACTTTCACATTTCAATTTATTTATGACCAGTAGCGAAGCACGGGTACTTCAGCTAGTTTATTATAAATGTAAATGTTCCTATGGGTCAGTATATAACATTTGCTCTGATCAGTGAAATAGTACAGATTTGTGCCTTAGGAGCCTAATGCAGAGAATGGAGAGGTCTGTCCGAAATATCAAGTGGACAGTGTTACCAGCAGGGATCCAAAAGGTAAATATATAAAATTTTGTTCAGATCGGTGAAATGGTGTAGATTTGTATAAATAACAGATTAAGAGACAAACATTGAGCTTTATATTAATCGACGATTGTGGTAAATTTAATTAATCTCTACTTAGTATAAAACAAATTCCCCGATTCTTGGATGTTACGGATAATATCGAGAACCACTGGATGTATGTGGTGACTGAAGAGAAAGTTTGGTAGGTTACATACTCAGACACCCAGGGATAGCAATCATAGTTATGTAAGGAAGGGTCAAGGACAAGAACTGCAGGGTTATTCCAAGGTTATAATATATGTTGAACAGATTTTCTCGGATGTAAGGTGTGGTAGCTAGGTAGATTTGAAACGATTAGCTCAGAACAGGGAGGGATGGGAGGCTGGATCAAACCAGTCAAAAGACTGAAGACTCAAACCCAACTCATCAGCATTTCAACTCTGATAGAAGAGGTAGCCTACTCATGGTAATCACCATTAATTCTGGTCCATGCAAGCCTAAACCGCAGGAAAGAACTTTCTTTACCACGTTAAGAGGACAAGAAGGCCCCTAATTTGTGACATTTGATTGAAGGAGGCAATTACCTCCCACTCCCATACGAATTCCACTCACCATGAATGAATCGTTAGAATTCAAATTACGGAGCAGCATCGAGTTCGGCCACTTGTGGAGATCGATAGCCATTAGTCTGCCCTATCACTGTTTGACAAGTTCACGGCTCCGAAGGGTGGCTACTCTATGCACTTGCAGATCCGCTGATTAGGGTTGTGTATGTGATTGGGCTGCTAGATAGTAACCCCTTCCGGCGTAGTAGCCAGTAAGAATATACAGTAGAGGCTAAGAATCGATATTTTATATCGCCTCCTACACGAATATGAGGGAAGTATGTCCTCCATTGCGACTTGAGCGGCCTTGCACCCAGAGAGAAGAATTCCTTTCGGTAGCCATTTTTACACCTTGCTGACGCAAAAAGGTCTTCAGAAAGGTGAGGGATAATTCGAAATTCCTTACCACTGCAAAAATTGAACTTGATACTTCAATATTTGATGCTAACGCCGCGTTCATTCATTTTGGTTCTAATTCAGTTGTGGTTCTGAACTTTAAAATGAAGGAACGGAAGGAAGGGAGGAACGGAGGGAAGGAAGGAGGGAAGGATGAATGGAGTAAAGGAAGGAAGGAGGGAACGAGTGAATGAAGAAAGGAAGGAAGGAAGAAACGAAGGAAGAAGGGAAGGAAGGAGGGAGGGAAGGAAGAAAGGAAGGAAGGAGGGAAGGAAGGAGGGAAGAAAGAATGGAGTGAAGGAAGGAAGGAGGGAGGGAAGGAAGAAAGGAAGGAAGGAGGGAAGGAAGGAGGGAAGAAAGAATGGAGTGAAGGAATGAAGGAGGGAGGGAAGAAAGGAAGGAAGAAAGGAAGGAAACAGGGAAGGAAGGAGGGAAGAAAGAATGGAGTGAAGGAAGGAAGGAGGGAAGGAAGAAAGGAAGGGAGGAGGGAAATGAGAAAGGAAGGATGGAATGCCAAGGTCATACGCCACGGGACATCACTTGTACCTGAAATATGAACAATCAGACGTGACAATCCAAATCCGTTTAACCTGAATCGAACCAGGTTTATCTTGGGGTGAGGCACTCAGTTTGACCGCTGCGCCATCACGCCCCTGGGAAGGCTCTCCCCTATAGGTAGTTGCGCCCTTGGGCTGGATTAGCACTTTTTTGTAACTGACCAGACTGAGGTAAATGTTAGGATAGTGCCTTTAATAAAGAACAATGCAGCATGGTACGAGTAAAGTATGTTCTAGGGGAAGGAAGGTGGGGCAAACTTAACTCTAGTTGACACGACATTTGACCGGTATGCAATATGATCCTACGTACAGGAGACACACTTACGAATTGACATCCAGAGGGGCCTGGTGGCGCATCGGACAAACTGAATGACTCTCACCACAGCGGACTGGGTTCGATTCCCGGTCAAAGCGTGTTTTCTTTATTTTTTATTTGATTTTATTTAGTGAAATGCCATATCCTGTGGTTCAGTTTTTTATTTATTTAGTCAATTTACCCTCTAGGTTGGTGGTTCCCACGGACTCAGCGAGGGAACTCGCCACTACCGCCTCTATGGGCAGTGTCCTGGAGCTTGGAACACCTGGTCGGGATGGATACAACTGGGGAGGTGTGATCAGCACTTCGCCCAGGCGGTCTCACCTGCAAAGCGAACAGGGGCCTCATGAGGGAAGGTAAGGGATGGTGAGGATGGATAGGCAAGGAAGAGGGAAGGAGGCGGCCGTGGCCTTGAAGAAGGTACCATCCCGGCATTTGCCCGAAGTGGGAAACCACGGAAAACCACTTCGAGGATGGCTGAGGGGGAATCGAACCCCCTCTACTCATTTGGGCCACCCGAGGCAGAGTAGACCCCGTTCAAGTCCTCGTACCACTTTTCAAATTTCGTGGCAGAGCCGGGAATCGAACCCAGGACCTCTGGGGCGGCAGCTAACCATGCTGACCGCTACGCTAAGGAGGCGACCTGTGGTTCAGATTCCACGTAAAAAGGATGTCCCGCGGCTCATGATCGTTTCAATTGGCATTCGATAGTAGCAACGGCCCGTCAAGACTTAAACGTGGGTGTAACGAACACGCGCAACAAATACTAGTTTTGAAAGGATTAACTGCATTTTTCCCGCTACATAGAAAATCATAAAATCATGGATGGACTATCGATGTTTACGAGTTCGTGACTTTTGAATTTGAATCCTGTCCAGGTAGTTGAAGATGAGATTGGCGTGTCGAGGTTACATGTTTGAAACTCATTCTCTTCCTTAACCACATGTTTCCCTTCGCGATTACTTTTACACTTTGCAACATTGAATAACCAGTGTAGGACGAAGCAAAGAGGATATAAGAAGTAGGTTGGCTCAGGCAAGGAAAGCATTTCTACAAAAAAGGAATCAGCTGACATCGGATATAGATTTAGGTATTAGGAAGTCATTTTTGAAAGCCTTTGTCTGGATCGTGGCGTTCTATGGAAGTGAAGCTTGGACTATTGGTGCAGCAGAAAAGAGGAGAATTGAAGCGTTTGAAATGTGGTGTTACAGGAGAATGATGAAGAACCATATGGGTAGATAGGGTTTCAAACGAAGAGGTATTATGACGAGTGGGAGAGAAGAGATGATTTTGGCGACTGTTAATGAAGAGAGGAGATAGGTTGTAGGACACATACTAAGATACCCAGGAATAGCAAGCTTAGTTGTCGAAGGAAGGGTCAACGATAATAACTGTAGGGGTAGACCAAGGTTAGAATATGTTAAGCAGATTGCCTCGGATGTAGGGCGTGGTAGCTATGTAGAGAAGAAACGATTAGCTCAGGACAGGGAGGCGTGGAGTGCTGCATCAAACCTGTCAAAAGGCTGAAGACTCAAACAACAACATTGGATATTTTACGTAATAAGTAAACTAGTAACGAAACAAACACCACGTAACTAAGTCAAGTAAATATAAGCTTGTGTTTTCATAGCAACGTACAGATGTCTACTACTCTCAGGCAGTGCGATGTAACAGTTAAATTAGGTATGGTGCCCATGAACGGGGATCATTTTACTCTTTTGTTAGGGATTTGATTTTTGTTTAGAAAATATTGATAGTTAATTTGACTTTGACTTATGCAATTGAAGTTCTTTAAGTAAAGGATTTGTTGTGATAAGGAATTACGTTGTGCTTTGGTTTGGAATTATATGTTAGGTAACTCGAAAAAAGGGGGAATTTGAGAGTAGTAGACTGCATTTCTTAGTTCGATGGAGAAATGATGTTTTAGTCATAGCCGTGGCTAATGATTCCCATTAACACCATCGATGTAGTTATCTTTTACTATGCTCACCATGGTATACGTAATGGGGGTTTTTGCTGAAATGTGTTTTGGTTTTCAGCAGCATCAAAATTAATTTGAAATGACGAGAGACCTCTAGTGGGTTCATTGATTTACCTGTTGCGCAATAAGTTGAAGAACAGACCGTTAGTAGGTTTGGAGTTGGTCGGCAAATTATTTTGCAATGAAAAAGGGCTTGGCCCCCACATTATGTTTAAATTTTTGGATTATGTTAAGTGTATTGACTGCATTCTGAGTTCTATTGTTCATAGTAATAGTTTATTGGAAATGAGTGTATATGGCTCTAAACTTGTGTGCTAGTATATATGGCTGTACAAACAACACGTATATGGAGGCTTGCGTTCTTATAACAACTGGCCAAGTATACCTACGAAATGAACACTGATTGGCATAGTTACGATGGTGTTGGCAAATTGATGTCACTAGATCCCGTTATATTCCCTGCCAAAACATATCAATGTAAACCCTTAAGGGCCGGTAGACGGCACACCTACTACTCGTATACGATGGTGCTATCTGCCGGAAATATTTTGAATCTTTTCTGTGGAATACTATTTGAATAAACAAATGATTATCACTTCTCACTATAATTCTCGTAACCAATCAATCATTAGCTCTTTGGAACAGTGGGGGCTGTGCAGAAATTCCGGTGTGTGCTGTAACTCATCCCTCCTCCAAAAAATAAAAATATATATTTAGAAACATGTAGAAAAACGCCCACTCAGAAACACTCAAGAGACTCCCCACTGCGTTTACCATACAGAACACAAAAGGAAGGAAGGAAGCTTGTAGTTTAACGTGACCGTTAATTGCGAGATCATGAGCCACGGGACCTCCTTTTTACGTGGAATCCGAACCACAGGACATGGCATTTCACTTCGAAAATCTCCCATGCATTGACCGGGAATCGAACCCAGACCGCCTTGGTGAGAGGCATACAGCTAGACCGCTGAGCCACCACGCCCCCCATACAGAACAAACACGCAAACAAACCGATATACGTATTGCTCATCATAATCATCATCATCAGTTATTGCATGTGACAGGCCATTAAGACCCATAGCAGAAAAACAAGGGTATACAATTCTTGATTACAATATAAATAGCAAGCATAACATAATATAGGCTATAACATTGTACTTCATAACAGGAAGAATGATTTCAGCTTCTCAAATAATGGTGGCATATATTAGACCAACGATTTCTATCCCTGGCATCTTCCATACTTGCATCTGGATCTACCTGGTTCAGTGCCAACATAACTCGATCTTTCCATCTCGTTCTTGGTCGACCTCTTGGACGTTTTCCCGTTGGCTGAAAATTGAACACACGGTTCGGGAGAGTACCTTCTGCTCTGATAATGTGTCCTAACTATTGTAATCGTCTTCTCTCTATCTCTCTACTGATGTCTGCCTTTTTATAACGTCGATATAACTCCTCTTTACTCCGTCTTTCCCAACTGTCAGTTTATGGGCAGTATTTTGGGCCAGAGATTTTCCGCAGCATTTTTCTTTCAAATGCACATATACGTTCTTCAAAAGTTCTTGGAGTCGCCCACGTTTCACAACCATACATTAAAACAGGTCGTACTAGGGTCATGTATAGGTGGATCTTGTTTTCCTGAGATATTAGACGTGAAGTGAAAATTCGATTCATGCTATAGGAAACATGAGTAGCGTTGGTGATTCTTTGTCTTATTTCCTTTTCTATTTCACTTTTGTTTGACAATATTGATCCTAAATATTTGAATGACTCAACTGTCTCAAATTTGTGTATTCCAACGTCGATAGCGATCGGAATATTCTGTCGACGTGATATAATCATGTATTTTGTTTTCGATTCATTAACCACCAACCCCATTTTCTTTGCTTCCAGTAGGAATCTAGATGTATCAGTCGTTACCTGATCCAAAGTGTTCCCCATGATCACCACATCATCAGCAAATGCAAGAATTAAGTCGGATCCGACCATCTCCATTTCCCTATTCCAACCAGTTCCACGTTTAATCTTTCCAATGCTATATTGAAAAGGACTGGGGCTAGAGGATCTCCTTGTCTTAGTCCACTTTGAACGCTAAAGGATTCTGATTCTTGATTTGCAAACCGCACCTGGCATCTAGAGTCAGAGTAACAGGTCTTGATCAACCTTATGTACTACATTGGAATGCCCATCTCGTGCATAGCCGTCCATAATACTATACGGTTTATACTGTCATAGGCCTGACGAAAATCAATAAAGATTAAATGCAATTCCTTGTCAAATTCGTAGAATTTCTCCATGAGTTGCCTCAATGTAAAGATGTGGTCGATAGTAGACCGACCAGATACAAAACCACATTGATATGAGCCTATAATATCTCCCAAAAATGGCCTAAGTCGATTCATAAGCAGTGAGGTAAAAAATTTATATCCTGTTGATTTGTATACGTGTTGTACATAGCGCAGAGTCTAGATTTCATCCTCCTAGCCTCAAGTGATTCCCACCCAAGTTTCTTTAACATACGGCTCACACTGCTCCTGGGATTAAAGTCACTGAGCACAAATCTAGCGGCCTTTCTTTGTACCATTTCCAACTCATTTATGAGGCCTACTTGATATGGATCCCAAACCACCGAGGCGTATTCCAGAATAGGTCTTACAAGTGACAAATATCCTAATTCTTTAGCAGAGGTACTAATTCCTTTTAACACCCTCATTACAAAGTGCAGGGATTTGTAAGCTTTAGAAACTACACATCCTATATGACTACTCCATTTCATATCATTTCTTACGCGAACGCCCAAATATTTGCAAGAATCTTCTTCTACAAGTATTTCCGAGCCAGTGTTATATTGAAAATCATGCCTTCGCACTTTCCCTATTTTTATTAGACTACATTTTCATGTGTTTATTTTCATTTTATTTTCAATCGCCCACTTATAGACCAGGTTCAGATCATCTTGAAGTACTGCATTGTCTTGTGAGTCATGTATCTTTCGACATATTACACAATCATCCGCAAACAATCGACAGTCACTGCGAATCCCATTTGGTAAGTCATTTATGAACGCCAAAAATAACAAAGTTCCGATTACGCTGCCCTGAGGAATACCCGACGTTACGGTAATTTCATCCGAGAATCGGCCTTCAACTTTCACTTTATGACGGGATTTGAAATATTTCCTATTCTTTGGCTGAAGTCTTTTTTACTACGCTGTGGGCTATTTGATTGTAGATTGTAAGTAGCCTAAGTTATTTATTTCCAAATCAAACAATCCGCACATAAGGTGCGTCCGTCCCTGGTTTGGAATGTTACAAATCAAGAAAAGAACGCTTCAAGAACGTGGCTTCAGCCTCTTCAACTTCATCGTACGCATGTAATTAACAACATCTTGACATGTTTATGCTCTGTGTACATGGACCTTCGCAAGTTTAGTAATGGAAAGCAACGTAACCCTAAAAACTACGCCTAGCTCTCCTTCGCCGCATTAAATGGGAAGATTTAGGAGTCGACGAACGATGTTCTCTTACCGGACTTAAAAGTATTTATCGGCAGACCTAAATCGGGACTGTCATGAGTGGATAAACATTCAAAATGTGTATTAACAATTAATATGTTAAATATCAATTATTGAAGATATATTTATAGAAGGTTTTTCGGGACAGGCTCCACCTAGAGACCCTGTAATTATTATCAGCCGTGCCTGCTCTAATGGGTGTTTTGTTGATCACGTCAAAACGGGGTAGATGACCTTGCTACTTCACACCTTAAAACAACAATAACTAACTAACTAATTCGATAAAAATTGAACGTCATTATGGTTCTAGCCAATTGCCAGGGAAGGAATGATGCCCAATCTAAACTCGTCTCATATTGAGGATTCAACATACCAAATTTCTAATTGCTTTGATGATTACGTTACAGTCAGAATACAAATTTTAAAATTATCTGCGCCTTCCATCTTGAATTTCTCAGAAGAAAATTCTAGAACCGATATTCCAGTTTCTGTTTACCATCACTTGATGAATGCAGTACATTTGCGTTTGTCTGTTGGCACAGGCTAGAGTAAAATATGGATTTCCACCACTGTCTCCATCCCACTCATGACTGATTAGAATTATGTAAGCTTTGAGGTATGAGTGGTGCTGAATAATGACCTTCAGGGCACAGGTACAGCACTGTATGTACTGTGAAAGATTCTACTCATAGGGCCAGTGTTATCGTTTTGGGTCGGTGAGAAACATAATGGCAAACTACCTCACTCCTCACCTTGCCTAGTATGCTTCATTATAGTGCTACCTTAGGTTTTCGTGGGTATATACCGACCTCACCTATGGCGGTACTTTTTGAGGATCCATCCAGCCCCTGAGCTGACTACCTAACAGACAGACTAACAAAGTGATGCTTTCTAGCCTAATTGTTTCCTATACCAAATTTCAGTAACAGGAAAATAGGTTGAACGAGCTATATATTTTTAAATTTACGTTGACGCCATCTTTAAATTATCAAAAAAATTGAAAAGATCTATATAACGATAAAATTAATATTTTTATAGATTCACCATCGAGAATTTTGCTCCGATTGGCTGAATAAATCGGTAAAAATACAAAGGATTAATTTACATTTCGCACGTTGACATCATGTTTCTCTGTCATTCAATTTTTCGGAATCTACGTTTGGGAACTTCCTTTACATCACTCAACAATGCACCGGAATTTGTGTAAATTAATAGAACTGATTCGGAGATATTAAATGTGTAAAATGCTATGTGGGATTAATTTTGGACTCTTGAGTTTATACGAAATAAGGAACGGTACGGTTGGGATGAAACTATATACGACTATTTTTACAAATATTAAAAGAATACACGTTCATATAAAGAGTCCTTCCGAAAGAAATCTGATCACAAAAGTCCATATTTCCTATGAAGAAAATAGGGTAAGAAACATCTCTTTCCATTTGTATAAAAGTGTAGTTTTGATTAAACATCTTCTTCAAAATGCTATTAAATTCTTCGTTCATTCATCTCATCTTGTAAAGCCTCCGTGGCTTAGGCGACAGCACGACGGCCTCTCACCGCTGGGTCCGTGGTTCAAATCCTGGTCCCTTCATGTGAGATTTGTGCTGGACAAAGCGGAGGCAGACAGGTTTTTCTCCGGATACTCCGGTTTTCCCTGTCATAATTTCATTCCAGCAACACTCTACACTATTATTTCATGTCATGTGTCATTCATTTAATCATTGCCCCAGGGGGAGTGCGACAGGCTTCGTCAGCCGGCACAGTTCATATCCTCGCCGCTAGATGGGGGCTTCATTCATTCCATTCCCTGACCCGGTCGGTCGACTGGAAGCAGGCTGTGGATTTCATTTATCTCATCTTGTTTTCTGTAGACTGCAGGAGGTGAACTGGTGCCGTACAATTTATGCCGGAAGTCCTATCGTATTGGCACTGAGCCAGAGACAGAGTTTACACTTATTTATGAGTACTTGATCGTGGGAATCATTGGTGAGGGTATATACAATTGCAGTCACAGCGTTCACGTTTGTTGGGAAGGACATCGTCATTCCCAATTGGCTCGCTAGATCAGTCTCTTGGGAAATTATCCAATTCGCTCATAAGTCTCGTATCCTATCACAATTTACTGCAAAATTAGTGGGCCACCTCCCTTCTTCCTTTCAGGCTAGAGGAGATATGAAGAGGAGGCAGCAAGCACTCCTCTGTTCTCTCTATCTCTGCCTATCTTCCTCTTTAACACGCGAAATCCTCCCTTTCATTTTCGATTGTACTCTCTCCTTCCTTTTTAGTTTAGTGAAAGTCTGAAAGTGTGGGAGCAAACTCTCGCAAGTCCTTGCCTTCCCATTCCGTATCTTCCTTTCAAGATGCTCCATTCTCCCTCTCTCTTTGTCATTGTGGGGGCCTGCCCTAGGGATGGTTACACGTTAATAGCGTGAGATACTGCCGTAAATTTTTATAATCAAATTGCAAGAGTTGGAAAAACGGAAACATAGGGCGATACTTTATGCTGGAACGCAAGCGCGTGTATGATTAGAGGTGGAAGATTAGCCTCTTCTTAGAAAGTCATCCCATATATTATTCATTTTATTCTTATACAGTGCACAGTATGGATTTCAACGAGGCACGCCACCAATAGACAGAGTGTTTATATAAAAGGAGGCTCACAAGCCGAAGGGTTATTTATACGCCAGAGAAGTCAAAATAAAGCCGTTGTTTTTAGATCATTTACGTCTTATCGTATAATAATATATAACTGGCATTCTTTAGTTTTTCTTAAAAACAACTAGCTTATATTACTCGTCGTTGAAGGTTGCATGGAGTAAAACAAGGAAGTCCCATGACAAGAAAATGGAGGGCAGTCTTTTGGAGAACAACCTTGTCTTCTAAACCTGTCGGCTCATTGCGTACTGGCTATAATCCTTTGCCAAGAAATGTATTCTGGTCTGAGGGCCGGAACGGGGTACATTGTGCCCCGTGGGGCAAATTTGAGAAGAGACGAGTTGTATTCCTGCCTCAGCCATCCTGAAAGTGGTTTTCCGTAGTTTACGCACTTCTACTCCAGGCAAATGACGGGTAGGTTCCTCATGTAAGGACACGGCCGCTTTCTTCCAAATCCTCACCTGAATTACAAATATACACACTAATACAGTTATCAGAGTGACGCAGGTTAACAGACACATTTTTCACCCACCCAAGTACACTGGACTACGGTACGCTACTGATGTACCCCGTTCCAACCATCAGACCAGATTTAAATTATTTGGCAGTCTTGAATTGAACCCAGGAAGACCGGAGTTCCAAAACATACTCCATAATCACCGGAGGCGTCCCTGGCAAAATTGCAAGTATGAATTACTGGAGTTCCTTTAAATGATGTTAAAGGGACAGCTTAACCAGTGGCTGGTTGGCTAGTTGGTTGCTTCCTCAGTTTAAGGACTGCAACAACGCGGTCATGTAGCCCCGTGTACTTTGGGTGTGTGTAGAACCTGTCTGATAAGCAGTGTTAATAGTGATGGTTGTATTAGTGTGTGTTATCTGTGATTCAGGTAAGGACTGCAGACATTCAATTTTCAAGTAGTTCCAACTTTTTCTACCAAATGCTACCGTCAATGACAACTTGTTGTGAACTTGGTTACTAGATACCACCGCAGTCGGCTCCTGGCGGCGAACGTTGGAACTTAAGGGCGTTAGTCAAATCTAAAATATATTTATTTATTTATTTATTCATCGTATGGCTTTTAGTGCCCGGAGTGTCCGGGAACATGTTCGGCTCGCCAGGAGCTGTAGCTGCTTCAAGCGGACACCACTAGGGTGAGCTACAAGTTCCGTTCAATTTCAAATAATTGCAACTTTCGCTACCAGATGACAATGATGCCTAGTGGTGAACGTTGGAACTTTGATAGAGCGTTACAACGAAATCTAACCTAGAAATTTAGCTCCACACGAGTTTAGTCTGTGGAAGGATCTTTTACATGCCATAAATCTATGACATGGGACCACTGGCTTTAATTCCCCTCAGAAGGAAGGCATACTGAAGGATTTTAACGCTATTAAAAAATCCGACGACTTCTGCCGGGTTTGAACCCGCGACCTTAGGCGTAGAAGCTCAGCATGCAACGAATTGCGCAACCGAAGCTGCCTTAGCCAGTGGCTGTAGTGTCACAGCTCATAAAACTTTCTTAATATTTTACAATAGCGATTCCATGAGGCATGTCAACTATAGTTAGCCTACACTTCTACTCAAGTTTTACGTACAGTGTTCTAAGTTAGAAAGAACTCGGAAGATTCTAAAATATGAATTTGATGTCACGCCAAGTATTACCTTTTTGCAAATTACCAAGTCGTTTCCTTATTTGATGTCTCGACTGCAATATTAAATTAAACTTCAGGAGTGTCTACGTGAGATCACACAAACTCCCTAAAACTTTGCTCCTTGTATAAACGACGTACATCAAGTATAACCTTCAACTAAAACACGTCAAATTCGATAGTGTTATTGTTATTGTAAGCGGTGAAACATCAAGATAACCTGCTCCTCATTACTATTTTAAGAAGATATAAATAAAGAATTTTAACCTATGGTTGTTGTTTGAGTCTTCAATATTTTCACAGGTTTGATGCAGCCGTCCATTTCTCGCTCTCCTGAGTTAATCGTTTCATCTGTCATACATAATTACCACACCTTATATCTGAGGCAATATGTTTAACATATTCTCAGTTCTTGTCCTCAACCCTTCCTTCCATAACTAAATTTGCTACTCCTGGGTGACTTAGTAAGTAACCTACCAATCTTTTCTATTCATTAGAAGCTGCCAGAAATATATCTCCTCGCCCACTCGTCTTAATACTTCTTCATTTGTTACTCTGTATAGCCATGTGATCTTCATCATTCTCCTGTAACACCACATTTCAAGCGCTTCAATTCTCCTCTTTTCTGCTGCACCAACAGTCCATGTTTCACTTCCATAGAGCGCCACGCTCCAGAGAATGACTTTCAGCGGCTTCGGTGGCGTAGTCGGTAGCATGCTGAACTGCTGTGCCCAAGATGGCGGTTTAAAACCCGGCCGAAGTCGTCGGATTTTTAAGAGCGTTAAAATCCTTCAGTATGTCTTCCTTAGGACGGTATGTAAAGCCGGCGGGCCCATGTCATTGATTTATGGCACGTAAGAGAACCTATCACTGCAATTGGTGGTGTGTAGCAAAAGTTATAGGTTATATTTGGTTAGTACACAACCCGTTCGCCGCTAGTGTTACTGACAGTGTCATCTGGTAGCCAAAGATGGAACTACTTGAAATTGAACTTGTTGGTAGCTCTCAGCTGTTCAATCAAAAATACCCAGCTATGGCCATTGGCTGCGATTCATATTGAACCCTTATTATCTTCGCAAGGGTTCAATATATCAAAATGACTTCCTAATACCTGAATCTATACCGGGTGAGTTAGCCGTGGTCGTTACGGCATGACTGCTGGCAGTCGCTCACATCCAGGATGCGAGGAGGTTCAAATCCCCCCGCCGGCAACCTTGAACATGGTCTTCTGTGTTTTCCCATCTTTCTTCCAGGAAAATGCCGGGGTTGGTCCCTAACTACAGGCCACAGCCGCTACCTTCCAACTCCTCGACATTCCATTCCACCTTTCCTCCCCAACGGTATTTGTAGCTCACCCATTGGGTGTCCATCTCGAAGCAGCTACAAAACTGGCGAGCCGAACATGTCCTCCTCGGCAGACACTCCCGGCACTAAGAGCCATACGCTAAAAAAATTTAAAGAAACAAAAAATAAAAAACTGAATCTATATTCGATGTCAACAGATTTCTTTTCTGTGAAATTCTTTCCTTGCCTCTGCCAACGTACTTTATATATCCCCTTTGCTTCATCCATCACTAGTTATTTTGTTGCCTAAGAAGCACAAATATCCTACCTCTGGATAAATAAAGATATCTGGAAATGGAACTCGATGGGTCATGAATGACAGGAAATTGAAACACACCATAGGCCATAGCTGACCAAGGGAATTTGACAGGTGAGATGAAACGAAGATACCGATACTAGTAAGTGGACTCAGTGACGGGCACAACGGAGGCCCCATGGTTACCATTCTACGTCCCACAAATTGTGAGAATCTTGTGGAATCGTTCCACTCGGATTTAATTCAGGGATCAGCTTCTCATAATAATCAAACATGCCTTAGAGGGAGAAATACTCCTTACGGGCTTCATTTACGATTTATAAGGGGTAACGAGAACGCTCTCTCGCTTTGTAAGGAAGAATTGTGTAACAAATTCCATGCCAAGAATATTTGAATTTAACTTATTCCACTAATTGGTACACATTTTCAAGATCAGAATGTTACATGGCCTCCCCATGTAATTTGTGGCAGCTGTCGGTGTACAGTAATTTGGAGGGTTGACTGCATGGATCAAGGAAGTGTATGCCTTGTGCAATTCCCCGAATATGACGAGAATCTACAAGTCATCACAACGACTGTTGTATGATGGATATTACACATTCATGAAGTACCAAGAACAGAGAAATATCCGTTCGCCTCGTTGCGTAGTTGTTAGCATTCTTGGCTGTTACTTCGGGGGCCCAGTTTCGATTCCCGACTTTGCCAAGAAATTTAATTTAATTCTGGTCCGAGGGCTTGAATGGGGTACATTCAGCGTAGATAGGCAAACCTGAGAAGAGGCGGGTTCAATTTCAACCTTAGCCATCCTGGAAGTGGTTGTCCGTGGTTTCCCATTTCTACTCCAGGTAAATGCCAGGATGGTTCCTAACTTAAGGTCATGGTCGCTTCATACCCAAATCCTACTTAAGTTAAAAACACTGTAATGTGCCTGCCTCTCAATACTTCTATATGTACGGGATGCGTGGGGGTTAAACACCTGTACGATAATACCAACAGCAATAGACATTCACACCTAACTACTCCTAAGTGACCTAATAAATAAAACCCTTCAGATTCTGGTAAAATTGATAATATATTGTTATACCAGATATAAAACACACATTTCGCAGGATTCTCGTCGTACAGAATAATTGCACTCTCTATCGGTTTTACACAGATACACATATGCCATGATATACATGACCCTCAGGAATAAAGTTGACTGGTACTTACAGATGTTGGCTTCAGCAGTGGTGACCTAACTGTACTAATACTGGGGTTAGTGCTCCCAAAGAATTAGTCCTATTTACTCGCAGCACAATTAATTATGCTTCACATGCCATTTCTACTTTTATGATGACTTATGTTTGTTACTTTTGTAACCAGCATCCAACGATTTAATTTGCGTCGTGGATCTAGTGCCATACAAATGCTTGGAATCCGTGTTGGATCGTCGCATTAACTCCGCTCGTGAATTTAATAATGCATAGCATATGTGACTAGCATTCCTGGACGAATAATTTGCCGCTATAGTTGAAATGCAGATGTACAGATATCAGATCACAATACTTAGTGCTGTTCGAATCTTGGCGATATACTTGAGACTAGGCTCATCAATCAATCAAGAACTTATAGCCAGCAACTTTGTTATTGTATCAAGAACATGACTAGTTTTATACTGTAATACCTCTTCCTCAACACGCAAAACCAAAAAGACAAGTCCTACTCCCATGGAGTACCGAAGAATAATTCCCGCTCACACGCGGTCTGAAAACTGAGAGTACACCGCCCCGCGGTTCCAAAATTGAGTCTTAATCCCCACGGGATCCTCAAGTTAGTTTCCTCCACTTGCCTCCACAAAATCTAAGTAACCGTCATCATCCCCTTCCACAATCACTGGTTTACCTGGGTTTAACCACGAGATCCAACCAATCATAATCCTCGATTCTCAACATTACCAAATATGGAAACAGTACATCGTCCTAGCTCGTACATAGATGCCAAGTCTCATACCTGACTCATCCTCCCCATGCGCTCGGGTTTAACCCTGTCTCTCAACAACAACTCGTACTTCCTTGTCCGTGTACATTTTCCAGCTATAAAACGTTGGATTACTCCAACGTTAAAATATTCCTCACTTCCTAGATTCGGATCCTGCTAAATTACAATATTTATACGCTAAACAAATTACTTGGAAATCAATCACGTCATCATATACACTCTAATAAATAACTCCCACACATAAAAAAGCATCAAATAAAACTATACATATGATAAATAAAATTGTAACTCCCCAGAGTAAGGGTTCGATTCCTTTGTAACCGGGGCGGTTACAACACACACTAGAACAGACATCACAGTGACACAGGTCATCAGAAAAATTCTAAACACACACACACAAGTACACGGGGCTGCATGACCACGACGTTGCAATACTCTTAAGAGAATCAACAAAACAAAGAAAAATATCGCATACCCTAGCTGTTAGTCATCTATAGCCCCTGTAAAGCACAATGAAGAGCTGCTGATTCCATCACCGCCAAACTATCTCTCTCTGTGGTTAACAGCCGTGAGGCTGGTTGGCAGCAGCCATTCTTCCCGTCTCTCCGCCTTCCTGTTCAGTTCACAGTATGAGCCATAACTCATATCTTCCAGTATTTGACTCATGTACTCCAGTTTGCCGACTACTATTCCCTCGATTATAGCTTAAATAGTCCATTGAGTCGCAGTACAGTATGTGGCCCACGAGGTGATTCCGTCTTCATTTAAAATTTTTAAGGAATCATCTTCTCTCTCCCACTCTTCTAAAGACTTCCTCATTTGTGACCATTTCTTTTCAACTTATTTCAATAATCCCTCTATAGCACCAGGTTTCAAATACTAGTAATCTTCTCGTCTCTCTCGCCCGTATTGTCCAAGATTCGCTGCCATATCGCGCGATGCTCCATACATAGGTCTTCAACATTTGTTTCCTCACATCAAGACTTATATTCTTAGCAGTAAATAGGTAATTCTTTTTATAGAAAGCGTTCTTGGCTTGGGCAATCCTACTTAATATCTTGCTGCTGCTTCTTCCATCATTCGTTATTTTACTTCCCTGATAATTAAATTCATTCACTTCTTCTATCGTTTCATTTCTTAACTCTATTTCTGTCTGGTTTTCGCCATTTCTACTGCAGACGAAACTATTACTGAGGAGACTTCGTTATTGTTGTTTTAAGGGGCGGAACTACGAGGTCATCTGCCCCTTGTGTTGGATACAGTATTGAAACACTTTTGAGTACTGTTGTACTCTAATGGCGTCTTTTTGAAGATCGCACAAGTAACATTCTCAAAACTGTATTACTGCACAACGGGAACGCGCTTTCATTTTAGTAGCTCAATCTGCACAATTTAAATTAAACATGGAAATATCAAGCTGCTCTTGGAAACACTCAAATATGGATATTACAATTGAAGTAATCATTCCAAGAACCAGGCAAGTCCAAAAATTAAATTGTTCACTAACTTAAAAAAAAACAGTATAGCTTCATTTGAGCTGATTTAAATAAAAATTGTATTTAGTCCTACTATTGTCTCACTAACAAGTTTACATTGCCCATAAAGGAAATATATTTTTATGAGGATAGTTGAGAAAACCCATAAACACCTTTGGATTTGCCTGGATCTTAGTTGAATAAAAAAATGAAAAATATTTGAATCCTCAAATACGATTATTTCTTATGAAAATCCTGACAAAGTACAAATCATTATTGCATGCCAAACATTCCAGGTAATTAATTATCTTAAAATAGCATTGGACTTGCCTTATTTTTGTAGAATCCCCAATATTTCACACTCGTATATAAACTTACCTTAGGGGCAGATGACCTCGTAGTTCCATCCCTTAAAACAATAATAATAATAATCATAATAACCAACAAACTAGAATTTCAGACTCATCCTATAAACTCAGAAGATGATATGCCACCAACAAAAGAAGAAATAAAGGAAGCCCTGAAAAGTCTCAAGAACAACAAGGCAAGCGGGGAAGACTCCATATCAGCAGAAATGTTGAAGTGGGCAGAACCGGAAATCCTAGACGACCTGCACCATATCTTCCAACAAATATGGGAGACGGAAAAGCTACCAGACGAATGGAAAACAGCGCTGCTCCACCCACTCCATAAGAAAGGGAACAAACAAGATGTTAACAACTACAGAGGCGTGTCGCTACTCCCAGTCACTTACAAAATCCTCTCAAGGATACTTCTTAATAGAATAGAAGGAATCCTAGATAAGGAACTTGGAGAATACCAAGGTGGGTTC